>CM069142.1:33658534-34170295 GCA_035221665.1 Okamejei kenojei
GGGGTAGGGGAGGGAGGGGGAAGAGTGTGGAGGGAGGGGGAGAGGGGTGGGGGAGAGAGGGGAAAGAGTGGGGAGGTAGTGAGGGAGGGGGAGGGATAGGGACAGTCCATCTATTCCCCACTCCCTATCACCCCCAATCCTCTTTCTCTATTCCCACACAAATGATCATGCGCTGCGACACAGGCTGCGGTGGGGGGGTGGGGGGGGGGGGGGGGGGGGGGGGGGGGGGGGGGAGGCTGGGGCAAAGGCAGATTTAAATGCGATCCGTTCCGATTGGACATCTGTGAGCATTGGGCATTGTGACATCGCACAATGGAACGTTCACCAACATTCTATGGGTGGGAGCAGTTTGATTGTTTTAATATTTTGAAAAATTGGGGGGGGGGGGAAGGATTTTATTAAAAATTGTGTACGTAAAAACGTCTAAAAGTAATGAGGAGCGCCTTTGTGAATGTACAAGTGCAACGTCTGGCGAAATGGAAAAAACGGCGGCGTCTGAGGGTCCGGTTTTGGCGGAGCAGGGAATCAAAGGGGTAAAATCTTATCTGAAAAAAATAACGGAATGTGACAGCCAGCCGGCAGCCGGACGGCGGTCGGCAGACACACACAGAGTTTTAAAAGTATATAGATAAGTACTATTAACATGATAAAAAACTGTAGATTCTCAACATGTTGAGGCTCTTAGATGTGTTTTAAACAAAGAATTAATATATTTTTTCAATGCAAGAATGTGTACAGGAATTTATATTGAACTGTTCTTGGTGTAACATAAGAAACATACATATAGGTATGTGTAGGTATGTTACAAAACTTACCTTCAGCGGCGCTGCAGTTCTGTCATTGGCCGTGTGCGCAACTTTGGCACCTTTGGGAGGGTTGGGGGGGCGGGGTTAAAATGCGATTTTTTTCTCCTACCTGTCCTGGATATATTTTCTCGGGGTGCAAGCTTTTGCTGAAGATTTGTTCCGACTGCCGTTCTGTGCATTTTTTTTCTTTTAATTGTTGTACAATTTCAACGCTGGAGTAAAATAAAAATCAGCTTCTAATGCCGTGAACGCCGACAACGGGGACGGATTTCACGTACGGGACAGGTAAAGGAAAGCCATTTGTGTTACATATAAACATGCTTCTTAGGATGCCTATAATCCAAATTTTACGTTGTGAAAAGTTGACTTAGGCCCCATACGAACCGGCAGTATTTTTCCTGCCGATATGGGGTTTACTGCAACCGCAACGTTTCAATCGATCGCATTCCTCAAAATCACACTTGCAAGATGATTTAAATGGCCATTAATTTACGGAAATTAAACACTAAATTCCTACCATTTGGCCTATAAATTAATGACAATGAGATTTAAAAATCATGTTATATTGTGAATTCTTGTGTGAATGTTATTTGGACACTTAGGCTATTTAAAAATGTTAATTTTTTCTTAAGAAATGGATAGATGTTTAGATCTGGTAAATGAATTTTGTAATTAGCTACAATTGGGTAACTAACTAATTATATGCTTTAATTTCAGGTCATCCAAGTAAGATTATTTCGTATTTGTTTCAGAATACTTCAATCTATAATAACTGAAAATGTCTTTCAGTTCTCTTAACTTTTAAGAAAGTTATGGGCTTTTGACTGCCCTCGATCACAGCTTTTGTGTTAAGACAATGGAAAAGCAATAGGGAACAAGGCCTTTGACAAGGTTCCCCATGGAAGGTTGGTTAAGAAGGTTCAATCTTTGGGTGTTAATGGCGGAGTAGCAAGATGGATTCAACAGTGGCTGAATGGGAGATGTCAGAGAGTAATGGTGGATGGCTGTTTGTCAGGTTGGAAGCCGGTGACCAGTGGGGTGCCTCAGGGATCTGTGTTGGGTCCACTGTTGTTTGTCATGTACATCAATGATCTGGATGATGGGGTGGAAAATTGGATAAGTAAGTATGCAGATGATACTAAGATAGGTGGTGTTGTGGATAATGAAGTAGATTTTCAAAGTCTACAGAGAGATTTGGGCCATTTGGAAAAGTGGGCTGAAAGATGGCAGATGGAGTTTAATGCTGTTAAGTGTGAGTGTGCTACATCTTGGCAGGACAAATCAAAATAGGAAGTACATGGTAAATGGTAGGGAATTGAGGAATGCTGTGGAACAGAGGGATCTAGGAATAACTGTGCATAGTTCCCTGAAGGTGGAATCGCATGTAGATAGGGTGGTAAAGAAAGCCTTTGGTGTGCTGGCCTTTATAAATCAGAGCATTGAATATAGGAGTAGGGAAGTAATGTTAAAATTGTACAAGGCATTGGTAAGACCAATTCTGGAGTATGGTGTACAATTGTGGTCGCCTAGTTATAGGAAGGATGTCAACAAAATAGAGAGAGTACAGAGGAGATTTACTAGAATGTTGCCAGGGTTCCAGCAACTATGTTACAGAGAAAGGTTGAACAAGTTAGGTCTTTATTCTTTGGAGCGCAGAAGGTTAAGGGGGGACTTGATTGAGGTCTTTAAAATGATGAAAGGGATAGACAGAGTTGACGTGGATACGTTTTTCCCATTGAGGGTAGGGAAGATTCAAACAAGAGGGCATGACATGAGAATTAAGGGACAGAAGTTTCGGGGTAACGTGAGGGGGAACTTCTTTACTCAGATGGTGGTGGCTGTGTGGAATGAGCTTCCAGCAGAAGTGGTGGAGGCAGGATCGATTTTAACATTTAAGAGTAAAGTGGATAGGTATATGGACGTGAAGGGAATGGAGGGGTATGGTCTGAGTGCAGGTAGATGGGACTAGGGGAAAACAAATGGTCGGCACGGACTGGAAGGGCCGAGAGGGCCTGTTTCCGTGCTGTAATTGTTATATGGTTATATGGTTAAGATGCTAATTTTCAAGTATGAAAATAGCCATAACTTTTTTAATACTGAAGATATGGAAGTGAATTAGGTGTCAAAGTAAACTTCTTTTTTGTGCTTCTGATGGGATAAATTGCTGACTTCATTTTTTAAATCTCAAAATTTTGTAACATTGCTAGTATGTGTATGTCTGTCCTAGATGTATCCACTATTATTGGCTTCACTGTGGCAGCTTGTGTTAAATATAGATAAATATCTCTGACCATGCATTATGCCTTCCATGGAATGTCACCTAATTTATTGCCTGTCATGACTGGGAGAAGCATTTCCTAGGGCGGCTCAGTGGCGCAGAGGTGGAGTTGCTGCCTCCACTGCTGACCCGGTTCGATCCTGTCTGTGCTGTCTGTTCGGAGTTTGCATGTTCTCCCTGTGACTGCGTGGGCTTTCTCCGGGTGCTCCGGTTTCCTCTCACATCCCAAAGATATACAAGTTTGTAGGTTAATTGGCATCTGTAAATTGTAAATTGTCCCTAGTGTGTAGAATAGTGCTAGCGTATGGGGTGATCGCTGGTCGGCGCGGACTCGGTGGCCGAAAGGCATATTTACGTGTGGTATCTCTAAAAAAATAACCGTTAATACATTTTCAGGAACATTATCTGCAGTATAATTTTTTAATAATAGTGCACCATATATGTATAATCTAGAGCCAATAATGATCAATTTTAAGATCAATTGATCTTTATAGAGGTGGACAAAATTATGAATAGATCAGGTCGACACACAGTCACTTACCCAGAGTTGGGGAATCAAGAACCAAAGGACATACAGTAGGTTTAGGGTGAGGGAGGAAATTTAATAGGAACCTGAGGGGCAACCTTTTACCCACAGTGGGAGGTGAGTGTATGGAACGAGCTGCCGGAAGAGGTAGTTGAGGCAGGTAGTATCGCAATGTTTAGAAACATAGAAAATAGGTGCAGGAATAGGCTGTTTGGCCCTTCGAGCCAGCACTGCCATTCAATATGATCATGGCTGATCATCCAGAATCAGTACCCTGTTCCTGCTTTCTCCCCATATCACTTGATTCCGTTAGCCCTAAGAGCTATATCTAACTCTCTCTTGAAAACAACCAGTGAATTGACCTCCACTGCCTTCGGTGGCAGAGAATTCCCCAGATTTACAACTCTCTGGGTGAAAACGTTTTTCCTCATCTCAGTCCTAAATGGCCGACCCCTGATTCTTAAAGTGTGACCCCTGGTTCTGACTCCCCCAACATCGGGAACATATTTCCTGCATCTAGCCTGTCCAATCCCTTAAGAATGTTATGTTTCTATAAGATATCCTCTCATCCTTCTAAATTCCAGTGAATATAAGCCCAGTCGATCCATTCTCTCATTCATGTCAGTCCCGCCATCCCGGAAATTAACCTGATGAACCTTGAATAACAAGAATGTCCTTGTTCAAATTAGGAGACCAAAACAGCACACAATAACTCAGGTATGGTCTCACCAGCACCCTGTACACCAACAGTAGGACCTCCTTGCTCCTATACTCAAATCCTCTCGCTATGAAGGCCAACATGCCATTTGCTTTCTTCACTGCCTGCTGTACCTGCATGTTCACTTTCAGTGACTGATGTACAAGGACATCCAGGTCTCGTTGCACCTCCCGTTTTCCTAACATGACACCATTCAGATAATAATCTGCCTTCTTGTTCTTGCCACCAAAGTGGATAAGCTCACATTTATCCACATTATACTGCACCTGCCTTGCATCTGCCCAACCTATCCAAATCACCCTTCAGCCTCATAGCATCCTCCTCGCAGGTTACACATTCCACCCAGATTTGTGTCATCCGCAAACTTGGAGATGCAACATTTAATTCCTTCATCTAAATCGTTAATATATATTGTAAATAACGGGTCCCAGTACTGAGCCTTGCGGCACCCCACTAATCACTGATGTTTAAGAAACAATTGGACAGGTACATGGATTGGCCAGGTTTCGAGTGATATGGGCCAAAGGCAGGCAGGTGGGACGAGCGTAGACGGGACATGTTGCGCCGAAGGGGGTTGTTTCCACACTGTGTAACTCTATGACTTTATAATAAATGATCCCAGGATCGAAAAGGCATTCTAATGTCATTACACTATGACGTGTAAGCGCATTGTGATTCCACTGCCTAAAGGCTGGGATGTAATAGTAGATTCTATTAACATACAGCTGGACTGATTAAAATGCCAAAAGATTATGGGATTCCAAACTTCTAAACTTGGAGAACCAATGTGCACACCACGTTAATACAGAGTGTTCGGCATGTCCGTGGTACAGAGTGGCATTGAGAATTAGAGGAGGGCAGCCAGGATAATTCAAGGTCGTGGATCTCTTTGCTGAAACGGTTCCAACATTGCAGGGTCCTGTTGTATTCATCTTTTCAAAGTTTGGTTTCGCCTTACTGGTATACGAAGTAAAAAAAAAAAATTTAAAAAAAATCAGAAACAACTTTTGCCCAAAGTTACAGAATTGCATCCGTTCTTTATGGCTCAAATACAGGGCTGTTTTGACAGGAGAACATGTATTAAACCTTTAGTGCAGTCCATTACCCTGGTTACAGCACTATTTTACAAGACTTTAGAGTAGACAGATGGCTGTGGAGGGGTTATGGGGAGAAGGCAGGAGAATGGGGTTGAGAGGGAAAAATAGATCAGCCATAATTGAATGGCGGACTAGACTTGATTGGTCTAATTCTGCTCCGATGACTTATGAAACCGGAACACCCGGACAAAAACTAACGGATATAAACCTTATACACACAACACACTTAGTCAAGATCAAACCCGGGTGCCTGGCGCTGTAAGGCGCCCCACTTAAAACATTTGTACATATATTAAAATAATGAGTGTGCAAAGCAAAGTTATTTGGGAGTATAACCGGCTGATGAATGGTTTATTTCTAGATATAAACAGTATCTCTCCACCTGTTTCCTGGATGTCAGTCAATCAGTTAGTGGGCTGCCAAAACCTTATCCTCTGGAATTTCCTCCCTAACTTTCTGTGCCTCTCTCTCTCTCTCTCTCTCTCTCTCTCTGAACGCTCCTCCAAACCCACATCTTTGTCCAACATTTTGTTCACTGCCTAATATTTCCTTTACGAGTTTGTGGTCAAATTTGGACTATGCCCCCATCTGCTGCCTTGGGATATATCTTGCTATATTAAAAAGTCCTATACCAATGAAAGCTGTTGTGATCAGCAACTATTTGGCGTTAAGAAATATTGTATCAGGATCTCAAATGTCTCACACTTTGGAGAACTCGCGGCCTGTAAAAATAACATTTATATAAATGCCTCATTGAACAGAGCAGCAGATAGTGCAGCAGTAGAGTTGCTGCCTTACAACGCCAGAGATCCAGGTTCGATCCTGACTCTGGGTGTTGTCTGTGCAGAATCTGTAGGTTCTCCCCATGACCTCGTGGGTTTTCTCTTGGTGCTCCAGTTTCCTCCCACACTCCAAAGATGTACACGTTTGTAGGTTGATTGGCTTTGGTAAAGATTGTAAATTGTCTCTAGTGTGTAGGATAGTGTCAGTGTACGGGGATCGCTGGTCAACACGGACTCAGTGGGCCGAGGGCCTGTTTCCATACTGTATTTCTAAACTAAACATAGAACAGTATAGCAGAGGAACAGGCCCTTTGGGCAGGTTAAGATAAATCTCCGCTGCCTGCACATGCTCCATATCCCCCCATTCCCTGCATATCCAGTGCATACTAAAGTACATCTCTAGGTGCTCTGGCTTCCTCAAACATCACAAAGACATGTGTTTTTGTAAGTTAATTGGCCTCTGTAAAATGCCCCTAGTGTGCAGGGGATGGGATAATATAGAACTAGTATGAATAGGTGATTGTTCATCAGCATGGATTTGGTGGGCTGAAGGGCCTGTTTCCAAGCTGAATCTCTAAAACTAAAAAACTAAATATTTGAAATTCTGTAGGATGGTATTCCTGAATCAGTTCATATAGTCTAAAGTGAAGTTGAAATGAAATTTCATGGAATCGGAAGCTCAAGATGACTGTTGCGGAGTGCAGGTGCTCTGCAGTGCAGTCACCTAGTCTACATTGCCTCGCTACATTGCGAACAATGCAATCAGACCAGGTTGGAGGAGGTGCACATGAATCTCTGCCTGACCTGAAAAGGTGGTTTCAGTCCCTGGATGGTATGGAGGGGAGGTGGTGTAGGGACAGGTGACACCCCTCCTGCAGGTGCAGGAGGAAGCACGAGGTTGGGACAGGTGGAGCAGTGGACAATTGATCCACTGTAAAAACAAAGGGGGTGCTAGGGCAGTGAAGAGGGGAAGACATGACTGGTGATGGGATCCCATCGGAGCTGACGCACGTGGCAAAGGACGATATGCCAAATGCAGAGGCTGGTGGGGTGAAAAATGAGGACCTGGAGAACTATCTCCATTGTGTCTGACGAGAGGGAATGTGGTGAGAGCAGACATGTGGGAAATGGAGGAAATGTGTGCAAGGGCTCAGACTATTTTTGCAGAGGAGAAGCTACCTTTCCCGAAGGAGGACATTTCCGAAGTCTTGGAGCGGAACGCCTCACCTCGAGAGCAGATGCAGCAGAGATGGGGAAGCGGAGAGGAGATGGTGTCCTTATAGGCGGCAGGGTGGAAATTGTATGGCACATTAATGGAACGTTTCCCATACTAATGAAGATATCCAAATTAGAAAAATGCTACTGGTAAATTATCAAGTGAATATGATCTGCAGATCACATTTAGCATTTGATAGCATCAAGTTTCCAAATTCACTGGTGCACATCAAAAATAAACTTCTGCAGTCCCTGTTCCGTAACCATACATGGTTGAGTATTGGGTACATCAATTGAATATTTCCGAAAGTAACAATAAACCTCTCCTAAGAAGTGCAAAAAACACTTAGGAGTCTCGGGGATTAGAGAAGGTCTCCATTTGAATGCAACCCATTCCTTAACCACTCCTTGGAGCCAGAGCTTTCTATTTTTAAATTTAGGACTGGCTTCCAGGGCCAGAATGGGACTTCAGTGCTACAGAACAATCATTTATTAAGGTCAGAGTTCCAGACAATTTAAAAGACAGTTACCCACTCCTTCAATACAGGAGGCCCTTCGGCTCAACTTTCCAATGTCGTCCAAGGTATGCTTGCCCCGCCTGCCCACATCCCACTAAACCTTTCCTATCCATATATCTGTCAAAATGTCTTTTAAACGCTGTTCAACCACCTCCACTAGACTATAAAGATAGAGGGCAGAAACAGGTCCTTCAGCCCACTGTGTCAACCATCGATCACCCCGTATACTTGCACTATCCTTCTCTGCACTCTTTGCAGTTTACTCAATTAATCAGAGAAAATAATGAGTTTGCTAAATCAATTCCATTATTGATCTTGATCCTATCAAATGCATAAAAAGCATTAACACAAGTGACTGAGTGGATTTAGGACAAACTGCACTTGGCTCGAGTGTTCAAATTCTGATTAGTTATTTCTGGATAAACTCACATTTCAAGTTCTTGTTAGGAACATCCAGCACACACAAATGTATGTCCCCCTGAACTTTCCTACACATAATCTATGGATAATCAAATAATGCATTGTTTATCTCATTTAAAGCAGTTTTGACCAAGTTGAACTTCACTTTTCAGGCCAGTAAGATAATTTACAGATATGGACCCACACATGAACCTGAACATGAACGTTCCCATGATTGAAACCGGATAACACATTGCTTTAATTTCAAGTTCACTGTTGTGCATGGGGACTTTAGACTTTAGAGAAACAGCGTGGAAACTGGCTGTTCGGCCCACCGAGTCTGCGCTGACCAGTGATCACCCCGTGCGCTAGCACTATCCTACATACTCAGACAAAGCCAATTAACCTACAAACCTGCACATCTTTGGCGTGTGGTAGGAAACCGGAGCACCTGGGGAAAACCCACACAGTCAATACAGACAGCACCCGTGGTCAGGATCAGACCCGGATCTCTGGCAATGCAAGGCAGCAACTCTATTGCTGCGTCACTGTGCCGCACCCACTTGGTCCTAGCTCTTATCAAATGCAAAGGCATAAAAGGTTATGAAATTTGATGGGAATTATGTAGTGCTATTGGAATAACTGATTAGCATTATTAAAACAATACCATGGTCAGAATGTGTCTACAAGGCTGCAGGTTTACCTTTGTAATATTTTACCTTCATATCATTATATTTCACATACCCTGAATTACTCTGTGTTCCAAGGCGTTGGAATCAAGTTGCCAGTCCTATTTGTAAAACAAATTGAACCTATAACTTAGTCCAGCCCACTGGATCCCGGGGAAATCTCTCGTCTTTGCTTCCACAGCTATGGGGCCACAAAAGGTAGTTGAGTTTATCGATACAGCATGGAACAGGAGTTTCGGCCCACTGAGTCCACGCCAACCAACAAACAACCCATACACAAGCACTATGCTACACGCTAGGGACAATTTAATCAAAGCCAAATTAACCTGCAAATGTCTTTGGAGTGTGGGACGAAACCGGGTACTCAAAGGGCAACTAGACATTGATGTTCAATGCTGCTTGAACCACTGTCCCAAGAATGTTGTCAATGCACTGAGAACACGTAAAGTAAAAGAACTATACTGACAATGCAAGGCAGGACAGTTCTAGCTTTCCTTTTTATTTTCAGGAGACTCCATGTACAAAACCTGGTGTGGAAAAAACATTTTGCAATTTGTTACAAAAATGTAAAATTTAGAGAATGATTCCAAAAAGAAATAAATTACTAAGGCTACATACACACACACACAATTGTTAGTGTCTATCATGCACCTATTCAATTGGATTAAAAATTCAGTAATTCCAAATAATGTCCCTAAAATCCACAAATTCTGTTTCGATACAAGGTGCAGAAGCTGGTGGTTACAGTCATAGACTCTGTTACAAGGTTATACAATAGAAATTGTTTAAAAATCAGTTCTTGTACAAAATTAGGTGTGAACAGTAGTTACACAGTGACAATTCAATAACACTTTCACAAGACTAGAAACCTCAAGCGAGTTACCAATCAATCTTACAGCAATGACCTTGGTTGCCTGAATTCGGTGACCAACAATTCATTTTTTGCTTTACAGCGACAACAGTACTCAATGCATTTTACATTCATAGAGACCACAATGGAATCAAGTTGCATAACTAAATGAACATTACGTGACGTAATCTCTGTTCATCAAGGAGGCCTTCTTCAAAGTGTCGAAACATTCTGACTCTGATTATAAACAGAATAGATAACTGTAATGCCGTCTAAATGTAATGACTTTGTATGCCAAGGAATAAAATGCCCAAGTGCTTACACTCAACCTGGAAACATCAATGAATTCCTACTGAAAAATGGCATTTACCTTCAAGGGAAAGAACCAAATAGGATGGAAACTCCAACAGATGGTCCTCCTCTTTAGCATCCAAAAAATGCTGAGTCCTACAGGACAGAAACAGGCCCTTCTCCCCAACTTGGCACTTTGTGCCAACCAAGATGTCCTGTCCACTCTAGTCCCACCTGCCCATGTTTGGCCCATATCCCTCTAAACTCTTGGTGGATGCTTCCATTAAATATTCTGTTGATAAACTCCCCTTCAAGTGAAACACAGTCATTAGATCATGGCCTCTCCTCCCCATTGATTCAAAGGGTGGAATGGGATCGGACTGTCTTTGGCAATGATGTAGTGGTTTCTGAGTAAGTGGCACCCTAGAATTCTCAGGAGGCGAAGCCATCAATTGCAAGTGAACATCGTGGACAGAAACAGAAGCAAAAACGTGGTACGTGGACTCACCGCGCTCAGAGTGGGCCCTTTGTGCCTCCATGTTTCCAGCAGAACCAAGGGACATTTTAATAACATCAATCTAAACACTAAACAGAAGATTAATCATCTTCAAATGTATATTTAAAGAGTTTAATTCAAACAATTGGACCCAATATTTTTCATGAAATGTTTAACCAGCATTGGTGTCTCTGATCATGTTTCTGTTGGAAGGAATGTACATGAAATTTGAGGTAGTGACAGTGGAGATAATGAATAAAGAAAAGCATTCCCCTGCAGCTACTCAGGACTTTGCAATTACATGGTTTCAGTATTGAAAGTTAAGAACCCATGTGCCCAAATGTCCTTCCAGTCATTGTGTCCTTCAAAGGGGAATTGAAGGTTATTTAGCTACTTATTAAGCCTGCACCTGGTTGACTGCTCCTTTCTGCCAGAGTTTAGTCAGTTTCTATTTCACTGTCCATGTGACTGGGTCCCTGGTGATTTTTTGGTGAACACACGTTACATCCAATAATATTTCACAAACGAGTAATGCGCAAAGTCATCGTCAGACTCATTGGACATTTGAAGATAGACACACAATGCTGGAGTAACTCAGTGGGTTAGGCACCATCTCTGGAAAAAAGGAAAAGGTGACGTTTCGGGTTGAGACCCTTCTAAACCAGCATCTGCAGTTCGATCCCAAACAAACAGATGGCCTGACACGTCCCGTTAATCAATATGCAAAATTCTCACCCCGTGTAAAATTAACCATAGGGCAAAGTGAGAAGGATATTGAAATTGAAAGAACAAAATCAAACCTTGCTGTAAGATCAATTAGTAAATTCATTGTCTGATGATTTTTGGCTTTGAGGAAAACAAGCCAAATTCATTTCCAATTGCAAACAGTAAGCTGACAAATGTTTGAATGGTTGCTTGGCTTGGTCTGATGTACACAATGGACAAATACTGTACTCTGCTCCCAATCTGATAAAACATTCTTTACACAAGAAATGTAAATTTAAAAATTGCTTAAAACAAAGTTCTGTTAAAAAATAAAATAGAAAATTCAAAGGCCACAACCGTTAAAAAAAAGTAAAAAGTAAATCATTTCTCAAACAGAATTCTGACAGCACTTATTTCTGTATAAAAATTCCATAAGTGGGAGTGCAGTGCATGTGGGCATGAGGTGAGCCACAAGGGCACATTCTGCATTGCACTACACGAGGTAAAAGTGTGAAGAATATGAATGAGAGTCCTCAGTAAAAAAATTACAGTTCCTACTGGGCAGATCCCAAAATAGTAGACAAAATGAAATCGAGTATTTTACATGCCTTAAACTTTTGGAAATATGTGACACTGATTTTAGTGAGCATGATTTAATAATACATAAAAGACAAAATTAATGCTTGTTCCTTGCTATACAAGTGTGCTCTAGTGTCCCAGATACATGTGCCTTAGTGTTTCTTTCCTCAAACACTTCCCAAGCCCTCTTAACATGATTTAGTTGAAATAATTTCCAATTTTATTTTGGTGGGTGGGGATGGGGCGGGGCGGGGGAGAAGGTCAGTAGAGGTGGGTTTTGGGAAGATTCTTTCCCTATCTTTACATTACCTGCTTAAGGCAGTACATCTACAAAAAACTCCACGTATTGGATAAAACACTATCTACTCTGTAACAATGCTTACACTGTGCAAGTCTACATTCCTGAACCACATTTTCCAAGCATATTTATCGGGGGGAAAAATGGCTCTCTAGAACACTAGGACTGGATGGATGGAACATATCTACATCTTCATTTGCAGAACATTGAGCCATTAACAGCTAGTGTAACCCAGTCTTCTCAAAGAATGGCCCAAATCTCAAGAAACACACATTTAGGATTTCCAAAGTACTTCCACTAGAGGGTGAAATGTTCTGTATGGAAAAGGAAAAAAGTATCTGGAAACAAGTAGAAAAACAGTGCATTTCTCTCAAAATGGAAAATGTTCAGGTTTCTAGAGGTTCACTGCTATAATGCTGGTGTTTTGAAGCAGGCTGAGACATTAATCGGGGCAAAATAGACAACCCCGTGATAGGTGGAGCACATTTTCTTGAAGATTTATACTAGAAAGTTTAGGTGTCCAGTATTTAGGAAAAAGAATCTAAACATGGTCAAAAGATAAACACCCTTCCCCATCCAAAGTGCAGTTGGATTATCTGACTGATTTGCCATGTGTCCTTGGCCTTGTCATCTTACACTGATGTCTCAGACTGAAGACGCAACACAAACTTATGCGATTTTGGGTCGATGAACTCCTCTGAAAGTTTGATGAAAGGGATTTTTTTCACTACCACTATCAGACTGAAGTCAAGACATTTCAGTGTGAAAACCAAGCCATCTTTTAGCCCATTGGTCACCGCATCTTCACTACTCAATGTCCACTGACTGGCCAACCACCTGTTCTTATCGTACTGGAGGGTGGGTCCAGGGTTTAGGTAACGCTCCAAAAAGGCCTGCAAATTAAACAAGACGCAGTGAGGAACGCTTTGGAATACTTTATAATGCTGCTATAATGCAAAGAATGATTCAGATAAGTAAAGCTTGCACTTAATACCACAACAAAAATCATACTTAAGCGAGCACTATTTAACATTCACTGACTATGCTATTAAAAAAATTATTATTCTGACAACTTTAAGTATCTGAAGGTGTATTGGTTTTGGTCATTGTCATAGAGTGATACAGTGTGGAAACAGGCCCTTCAGCCCAACTCGCTAAACAGCTACACTAATCCCACTTGCCTGTACTTGGTCCATATCCTCCAAACCCGTCCTATCCAGATACCTGTCTAACCGTTTCTTAAACAATGGGATAGTCCCAGCCTCAACCACCTTCTCTGGCAGCTTGTTCCATACACCCACCACACTTTGTGTGAAAATGTTACCCCTCGGATTCCTATTAAATCTTTTCCCCTTCCTCCATGTCCTCTGGCCCCCTACTCTGGGCAAAAGACTGTGCGTCTACCCGATCTATTCCTCTCATGATTTTGTACACCTCTAGAAGATCTCCCCTCATCCTCCTGCACTCCATGGAATAGCGACCCAGCCAACTCAATATCTCCCTATAGCGCACACCCTCCAGTCCTGGTATTAAGCTTATTGTTGTCAACTGTACAGTGAAAACATTGTTTGCGTGCTATCTAATTAAATCATATTATACTATTCCAGAGTGCAATCAAGCTATTCACAAGTACAACAGGTAGGACACAGAGAAAAATACTCGAGTGCAGAATATGGTGTTACAACATTGCAGCGTTACAATCACAGGAAAAAAGCCCAGTGTCTGTGATGAAGGTAGGTCGGACTATTGGGACTACTTTATCCTATGGGAGGACTCATCAGTAGTCTGAAAAGAGAGAGGACGAAGTTGTTCCCGAGTCTGGTGGTACGCATTTTCAAGTTTTTGTCTCGGTTACCCAACGGAAGAGGGGAGTAGAGGAATGACTGAGGTGAAAAAGGGTCCTTGATTATGTCGGCAGTTTTTCTGAGACAGCATTAAGTGTAGATGAATGTCTATTTTAACAGCAGTGATAAGGGAAAATTGGCATACCAAAATATAATTTAAAGTTTAGATGACATTAAAATCAATATGTTTAATGTAATCCTTTTCATATAGTGACACTTTTAAAAGACAAATTGAGGAATTTAAACATGTGCTTTCTCCTTCATCTTTCACTAGACCCTTCCACTATCACTCCATTCCCAGCTCTTGACTGGAGCTACGAATCACATTTGAATCTAGGCAGAGATAGGCACAGAGTGCTGGAGTAGCTCAGCAGGTCAGGCTGCATCTCTGGGGAGAAATAAAAGGTTTCAGATCAAGACCCTTCCCGACCTGAAATGCTACCCGTCCTTTTTCTCCAGAGTTGTTGCCTGACCTGCTGATTTACCCCAGCACTCTGTGTCCATCTTTGGTTAAAAACCAGGACCTGCAGATGTTTGTTTCCACACTAAAGCTATGCAGCTTTGATCCAGAGTTAATTGATCCCAGCACGTAGCCTGGACAGTTTATAATCTTTATTTAACTGATTTGCCCTGTGTCCTTGGCCTTGTCAACGTACACTGATGTCTCAGACTGAACAGACTGCACAGTTTATAAACCTTTTCATTTAAAACTAAATGCTTTAGAGGAACATTAAATTTCGCTCAAATTATTAATTTTTACAAAGCTATTTTAATTATAAGGAAGGTGTAGATCCTGTGAAAATCAGCAATCACTTGCATGGGAAATGTTGATGTACCTTTGGAGTCATGTTGTTGGTGACACAAAACGCCAGGTGCTGCAGGATACTCTCCATGGTATGGTAATGCTGCTGTCTGGTGGTACGGAGATATTTCTGCAACGCCCTCGCCATCGAAGGAAAGATGGACTGTGCGGCATTCAAAGGATCCATCACTTCTCCAGGAGCTTTCTGCTGCTCGTCATCCTGAAGTCTCCTGATGTGTGTAAACGCCTCTTCAACTGCAACCACCAACCTGAAGGATGAAAACAAGACAAAGCAAAATAGGCAATCAGATTGTTGGAAGGGCCGCCTCAATCCACACTTTGTTTTGTGATGCAGTTATAAACATTTCTCATAGTTGCATCAAAAAATATGACCCAAATGGGGTGACACCATGGCGCAGCTGGTAGAGCTACTATCTCACATCTCCAGAGACCCAGGTTCGATCCTGACCTTGGGTGCTACCCGCGTGTGGAGTTTGCATGCTCTCCCTGGGACCGCCTGAGTTTCCTCTGGGTGTTCCAGTTTCCTACCAATTCCCAAAGACGTGCGGGTTTGTAGGTTAATTTAGCCTCTGTAAGTGCCCCACGTGCGTAGGGTGTGGACGAGAAGATGAGATAACAGAGCTCGTGTGAACGGGTGATTAAAGGTCGTCATGAATTCAGTGGGCCAAAGGGCCCCATTTCTATGCTGTATTTTTCAGTCTATTTCAGGCTCGTTGAGTTGGGCGTTGATTAAAATAAGCAGCTGCACATTGCTCAATAACAATCAGGGAAAGACAATAATACACTACGTTCAGAGTATTTTTAGTTAAGTACTTGGCCATAAAGGCCCATTGTCCTGGCGGTGGCATTGGGTTGTAGGTGCAGGATCAGCCAGACTATGTTGTCTAGGACCGACTTAAGAACATCCTCGTGAGGGAAGAAGAACAGCCGGAAGTAGTTGTGCAAGTAGGCACAAATGACGTGGGTAAGAGGAGGAAGGAGGTTCTGCAATGTGAGTATAGAGAACTAGGGAGAAGACTGAAAAAAAAAAGGACTTCTAGGGTGGTTATCTTTGGTTTGCTTCCAGTACCTCGTACTAATGAGGGTAGGAACGTGGAAATAGGGGATCTGAATGTGTGGCTGAGGAGTTGATGCAGGGGGAAGGGATTTAAATTTCAAGATCACTGGGATCTCTTCTGGGGCAGGGGCGACCTGTATAAAAGGGACGGGTTGCACCTTAATTGGAGGGGGACTGACATTCTGGCAGGTACGTTTGCTAGCGTTACACGGGTGGGTTTAAATTAAACAGTGGGGGGGGTGGAGTCAACAACGTGGAAGTGTATGCGTGCAGTTACAGGAAAGAGTGTAGGAAAGGTCACATTTACACTAACAGGGCAGGGGGATGGGAACCAATGCAAGGAGACAGAGGTACATAAAAGGACAGAAACAAAAGGTAGAAGGGAGATAAGAAAAACGAACCTGAAAGCTTTGTGCCTTAATGTAAGGAGCATTCGTGATAAGGTGGATGAATTGAATGTGCAGTTAGTAGTTAAGGAATATGATATAGTTGGAATTACAGAGACATGGCTCCAGGGTGACCAAGGCTGGGAGCTAAACATGCAGGGGTATTCAATATTCAGGAAGGATAGACAGAAAGGAAGAGGAAGTTGGGTGGCATTGCTGGTTAAAGAGTTGAATGCAATAGCAAGGATAGACATTGGCTTTGATGCTGTAGAATTGGTATTAGTAGAACTGTGAAATAGCCAAGGGCAGAAAACGCTTGTTGGAGTTGTATACAGACCACCAAGCAGCAGTAGCGAGGTTGGGGATAGCATCAAGCAGGAAATTAGGGATGCGTGCAGCAAAGGTACAGCAGTTATCATGGGTGACTTTAATCTACATATAGATAGGGCCAACCAAATTGGTAGCGGCATTGAGGATTTCCTGGAATGTAAATGGGATGGTTTTTTAAACCAATATGTAGAAGAGCCGACTAGAGGACAGGCCATCCTAGACTGGGTGTTATGTAACGAGGAAGGATTAGTTAGCGATCTTGTTGTGCAAAGCCCCTTGGGCAACAGTGACCATAATATGTGGAATTCTGCATTAGGATGGAAAATGACACGGTTAATTCAGAGACTTGCGTCCTAAACGTAAAGAAAGGAGACTTTGAAGTATGAGATGGGAATTGGCAAGGATAGGTCAGTAAATTATACTTAAAGGGTTGATGGTGGAGATGCAATAGCAAAGATTTAAAGACCACATGGATGAACTCCAAGTGTTAAATCCAAGGAAGAGCATATAAATTGGCCAGAGGAAGCAGAAAACCGGAGGACTGTGAGAAACTTAGAACTCAGAGGAGGACAAAGGGGCCAATTAAGAGGGGGGGTGGGAAGAGCACTAAAGAAAGCTTGCGGGGAATACAGTGCCCTCCATAATGTTTGGGACAAAGACCCATCATTTATTTATTTGTCTCTGTACTCCACAATTTGAGATTTGTAATATTAAAAAAAAAATCACACATGGTTAAAGTGCACATTGACAGCGGTGTTTATACATAGTCTCCCATTTCAGGGCACCATAACGTTTGGGACACAGCAATGTCATGTAAATGAAAGTAGTCATGTTTAGTATTTTGTTGCATATTCTTTGCATGCAATGACTGCTTGAAGTCTGCAATTCATGGACATCGCCAGTTGCTGGGTGTCTACTCTGGTGATGCTCCGCCAGGCCTGTATTGAAGCCATATTTGGCTTATGCTTGTTTTGGGGGCTAGTCCCCTTCAGTTTTCTCTTCAGCATATAAAAGGCATGCTCAATTGGGTTCAGGTCGGGTGATTGACGGCACTCAAGAATTGACAATTTTTTAGCTTTGAAAAATTCCTTTGTTGCTTTAGCTGTTTGTTTGGGATCATTGTCTTACTGTAGAATGAACCACTGTCTAATGAGTTTTGAGGCATTTGTTTGAACTTGAGCAGATAGGATGTGTCTATACACTTCAGAATTCATTATGCAACTATCAGCAGTTGTATCATCAATGAAGATAAGTGAGCCAGTACCTTCAGCAGCCATACATGCCCAGGCCATAACACCCCCACCACCGTGTTTCACAGATGAGGTGGTATGCTTTGGATCTTGGGCAGTTCCTCCTCTCCTCCATACTTTGCTCTTGACATCACTCTGATACAAGTTAATCTTCGTCTCATCTGTCCACAAGACCTTTTTCCAGAACTGTGGTTGCTCTTTTAAGTATTTTGTGGCAAACTGTAACCTGGCCATCCTATTTTTGCAGCTAACCTATGGTTTGTACCTAGCAGTGTAGCCTCTGTATTTTTGTTCATGAAGACTTTTGTAGACAAGTGGTCATTGCCAAATCCACACCCGACTCCTGAAGAGCGTTTCTTATCTGTGGGACAGGTGTTTGGGGATTTTTCTTTATTATGGAGAGTATTCTTCTGTCATCAGCTGTGGAGGTCTTCCTTGGCCTGCCAGTCCCTTTGCGATTAGTAAGCTCACCAGTGCTCTCTTTCTTCTTAATGATGTTCCAAACAGTTGACTTTGGTAAGCCTTAGGTTTGGCTGATGTCTCTAACAGTTTTATTCTTTTTTTCACAGTCTCATAATGGCTTCTTTGACTTTCATTGGCACAACTTTGGTCCTCATGTTGATAAGCAGCAATAAAAGTTTCGAAAAGGTGATGGAAAGACTAAAGGAAAGACGAGGTGCAGAGAGCTCTCTTTTACCTGCATTAAGGAGGCAATTAAACACACCTGAGCAATTACAAACGCCTGTGAAGCCATGTGACCCAAACGTTATGGTGCCCTGAAATGGGGGGGATTATGTATAAACACAGCCGTAATTTCTACATGGCGAAACCAAAATGTATAAAAATACCTTTTAATAAAATCTGACAATGTGCACTTTACCCACATGTGATTTTGATGGGTCTTTGTCCCAAACATTATGGAGGGCACTGTATAAAAACAGACTCTAAAAGCTTCTTTAGATATGTAAAAAGGAAAAGATTAGTGAAGACAAATGTAGGTGCCTTACAATCAGAGACAGGTGAACTTATAATAGGAAATAAGGAAATGGCAGAACAATTAAACAAGTATTTTGGTTCTGTCTTCACGAAAGAAGACACAAACAATCTCTAAGATTGAGGATCTAGTGGGAGGGAGGAACTGAAGGGAATCCACATTAGTCAGGAAATGGTGTTAGGTAAACTGTTGGGAATTAAGGCAGATAAACCACCAGGGCCTGATGGTCTGCATCCCAGAGTACTCAAGGAGGTGGCCCTAGAAATCGTGGATGCATTGGTGATCTTTTTCCAATGTTCTCTCAACTCTGAATCAGTTCCTGTGGACTGGAGGGTAGCCAGGAACCCCACTTTTTAAGAGAGGGAGAGAGAAAACAGGGAATTATAGACCAGTTAGCCTTCCATCGGTAGTGGGGAAGATGCTCAAATCGATTGTTAAAAATGTTATAGCAGTGCATTTGGAAAGCAGTGACAGGATCGGTCAAACTCAGCATGGATTTATGAAGGGAAAATTATGCTCGATTAATCTGGACTTTTGTGAGGATGTAACAAGTAGAATGGATAAGGGAGAGCCAGCGGATGTGGTGTTTCTGGACTTTCAAAAAGCTATTGACAAAGTCCCACACAAGAGATTAGTGTGCAAAATTAGAGCACATGGTATGGGGGGGTACGGTATTTACATGGATAGAGAACTGGTTGGCAGACAGGAAGCAAAGAGTAGGAATTAACGGGTCCTTTTCAGAATAGCAGGCAGTGACTAGTGGGGAGCCGCAAGGCTGGGTGTTGGGACCCCAGTTATTTAAAATAAATATTAACGATTTAGATGAGGGAATTAAAGGTGACATCTCCACATTTGCAGATGACACAAAGCTGGGTGGCAGTGTGCGCTGCGATGAGGATGTTTTGAGGCTGCAGGGCAACTTGGATAGGTTGGGTGAGTGGGCAGATGCAGTATAATGTGGATAAATGGCAGGTTATCACTTTGGTGGCAAGAACAGGAAGGCAGATTATTATCTGAATGGTGTCAGATTATGAAAAGGGGAGGTGCAATGAGACCTGGGTGTGCTTGAACACTTAACGTTTTTCCCTCTGTTTCCAGCCGGGCAACCTCGGCAGCTTTTTAGGTTGCCAAATGAGTTTAGGTGGTCGTTTAAGACGGCTTGCATGACGTGTGCGATAATGTGCTCGGACAAAGAGCGTAGTTAGTAGGCTTTTACACAGCCTACTAATTGTGTGCACTATTATTGTTCGACCAAATGTTTTTCTTGAACTTGTTGGACTGATTATCCTCTGCCGTTGCCCTTGTGGCATTTGTTGATTCTTTTCGGCATCACGTTTGGCTTGCCCTGCTGCTGCTGATAGCACCTGTGTCAGCTGTGGTAGCCGGCGTCTCACAGCCTGCTGTCGGATTTAGACGAGCCCACAGCACCACTGGAGCTGCAAGATGTGGACGTGCAAAATGCTGCTTGGGATTGTCCTGCTTTTCACCGCAGTGATAGCCACCCTACGGCTATCCTATTGGACAGCAGAACTCCACCAGCGTCGATTCCGCTTCGGGCTTCCTTTCTACCTCAGCCATCGAGACATTCTCCGTCGACCAAGATACATCCACCATGGATACCGCAGGAACTTCTCCAACAATAACTCCAACCCCATCAGCTCCTTTTGGTCCACAGGTCCTCGGAAACCACACAACATGGGTCGAGCTGCTGACCACAGTGTGTTAGCTCCTCTGCTAGCTGACCCCACCGTTACCTCAAATGGATCCAAATTTGCACTCTTCAACGTCAGATCTCTCTCCAACAAAGCCCCTCTCATCTCGGACTTCATTTTGGATACAAAACTTGACTTTGTGTCTTACTGAGACTTGGCAACAACCTGATGATTACCTCCATCTCAACCAAGCCATACCTCTTGGTTTGTTTACATCTGCAAACCCCGTGCTTCCGGGAGAGGAGGGGGTCTTGCACTGCTCTATCGCGAGAATCTCAAGATCTCGTCAGTCTCAGTCACAGAGCCATCCTCGTTCGAAATCCTGACTGCTCAACTATATGGGTGTACATCCACCCTCATAGTGTCTATCTATCATCCTCCAAAGCCTTCTACAGTGTTTATTAGCGGATTCACTGCTTTTTTATCTGACATATGTTCCATGTCCCCCAATGTCATTTTAATGGGTGATTTCAATATTCATTTAGATAAACATACTGACATCTTTACTAAAGATTTTATTTCTGTTCTGGATAGTTTTGGCCTCACTCAGTACATCGATTTCCCAACCCATAATAAAGGCCATATTTTAGATTTAGTCTGTTGCTCTGGAGTGACACCATACAATCTTAAATCTACAGAGCTTCCCATTTCAGACCATAAAACTGTCCTTTTTGATATTTATCTGCCACTCCCTAAACGCAATCTGAAGCGCACCATATCCTTCCATAATCTGAAAAACATTAATCAAGTGAAACTCAACAGACTAATCAGTAACTCTCTTCATCCTACTTCCCCCCCCACTCTGCATTGTTAACCTGGTTGATCACTACAATGACCCCACTCATTAAACTCCTTGGCTTCTCTGAAAACCCGTACAGTCTCTTTTAACAGGTCATCTCCGTGGTACACTCCAGAAGTGGTGGGCCGGCGTCTGGAGAGACTTACAAAGAAAACTGGACTAACTATTCACCACCAAATGCATACAGATCATCTTCTCTCATATAAACATGCCCTGACCACTGCTAAATCCTCCTATTACTACAACATCATCAACAACAGTGAAAATAACACTCGGACTTCATTCCCCACCGTCAACAAACTACTTAAGCCTCCTGAAACCTCGAATCACCTCACCTCCACTGCTCAGTGTAATACGTTTTTGGACTTCTTCAGTACCAAAATCACCAGCATTCATCACCAATTGAACTCTTTCTCAGCTTCTGCTGACAACAGCCCACCCTGGACTCCCCACCCTATCAACTTTCCAGCTTCCCACAGCCGAAGATATAACTAAACTCACCACCAAGTCCAAGAACTCCTCCTGCTTGCTTGATCCCATCCCTACTGTCCTGGTTAAATCCTGTCTGCCCTCTATCTCACCCATCATAATGTCCATAATTAACTCCTCCCTATTAACTGCTACTGTCCCTACATCTCTCAAAACAGCTTCTGTCACCCCGATTCTAAAACAGGTTCTGATCCAAACAATCCAAATAACTACCGCCCCATCTCCAACCTCCCATTCATCACCAAACCTCTGGAAAGGACAGTAGCGACACAACTTCAAGTCCACCTTCAAAACAATAACCTCTATGAACCATTTCAGTCCAGTTTTCACCATAACCACAGCACTGAAACGGCCTTGGTAAAAATTACAAATGATCTCCTTCTCGCAGCTGACACTGGCCACTTATCCATCCTGATCCTCCTCGACCTCACAGCAGCCTTTGACACCATCTCCCACCCAATTCTTCTGGAACGTTTATCTGCCACCGGCATCAACAACAATGCACTACTTTGGTTCAGGTCCCATCTACACGACAGAAAACAGTTCATCCAGGGAAATAAAGTCACATCCACAACTGCCACAGTCACCCATGGTGTTCCTCAGGGATCGGTGCTGGGGGCCACTGCTTTTTATCATCTATATTCAACCTCTTGGCAATATTCTCCGTCATTTTGGAATCAATTTTCACTGCTACGCCGATGATACACAACTTTACCTCTCCACAAAACCAAACACCTCCCTTCCCCCTACTGCCCTCACCACCTGTCTTCAAGCTATCAGCAACTGGATGTCACTCAACCTTCTAAAACTCAATGAAAATAAAACAGAAATCATGCTAATTGGCTCAAAGTCCACACTCTCCAAAACCCACCCGTTCACCATTTCAGTTGATAGCTCACCCATATCCACCTCCTCCCATGTCAAAAGTCTCGGCGTCATTCTGGACAGTACACTTTCCTTTGGCCCGCACATCAGCAATATCACACGCTCTGCATACTTTCATCTCCGCAACATCTCCAGACTCCGCCCCTCCCTCTCCAAAGACAATACAAAAGTCCTCATCCACGCTCTGGTCACATCCCGCATCGATTACTGCAACGCCCTCCTCGCTTGCACCTCCAATAAACTTCTTCATCGCCTCGAATGCATTCAGAACTCTGCAGCCCGGATCATCACCCACACCAGATCATCGGACCACATCACACCCATCCTCACTCAGCACCACTGGCTCCCTGTGCACCACCAGATTAACTACAAGATTTTACTGCTGACCTTCAAAGCCCTACACCACCTTGCTCCCCAATACCTCTCTGACCTGCTGCTACCATACACTCCTTCCTCCTCAGCTGCTAGTTTAACTGTCCCCACATTCAGACTCAGCACCATGGGTGCCAGAGCCTTCAGCTGCTCTGCCCCACGTCTCTGGAACACTCTCCCACCTCCCATCGGTCACCTGGACACTATCTATCAATTCAAATCACAACTCAAAACACACCTGTTTAGATTAGCATACCCGACATAACTTCCACCATGTTCACCCTGATTTTAATGACTTAAAATGTTTTGTGTATTTTTGTTGTTTTTTTGTTTTTAATCAACTTGATTTTAATATTGATAATGTATTGTGATTTTGTCCTGTAAGGTGTCCTTGGGTGTCCAGAAAGGCGCCAGCAAATAAAATGCATTATTATTATTATTATTATTACTACCAGTCGGAATTATGCTCAATGAAGCATTCACATATTTCTGCTTCAAATAAAGTCACAAACTAAACATATTCACCAATCAAGACATGATATATATACCGCAATGACATGCAGCAAAATTATAAAACAGTATATACAGTATCTCAACCCCTTTAACACGTTGCAATGAATGCAATTTCTATTATTTCTTTCACAACAAAAATGTGGTTGGATTATTCAACGTATGATCAACCTCGGTGAGACCAAGTCCAGGCTTGGCGATCGCTTCGCACAATACCTCCACACTGTTCGCGATAACCAACCCGATCTCCCGGTGGCTCAGCACTTCAACTCCCCCTCCCATTCCGAATCCGACCTTTCTGTCCCGAGCCTCCTCCATGGCCAGAGCGAGGACTACCGCAAATTGGAGGAAAAGCACCTCATATTTTGCTTGGATAGTTTACACCCCAGCGGTCTCAACATTGGCTTCTCCAATTTCAGGTAGTCCTTGCTTTCTCCCTCCTTTCCCTCCCCAGCTCTCCCTCGGCCTACTGTTTCTGCCTCTTCCTTTCTTCTTCCCGCCCACCCTCACATCAGTCTGAAGAAGGGTCTCAACCCAAAACATCGCCTATTTCCTTAGCTCCATGGATGCTGCCTCACCCGCTGTGTTTCTCCAGCATTTTTGTCCATATTCTGTTCTGTTATACCACTTTCCTCACCCATTTCCTACACATTAGGGGCAATTCTACAGAGACAATTCTACAGTTAACCTATACAACCAATGTGTCTTTGGGATATGGGAGGAAACTCGCTCACTTGCAGGGAGAATGTGCAAATTCAACACAGTGCCCGAGGACAGGATCGAACACAGATCTCTGGCGTGTGAGGCAGCAAGTCTACCAGCTGTGCCACTATATTTTGTTTTCCAACACACAAAAAATGTTGATAACTTTGGTTACTAAGAAAAGAAACTATCCATTTTCAGTCTTAAATCTCTAAGTGACGCTATGTCCCCCTTTACAGCTACTATGTTTTAATTCAGTTCATGACTATGGGGCATTACATAGGCCATAAAGTTGCTGCCTAAAAGTGCAAGAGACCCGGAATTGATCCTGAATATGGGTGCTGTCTGTATGGAGTTTGCTCCTTTTCCCTTTGATCGCATGGGTTTTCTCCTGGGAAAATGGCACGGCTTTTAGGTTGCCCGGTGGGACTTTAGGTCGCCATTGGCACCCGGGCAACCGTTAACTTCGAGACCTGGTACATCAGTCACTGAAAGTAAGCAAGCCAGCACAGCAGGCAGTGAAGAAAGCTGATGGCATGTTGTCCTTCATTGCGAGAGTATTTGAATTTAGGAGCAAGGAAGTCCTACTGCAGCTGTACAGGGCCCTGATGAGACCGCATATGGAATACTGTTTGCAATTTTGTTCTCCTAATTTGATATTATTACTACTTAGGGAGGGCAACGTGGGTTCACTACGTTAATTCCCAGGATGGTGGGACTGATATATGATGAGTGGGTCGACTGGGTTTGTTTTCACTGGAATTTAGAAGGATGAGAGGATATCTTATAGATACATATAAAATTCTTAAAGGATTGGACAGGCTAGATGCAGGAAAAATGTTCCCGATGTTGAGGGAGTCCAGAACCAGGGGGTCACAGTTTAAGAATAAGGAGTAGGCCATTTAGGACTGAGATGAGGAAACATTTTCAATCAGTGAGTTTTGAATCTGTGGAATTCTCTGCCACAGAAGGCAGTGGAGGCCAATTCACAGGATATTTTCAAGAGAGAGTTAGATTTAGCTCTTAGGGATAAAGGAATCAAGGGATATGTGGGGAAAAGCAGGAACGGGTTACTGATTTTAGATGAAGGGCTGAATGGCCTACTCATGCACCTATTTGTCTATGTTTCTATGTATCCTCTACATTGTGATTGTCAGAAATGTCTGTTGAACACAGGTAAATAGAAACCAGGTTACGAAAATTCATTAAGAAGCTCTTTATAAAAACATAACGTTGCAAGAACTCCACAGGATGTCCATTTAGTTCGCCTTTGACATTTACCAGAACACAGAGAATATTAGAGAGTTGTAGTCCGCGTCTTTCACTATCACAAAATGTAGAGTTATACAGCACGGAAGCAGGCACTTCAGCCCACCTTGTCCTTGCCGTGCAAGATGCCCCATCCAAACTCATCCCAATTGCCCACATCTCTCCAAATTTTTGCTTTCCATATAACTGTTCAAGTGTCTTTATAATACCTGCCTCAACTGCCTCCCCTGGCTGCTCATTTCATATACTCAAGTTGTAGACTGAAGCATAAATATTACAAGAGATATTAAATGATTTAATTAGTGGGTAAAGTTGTGGCAAATGGAATTTGATGCAGGCAAACACAAAGAACATTCGGAACAGATGCGGGCGATCGTGTTTACCTTGCTCGCCGCTTTCTCACCCTCCGATCGTGTTCTGCTTCCTCGTAGTACAGCTCATTGTGACTTGAATCGCGCCTCCTCGCTGCTGCAGCAATCATTGCGCGGGACTGCCCAGCAGCATTGTTTCCAGGACCTAGAAGCATTGAAATTGCTCTGGTTATTTTGGCCATCCTCATGCACCAGCGCTGACCCGTAGCAGTCTAGTGATGGCAACGGCATGAAGGACCATCGATGAAACGCGAGGCTTGCAGGAAAATCAAGGTCTTTCGCTTCAACAGAAAAGCAGAATATTTTAGTTTTAATAACCGTAAGATGGACAAGTGTTGGTGTTCAGAGAGACATTGGTCCCTTGTACACAACTCACTTAAAGTTAACATCATGTACTGCAAGCAATCGGGGAAGTAAGCTGTACATTGTTCTCATTATAACAGGACAAATGCAGCAATTACTTGATCCAGTTATATAGAGCTCCAATTAAATCACATCTGGAATCTGTGCACAGTTCAGGTCTCCCCCCCCCCCCCCCCCCCCCCCCCCACCCCCCAAAACAGGATGTACTTGTGAAGAAGCTATGGAATCAGAGTCCGAGAGAGATACAGCACAGAAACAGACCCAGTGGCCCATCATTGTGCTGATCATTAACCACCCTTTACACTAATCCTACATTAGTTCAATTTTGTAATCTCCCATCATTCTCAACAACTCCCGCTTGATGCCATCACTGATCACACAAGAAAGCGAATGGCATGTTGGCCTTCATAACAAGAGGAGTTGAGTATAGATGCAAAGAGGTCCTTCTGCAGTTGCAGAGGGCCCTAATGAGACCACACCTGGAGTATTGTGTGCAGTTTGTCTCCAAATTTGAGGAAGGACATTCTTGCTATTGAGGGAGTGCAGCGTAGGTTCACAATGTTAATTCCCGGGATGGCGGGACTGTCATATGCTGAGAGAATAGAGCAGCTGGGATTGTATACTCCGCAATTTAGAAGGATGAGAGGGAATCTTATTGAAACATATAAGATTAGTAAGTGTTTGGACATGCTAGAGGAAGGAAACATGTTCCCGATGTTGGGGGAGTCCAGAACCAGGGGCCACAGTTTAAGAATAAGGGGGTAAGCCATTTAGAACGGAGATGAGGAAACACTTTTTCACACAGAGTTGTGAGTCTGTGGAATTCTCTGCCTCAGAGGGCAGTGGAGGCCAGTTCTCTGGATACTTTCAAGAGAGAACTAGATAGGGCTCTCAAAGATAGCGGAGCCAGGGGATATGGGGAGAAGGCAGGAACGGGTTACTGATAGCGGATGATCAGCCATGATCACATTGAATGGCGGTGCTGGCTCAAACGGCTGAATGGCCTACTCCTGCACCTATTGTCTATCTACACAACAGGGACAATTTAGAGGGCAATTAGTCTACCTACCCGCACATCTTTTGGGAGGAAATCGGAGCACCCAGAGGAAACCCACACGGTCACAGGGGGAACATGCAAACTCCACACAGTCAACACCCGAGGTCAGGATTGAACCTGGGTCCCCGGTGCCGTGAGACAGCAGCTCCACCAGCTCCACTACTGTGTGCCGTACTTACGTGGAAGCAGCAGAAAATGAGCCACTGAGTACATTCAAAACAAGTGAATTTTTAGATCCCATGAAAAATGTAGTTAATCTTAAAAGAAAAATGCCCGAGAAAAGATCAGTCACGATTGCACTGCTAGATTTTATTACAGGAAGCTAAACTGTTTACTTGTGCTTCTATTCCTTTAAAGCTGTGGGTCACCTCCTGGCTAGATTACTCCGGCCTTGACTTACCATCCACATTGTAGACTTTCAGTCCAGCCATGTGTTTGGCTGCACGCGATTTGGCAGCAGTTAAAAGTGCCGGGTTGTGGACAGTGAAATCCTTGTAGTAGTTCTCCAGGATGACAAGTGCAGTCCTCTGGATACTGCAAACACAAGATAACACTGCTGAAGGCAAGTGTTACAAACACACAAACCACCATTCTGATCCTATCTTGGGAGACCGAATATCCTGTAATCACAATGTCTATTTCCAGTGGAGCCATTTAAAAAAATCCTTTGTGTACATTCAACTTAAATCACAGTGATTAGATTCAGCACTTATTGTCAATTGAACCCAACTTTAGCCATCGACAAGCATTTTAGAGCCCGAGTCATACAGTGTGGAAACGGGGCCTTCGGCCCAACTTGCCCTCGCTGACCAACATGCCCAATCTATACCATCGCCATATTACAACTAAACGTCTGTCTACATTTGGCCCATATCCTTCTAAGCCTATCCTATCCATGTACTTGTCAAAATATCTTTTAATTTTATTGGATTATTTTAAAAAGTCACAATATTAAGAAAGCTAGGCAGTTTTAAATTGGTAAGACACCAACCATTAGGAACAAATATTTTGCATAGATACAAAAATAAAAAATCTTTAGGACCAAGCCACAGTTGCTGCAAATATAGCCGTTTAGTTCTATTGCAACAGGTTCACAGACCTACGCTCCAGCTTGAATGTACATCAATGAAATGCTCAAAATGAACTTAGAAAGTAGAACTGAATTATGAGAAGGATGACCTAATGCTTGACAAACAGTTAGACTTCAGGAAGAGAGGGGCTGGAGATATTAAGGGGTACAAAACACTTTCCAGGATGGCAGTCGTGGGGACTGCAATTGTTAAAATAAAAAGCCACGGGGACAGAAATGGGCAATGGTCCAGGCTCATTATGAGGAGACATTTTAAAGAACTTGCAGGAATATGGAGAATGAAGATGGGGGAATTTAAGAACAAGTTTCACGTTTGAGACGTGGGAGGGGTTGATTGGAAACAGTGGCTGGAAAGAGAAGTCTATCCCAGGTTAGTGAAGCAATGATTATCGATGAACAAGATGAAGTAATGGCTGGAGATTTGACATAGTCTGTCAGGGCTGATGCAGCTAAGGATGGAGGAACATGGAGGAAGAAAGATGGCATTGATGAAGATCCTTTAGGGATGGTGACCACAAGGGTGAATTGCTACAGTAATTCTTGAGATGACATGAGACGCAGAAATTGCTGTTGAAGATGCTTTGGCACAAACTGAGAGCAGTCCTACCGAGTTAGACAATGAGGGAGCTGCATCGAGATTTTGAGTGATTGAACATGGAAACAGGGGAAAGTACATCATGGACAATCACAGGGAATGTTGCCTGTAATTTTGATTAACAATGTTCAGTAATTAGAAATGGATGGTATTTAGATTGGAAGTTCAAAACTGGAGTTACAAGAAACCGCAGATGCTGGTTTACAAAAATAGACAATGTGCTTGACTAACTCGGTAGGTCAGCCAACATCGCTAGAGAACATGGATAGTTGATGTTTCGGGCTTGGATCCTTCATCAAAACTGGGGATACAGAAACTATGGGAATGGATCCGGAATATCTATTATAAAGATATGTTATGTGCTATGGACACACATGACCATAAACAATCTGAATGAATTGTTGAAACAAAATAACAAAACAAAAACAAAAAAATCACAAGACCGACAAAAATGCTGGAGAAACTCAGCGGGTGAGGCAGCATCTATGGAGGGAAGGAAATAGGCAACATTTCTGGGTCGAAATCCTTCTTCAGACTGATGTGAGGGTGGGGGCGGGAAGAAGAAAGGAAGAGGTGGAGCCAGTGGGCTGAGGGGGAGATGAGAAGGGGAGGAGAAAGTAGGGACTACCTGAAATTAGAGAGGTCAATGTTCATACTGCTGGGGTGCAAACTGCCCAAGTGAAATATAAGGTGCTCATATTCAGGCATCAGTCTGAAGAAGGGTTTCGACCCGAAACTTTGCCTATTTCCTTTGCTCCATAGATGCTGCCTCACCCGCCGAGTTTCCCCAACATTTTTGTCTACCTTCGATTTTCCAGCATCTGCAGTTCCTTCTTAAACATGATCGTGTGTTTATCACTAAAGCTATGGACATGCTTAATGAATTTAATGTAGATCTCGAGGTTGCATGTTCTATTCTCGCCACAGGTTGCTTCTGATTGTTATCAAACAATTCCTGCTACAAAATTGTGTGCAAGAGGCAGGTGGTGTACAAACCTGCCGCTGCTCTTCCCAGTACAGGTCCACCACCAATTTTTGGGCAACTGAAGGGCCGACAACTCCTTTAATCCAGACAAAATTACAAGAGCGCATTTGGAGAAACAGCGCTCAGGCCCTTTGGCCCAACAGATCCGCTACGACCAGCGATCACCCCATACTCCAACACTTTCCCACACACTAGGGACAAGTACATTTTTTACCAAAGCCAATTAATCTACAAAACCCATGTGTCTTTGGAGTGTGCAAAGAAACCGGAGCACCTGAAGAAAATCCATGCGGTCACGAGGAGAACACATAAACTCCGCATGAACAACACCCATAGTCAGGATTGAACCCTGGTCTCTGGTGCTGTAAGACAGCAGCTCTACAGCTATCCCACGGTGCTGTCCCTGACGCTTTCAAACTTCCATTCAGTTTTTAATAAAAACAAGATAACATTTAGAGAATGGACAGTTATGTGATCTAATTAAGTGTTTTCAGCCATTAATTCTAAAGTTTGACACTTAGAGAGCTTCATTCCATCGCTGGAATAAAAACCTAGTTGTACTCAAAATGCCTGGGTTTTAAAACACATTTCGTTACTGCACTGTAATGCTGAACCTCTGTCAGTAGATGCCCCTAGTGAACTAAAATATAGGAGGCTGAAAATTAAAAACCTGCGGCTGCTGAAAATCTAAAATAAAAAACAGCAAATGCACTGAATACGCTGCAGCTCAGGCTCCATCTGTGGGAAGGAAAAATGAGTTATCCTTTCAGGTTACAGACCCTTTTTGAGCCAAAACGTTTAATGGTTTTGTTTTCACAGATGCAGCCTGGCCTGCAAAATATTTACAGCATTTGCTGTTTTGTTTTAAAAGTAGAAGCCTAAAAGCAGTGGAAATTATGCTGTCGGATGCACAAGGCATCTGGAAGTGGGCAATCAGTGCACAAATCAGAGTGGACCATCTCTCATCTTCAGCAATCCCGACCATCTGGTTCCCTCTCTCACGATTCTCACCTTCGCATGGCTCTAAAGAAGCATTAGATTTATGACCTGGGAGGCCATATGGTCAATTGTGTCCTTCAAAAATGAGTCACCTGTCCAAAACCCTCATTCCAGCAGTTGGTCTGTAGTCACAAAAAAGATTAGAAAGGTTTAGGAAGGAACTGCAGATACTGGTTTATACCAAAGGTGGACACAAAGTGCTGGAGCTACTCAGCGGTCAGGCAGCATCTCTGGAGAAAAGGACCAGATGACGTTACGGGTCAGAACCCTTCTTCAGACTGTCAGAATGTTAGAAGGGTAACAGAGTTTGCCTGGACTCTGAAGTTTATCAACAGCGCCCATGTCTTCCTCCATGACTCAATGCAGAGCAGGAGGCTGGACAACTCTCCCCATTTCAAAAAGGTTCAATCTGTCCTTTACAACCATCCTCCTCCATCTGTTTAGTTTAGAGATACAGCATTGCAACCTGCTCTTCGGCCAGTTGAGCACGCACCTACCATCGATCACGTGTTCACACTAGTTCTGTTATTCCACTTTCCCAACCACTCCCTTCATACCAGGGCCAAGTTTACAGAGGGCAAGCTACAAATCTACATTTGTTTAAGCTACAAACCTGCACTTCTTTGGGAGGTGGAATAAAAACTCACCCAGCCACAGGGAGAATGTGCAAACTCCACAGACAGCACCCGAGCTCAGCATCGAACCCAGGTCCATGGTGCCGTGAGGCAGCTGTTCTCAGCTGCGTCATTGTGCCACCCACTCTAGATTTTTTTTTTGTTAATCTGAGCTAATGAGAAATCAATCCTTCCAAATAAATGACACCAATCTGGAAAGCTTTTCAATTTCTTTGAAAATGTGTAACTTCCCGCCAAATTCCTTTCTTTTCCTGTTTTTCCAAAGAACATTGATAACTGCATTGCTGCTACTTCCCGTCCCCACCCAATCCGCAGTCCACCATACTTTCAATGCAACTGCAGCAGAAGCACGACTTGCCCTAATTTCACCTTCCTTCCTATTGTCCTAGGGGCCTAAGGCACACTCCCAAGATGAAGCAGCAGTTTATTTTACAGCTTTCAATAAATACTGTACCTCAACAAAGCAAACTGTTTGGCAGACGACACCAAATGCTACATTTCCAATTTGGTACTCAATCTCCACCAGGAGAGCAAAGGAGAATCTAAAGAAGGATACGGGCACACCAGCTGAGGAGGAAGAGAGTAATGCAGATGGCACATAATGGGGAAATTTGAGAGGCTGCCCATCTTGGTGAAAGCAACTGAAAAACAGCAACTTTATTAAATGGTAAGAGATTCTATGGCGCTGCTGTTCAAACAGAGCAGGTCATCTGATGACTAACATGCAAATACAGCAGACACTTCGAAGGGCCAACTGTATGTTAGCCTTTCTAATGAGTGCTTGATTCCAGAAACATTGAGAGGTCATATTGCAGTTGTATAAGGTTGCATTAAGAGTATCGTGTTCAGTTTTGGGTACCAAGTTATAGGAATGATGTTGTCACACTGGAAAGGGTGCAGAGAAGATTTACGAGGATGTTGCCAGGACTCGAGGGCCTGAGCTATAGCAAGAGGTTGAGCAGGCTAGGACTCTATTCCTTGGAGCGCAGAATGATGAGGGGTGATCTTATAGAGATGTACAAAATCATGAAAGAAATAGATCGGGTAGACGCACACAGTCTCTTGCCCAGAGTAGTGGAATGGAGAACCAGAGGGCATAAGTTTAAGGTGAGTGGGTAAAGATTTATTAGAAACCCAAACGGTAATTTTTTCACACAAAGGGTGATGGAACGAGCTGCCAGGGGAGGGAGGCAAGGCAGGTACTATTGCAACGTTTAAGTAACATTTAGACAGGTACATGGTGAGGACAGGTTTAGAGGGATATGGGCCAAACGCAGGCAGGTGGGACTAGTGTAGATCAGACATGTTGGCTGATGTGGACAAGTTGGGCTGAAGAGCCTTTTTCCACATTGCAAGACTCTATGATTCTAAGAAGGTTTTGTTGCAATTGAATATGGATTGCACCTGGGGCAGTGTACAACATTCTTTGGTTTGCTTACCCATAGAAAATGCAGCAAGGATTCACTATACTGGCCCCAGGGATGGTGGGTCTGCCATTGGTATTTAGGAGTGCATGAGATCTCACTCTTCTCTGCTCCATTCAAGACCACAAAAAAAAAAGCTTTTCACCATATTGCAGTGCATGTGACAATGAACTGAACTAAACATTTGAACTATAAAAAAATATATTCTGAGGTTAAAGAGCTAGATGCTGGATGGATGTTTTTCTCAGGTTAAGGGAACAATGAGACATGATGGGAACAAGGGGTAGATCATTGAGGATCAAGGAGTTCACCCAAACCCAAAATCAACAGATTTCTGGATATTAAGGAAATCAATGGATGCAAAGATAGTGCTGGAAAATGGAGGTTATTATCGATTACCGTTCTCACTTAAAGGCCGAAGTGGTCAACTTCTGCACAGATTTATGTTCTTAAATGCATCAAATGGTGCAAATATTTAAGTTGGACGCAAAAGGTTACTTGGTTGCTGCTAAATGATTTTGAATTTGTGGATAATGCTCATGTAAGGCTTGGGAATCCAAATAGAATTACAACAGGTTCGCCTGTAGCTAACTGCTATTCAAAAAGAAAACAAAATACAATTTGGTAATATGAATGATTAGGGCGTCAAAGGATATGGGGAAAAGGCAGGAAAGTGGGGTTGTGAGGGAAGAAAAGATCAGCCAGGATTGAATGGTGGAGACTCGATGGGCTAAATTACTTATTCCTGTTCCTATGAAATGAACTTATTATAACCTTCTTTACAAGTCCTGGGTTTTGAATTCAAGTTTAGATAATCACTATTAGATTAAATTTAACTTTTTTTGTACTACATCAGTTAAAAAAAACACAATTTACATTGCTTAAACAACCTAGTAAAAAAAACAATTACAGAAGAAAAAAACAAGGGGAAAAAAAATAAAGAATAGTTTGCTAATATTCTCAATTTCCTGTAACAAGGGTATTTCAGATAACAGTGGCATTTCTCTTTCAGTCATTTAGGGAACAGTTCAAAAGATAACAGTGGGGTTAGATTATTCCTTAATAATTTTTTTGATGGGTAATATATGATTGTTTCAGTCAATAATTATGTCAAATTGGAGGATATACAGAAGAGAATGCAGATGCAGGAATGAGGAACAAAAAAATGGAAGGAGTTCAGCATGTTTTGCAGCATCTATGGAGGGGAAAGGAACCTGTCCTGATGCCGGGTCTCAACCAAAAATGTCAAAAATTACTTTGACCCTCAATCTTCTCAGATGCTGTTGACCTACTCTGTTCCTTCAGTGTTTTTGATGCTGAATTAGTACTTTTTTTTTTTTTTAAATCAACAATTTATTTCAGTTAGCAAGTAAAGGAAGTTGAAATTAGATGTAATTCATGTCTGCTGATTACTTACAAGGACAATGCAGAGGCTCACAAATGCTTTATCCAACTCCTTTTTTAAACTAGTAATTAGCAACTGAAAATTGGCAACTTTACTATAATTTGACCATGAATATAAAGTGAACTCTTGAGATTTAGTACAGATAATTAGCACTGGCACTCTTCCGTAAAGAAGAAAATTGCAAATTGTCATGTTCAGCATTACCATTCATCAAATTGAAAGAGTGCTTTGTAAAGGAGGAGCTGTATGTCAAATGTAAATGGTGGAATTTAGTGCTTTTTGCAGGAAAGCAAACATTTGATCCACTCATGGTATCTGCATGAATTCTGCAGAATACAAGTTTTAAATTTTCCTTTTCTTTCTTCGGTCATTCACAAATAATTACAACTACTTTGCAGGGCTTATAAAACATTTTTATAGGTTAACTCCAAATACTTCACCCAATTGCAAGACTGATTGTGGAGAAAGGGAGACATGAAACGTCACCAATCCATGTTCCCCCGAGATGCTGCCTGACATGCCGATTTACTCCAGCACTCTGTCCTTTTTTTTTGTAAGTTAGCATCGGCAATCCTTGTATCCCCGTCTAATTGCAATGTTAATTTACACATTAATCTGTAATGCAACACAATCTGATGTTTTTTGTTTTTTTTAGTTTTAATTTCAGCCTGATTGGCAGTATTGAAAACTGTCAGCAAGTACAACAGGGGGAAAATATATATATATATATATAGACAAATGCAAATAAGAAGGCATGTGAGCCTTTTGGATAGACACGTGGATACGGAGAGATATGGATCATGTACATCTGGATATGGATATGGATCCCTGGCACTGAGGCAGCAGCTCTACCAGCCACTACACTGTGCCATCCTATATTGAGATGTCCTGTGCTCTTTACACAACCATATAACACGAAAAGACACTGCATGCTTGATTAACTCTGCTAGTTCAGCCGCATCTCTGGAGAACATGAATAGGTGACCTTTCGGGTCAGGAGCCTTCTTCAGACTGACCCAAATGTCACCTATCCATGTTTTTCAGAGATGCTGCCTGTCCAACAGAGTTACTCGAACATTTTGTGTCTTTTTTTTTTTAATAAACCAGCATCTTCAGCTCATTGCATCCTCATCTAATTGCAAGGTTAGCTCACACATCAAACAGTGACTCATAATGCGATCCAATATTATTTTTTTCTTGAGAATTTAAATTTTAGCCCGAGCTTTAAATGGCCTTATTGGCCACTTTGAAATGTGGCATGTACAACAGGGCGAAAATAATAAGCAAAGGAAAAAGTTGACATTTTAATTTTAGCCTGAGGTGTAAATAGTCCTATTGGCAGTATTGAAAACTGTTAGCAAGTACAACAAGGGGAAAATAATAGGCAAAGGAAAAACTAAGCTGGCAACAAAATAGGCCCTTAGGGCCATTTATATCACATACCTCAGTACACCCACACTGTAAAAATGGGATTCTCCATCAGTGGACCGGGTCACCTTCACAGTGAACATGGGCTGCAGTTGACGCAATTCCAGTAGCACAATGGCCAAGTAGTGGATGAACAAGAGGGCGTCTACCAGCGAAACTGCATACTGAACAATTCCCTGATAATTGGGATCTCTCGAATCCAGAATGCGTACACCATAGAACAGCCAATAAGAAACCACAAACACAAAGATCAGCACCATCAGAAGTGCCCGGAACACAAAGACTCGTGGCATTTGCGCCTTGGGCTTGCGGAAAAAGAGTGCCCAAGTTCCGATGAGAAGGATGAGTAGCTTGAAGGCGACAGAGATGAACAGCCCTTCGCATACAGTACCACATGGGTCGAGTTTTTCCCGCCACAGTACTTGAGGCAGCACCATAAAGGCAACGGGAGATAAAAAGACCAATACTCCAAGCACAGCAGCGATGGCTATCCCCAAATGTCGAGTACAGTCCAGCCCACCATCATCCACATCCTTTGTGATCCTTGCAATGTCTTCCTGTGATATACTGTGTTCTGAAGTCCCAGTGATGGCCGTTGTGGTTTCGCCCCAGTTATCATCCTGCAAGACAAACTGCAATGATCAGAATTCCACATTACAATTTATAGAAACGCACAATCAAAATCAGAAAGGACTTTAACCTACCCTACATGCACCAGACTGACTTTGAAAATGGCTTCACAGACAGATACAGTGGTCAGGAGGCTTTCATCAGTCACAGTATAGAAGATGGGAAGTCATGTTACCATTGTAAAGGCATTGGTGAAGCCACATTTGGACTATTATGTTCAGTTTTGGAGACCCAGTTATAGGAGATTGACAGGACTCGAGTGTCAAAGCAACAGGGAGCGGTTCAGCAGGCTAGGACTTTATTCCTTGGAGCGGAGGAGGATGAGGGGTAATCTTAGAGAGGTGTATAAGACCGTGAGATGATTATATAGGGTGAAGGCACAAGTCTTTGACCCAGAGCAGGGGAATTATGAACCACAGGTTTAAGGTGAGGGCAGGGGGGGGGGGGAGGAGAAGAGAAACTAGTGTAGATGGGGCAAGTTGGTCAGTGAGGGTGTTGGGTCGGTGGCCTGTTTTCACGCTCTATGACTATAATTCTATGACTGCCCCAATATATACCACAATGCCAATATTGCAGTAGAGCCATATCAAATTAGCAAGCTTAGCAAGTCTACAAAAGCCCCTCAAATCAACACAAGTGCACAGCTTTGAATTTAGAAGAACAGAATAAAATAAATTTAAATTCTACTATGATGAAATGGACAGCAAACAGAATGCTGGAAGAACTCAGCAGGTCAAGCTACATCTTTGGGGACAAACAGATTTAAGTCAACATTTTGGATCAATACCCTACATCATGACAGAGAAGAACAAGAAAGATTGCCAGTATATAGCAACATGAAGTGGGTGGGGTAGGAGATGGGTGGAACCAGAAGGCAAAGGGAGTATGTGTAGATGGAGCCAGGTGAGGGAAGGGATGGAAATGGTGAAGAAAGGGAGTGAAATATGAAGCCAGAGGAAGGGAAATGGGTGGAAGGAGACGGGTGGGTATACATAACATTACTTACCCAAGACTTTTCTTTAAATACACACCGTTTAAATGATATTTACTTTTTAATCTCTTTTGCAACTGATTTTTGATTAATCCTTTTCCTTATGTCAAGATTTGCATCTCAATTCGTCAAATCTTGTTGAGACTGACACTTCGACTTCAAAAGCTGTTTTTCACAGATGGTCTCAAGCATGACTCCCACCACAAGCACCATCTATAATTTACATATCATTTTTTGGAAATAATTTGTAACAAACCCTCCTTTGTGCACGATTCTGCGATAGCTCCTGAAACTTTTAAGAACTTGGTCTTTGCCATCTGTCCCTGAACACACTGCTGTTTTACTCATATGGTGGGGCATCTTGTGAAACAGCAGATTAAGAGGTTACCTCAGTTTCAGCAATGAAGATTTGGATCCTGGCCACATTTATTGAAAATTCTATTACCATTACAAATAATATCTCCTGCCTTGATAAAAACTGAAGCTTTATCCTTTATTTTATTATTACTTGAAAATTGCTTCTTTTTTTAAGCTTGAGCAAACGTCTTCTACATTCCAAGCCATGAGAAAACTGCATGACATGCTAACATGCTCTACTGTATTGGTTGATGAGATTTTGAATGTGGAATATTGAAGTTGAACTGTTCTGTGGTGCAAGGGTGTACAATGATTCTTTATCTATTCAGAGTACAAGTTGAAATGTAATAAAAAAGGAACTGCAGATGCTGGTTTACACCCAAAGTGGACAAATTGCTGGAGTAACTCAGCGGGCAGACAGCGTCTCCGGAGAAAATGGATGTGACGTTTCGGGTCGTGACCTTTCTTCAGACTTTCTTCTGATGGTGTAAATCTAAGTGTAAATTCTTCTTCTGTTTGACCAGCTGAGTTACTCCAGCACGTCGTGTACCTATGATTTAGGTTGAGTTTGGTCTTTTTATACTTACTAATTCATTACATTTACACCACTTTACATGTGTCTTTTAAAAGCATTACAAATTTATGAATGTTTAAAAAAAATTACAGGATACAGAAATACTTTCTAATTCCAAGAAACACAATTCAAAGACAAAACGTCGAGAAAAAAAAAAATACTGGGTTACACAGGCCTACCAAAACAAACGTAAACAGGCTGTTCTAACTAACTCTGCTTTGCCAACTGACAACAACCTTCATGCAAGTCATTTAGAAAATCGCACTATATAGCTTAAACAGGGGAGACGGGGGAAATAAGGAAATGTATATTATAAATAGCTAATAACATTGATTGGATGAGATATGCATGAATATATATACATAACTAAAACTGATCTTGTTATCTTCTGGCGGTCATTTTATTTGCGCAAAAACGGTTTGCGATAGCGCTGCGATTGTTCGCCAGTTCACTCGCCATTCTCCTATGCTGCGGATGCACCAAATTTCGTTCCGATCAGTTGAATGTCGTAATCGCGAGCGAGGTTTAAATATCTTAAAAACCGCGCGTGCGAAGATCGATCTCTTCTACTTCCTTCCAGCGTTGCGTGGATTAGTCTCTTCCCCTGTCACTCCCCAGCTCGGTCCGGCGGAGGTTTCCAACCGGGCTTTTGGAGGGACCCCAAGCAGCCCCGCCCCAAGCAGCAGCCCCTGCAGCACAGCCTCCGCTTCCTGCTCTGCGGGCAGCTCTGGCTCGGCCGCCCGCCACCCTCACCCCGCCCCCGGCACAGCAGGCCCGGCTACGTCGAGGCCCAGGTCCGCGAGTGCTTCGGCCGCCTACAGCCAGGGCCAGGCCGAGTACGAGAACCAGGCCCTGGCGCTGCTCTCCGATATGAGTAGGTGCTGGGGCAGGGAATGGGTGTGAGGGGAGGAGGATGAGGGAAATGGGGGGGAGGGAGATAGGGTGGTAGAGGGAGATTGCAGGGGCAGCACTGAGCCACGCTGTCTACCCGCTAGCGTGGGACACCGCGGGTCCCGGGACGGGCAGTGCTCCAGCGGCTCCTGCCCGCGGGCGCGGACACCGGTTGCGGCACTTACATACCGTTACACGGAGAGTGAGAGCGCCGCAGCCCAGCCCACAGCGCGGGTGGGGGGGGTGGGGGGGGAAAGAAAAGATGGAGGGTGGGGGAAGGGAGAGAGGGATGAGGGAGATGGGAGAGAGAGGGAGGGAATGGGGTAGTGGAGTGCGGGGGGGGGGGGGGGGGGGGGGAGGGTTAGAAGCGGTCCAGGGTGGTGGTAAGGTGGGACAGAGGGTGGAGTAGAGGGAGAGGGGGACAGGGAGGGGTGGATTTGATGGGAGGGGGGAAACGGGTGAGTGGTGGAATATTGCGTTGGGGAATGGGTTGCGTTGGGGGAGGACCAGGCCTCCCGTGTGACAGGGACCCAACGGGTCCCACTTAGTCTAGTTAGTCAATTAAAAACAAGACTTGATTGTAGGGATTTAAAGGAAGGATTGAGTTCACTGATCATGGTTTTGCCATATATAGGGCTAAATCCCAAGGAGCATTCACAAAAGGGTAATGGCAGTTTAAGAAAGGGGAGAGGAAATTACAAAAGCATGAGTGACAAAGCCAAATACAGATTTGAGGTGCAAAATTAGTTATAGTTGAAATGAATTATGTGCAAGGTATAATTATGAGTCTTCAGGTACAGGACTAATGGGCAATGACAACTTAATTGCTTTCACACGCTTAGAAGTGATAGAAAGGTACAGTTGTGGTGAGGGAAAGGATGTTAAAATTCATAAATGTAATTGGGTAGAACAAGTTCTACAAATGTAGAGGAGTCCTGAAAATATTTTCCAAATGGCTAAAAACTTCGATTTAAGGCAGAGAAAATTGTGATTGAGGCGTCATGGAATATTTATTCATAAAATGTCGAATGTTTGCTCAACAATTATTATTCATGCCCAAAAATGTATTTTATTATTCTACAATTACAGAAAATTTGAGAAACAATTTCCCTTGGTTTTCTCAGTCACTGGGAAAAGGAAAAAATGAGCCAAATTTCAGGGTAAGTAGCTTAATTTAAGATACACACACACCTATCTAATAAGGGGACCATTACACAGACATTTCAAGATACATGCATCATAATAACCAATGCCTTCCTGATGTTAGTTAGATACAACTAACTTAAGTTGAAAAATAGCTGCAGCAAAATCTTTGAAACTTAAACAGTAGCATCTACTCACACAGCCGTTATTTTGAAATGTGCGTACCTGTACTGTCTCATCTCCACGACTGGACTCATTGCCCAGCAGTGGCTCTGCAGGTGGTGTTTGGATAGTAACAGATTTCTCAGAACGACTGCCATCTTTGTTTCTAGATTTTTGCCGATCCCGACTCCTTTCCCTGAAATGCAGTAATTTACGCTTTCATGTTATTTAATACCAGTCAACGTTATGTCATAATGTGAAGCAAACAATTCAACATTGTTTGTAAAATAATAAGTGTGCTTATAATCTGATATTCTAGTATACTCATCACGTTGAGCTCAAACATTCGCGGATATTTTATTGAAAGAAAACTCCAGCAACCATCCCTCAAAAATTCCTCGTCAAAATTCATATGGACATTACCATGTGTTAAAAAATACACTCCACATAATTATCAATGATGTTTATGATGATCCAAATGCAGCACAATAGAATTTGTGAATAAGGATCACAAATTTGGAATTAGTTAATTCTGTGCGTTTGTTCTTCGTACAACATGCAGAGGAACAGAGGCAAACCAGCTTTCTGTCCTCTACAAAAGCTGCTTTGTAATCAGCTGTCAAAATGGTTCTCTCTCTCTCTCATTTAAACATTTCAACTTCCCCTTCCTTCCATTGAATGCATTTTAATTGTGGTCATCTCATCTTGAAAGAATCCTCGACAATGACAATTATGGGATTGCACCCAAATTCTACCATTACATGATTGCGATGATCTAATCTGGTGTGCCACTTGGAATGCTTGACCTCATATTTCTACGGAAAACAAAACATAGAATGTAGGCATTACTATCAGCTACCTAAAGAAAGGTGTGACTAGAGTCAGGTCTGAAGATAGATAATTTACCATGCAAATGTGCAATTACTTCTAAATTAATGTAATACACTATATCCTCCAATAGAAATATATATGGCTCATCTATCAGGATGTCAAATGCTCAGTTAAAATCCTGTTTAATGAAGAATACAGTATGCTTTGTACTGAGCAAGGCAGATAAGGCTGAAAAAGAGTCCCGACCCGAAACGCCACTTATCCATGTTCTCCAGGAATACTGCCTGACCCACTGAGTTACTCCAGCATTGTGTCTTTTTTTGTAACCCGGCATCTATAATTCCTTGTTTCTACAATTGTGTATCAAACCAAAATCACTCTCCTTTGCTTAGTTTAGTTTATAGTTTAGAAATCTAGCACAGAAACAGGGCCTTTGGCCCACCGAGTCAACGCCGACCAGCGATCCATGTACACTAGCACTATCCTACACACTAGGAACAATTTAAATGTTTTACCAAAGCCAATTAAGCTACAAACCTGTACACCTTTGGAGTATGGGAGAACACCGGAGCACCCAAAGGAAACCCACGCAGTCACGGGGAGAACGTACAAACTCCGTTCAGACAGCACCTGTAGTCAGGATTAAACCTGGCATAACGCAGCAACTCTATTGCTACTCCACCGAACTGCCGTGGACTACACTCTGGAGGTGGAGGCAACTGATTCATTAAGAGCTCTGTCTTATTAGTTTTAGCATTCTTTTCCTCTAAAGTGACAGAAGTGGCTCTGATAATCTATTGTTAGGCTACTTTAGTTTAAATCTGTTTTTATTTGTTAATTTCCCACTAGAATTTCTTCACATCATGCGTTTAAAATAAACTTCATTGTTCAGAGGGCCTAAAGACTGTATTCCAAAATTTGTAATGATTTTAAATGGGCGTAGATTTCCTTGAAACAAAATTACTTATTATTGAATGTTAAACAAGGTCAGCAGTGTTCCAAAGAGGAGCTTCCTCCAATTCTTTCCCAGATAATGTTTATACAATGTCTCCCTTTAGTTTCTATGGAAGCCTAATTACATTGACCATGTTAAAAGTTACTCTAAAAGAAACAATACATACCCATGTCTGTGAGAACTCTTGGAGCGGCCTGAATAGTAGGAATATCCAGAGTATGTAGATTCTGTGTCCATCGTTGCAGATTCCTTGCTAATGGGCAGATAAGCCGACTTCCAACAATTAATGGATTTTGTTCTGGCTTTCTGGGGGCCAAACTGGTGTTTGTGAATGCTCTTGTCCAAGCCAGATGGGATGGTCAGCAGGCTGGCAGCATGGCTCTTTAACTGGTCTATTTTGGATGCAAATCGGGGGCCTCCTGTGAAGAAACATTAACCTGTGGCAATAAGACATAAATAAATACTTTTCCCTGCAACATGTCTCAGAGATACCAACTTATCAACTGATTACTACACAGCACTGAAAAATATTTAATAACTACATGTACAGTTTGAGATTGAGTTTAGTTTACTGTCACGTGTACCAAGGTACAGTGAAAGGTTTTTGTTACGTGCTAAGCAGTCAGTGGAATTACAATCGATTGCAATCGAGTCATCGACAGAGTACAGATACGTGATAAAGGGTATAACGTGAATAACATTAGTAAAAGTATTGTTCCAGATAGCAACAAGGAAACCACTGCCCTACTTCTGTAAATTGAAGCTTTACAACCAACCTAGAAGACAAACAATAGGGAATGTTCCCCAAGCGTAATGTACATCAGAAACCACAGATGGCACCATCACAATAAGACAACAGTTCACATATACATTATGGTGTATTAGCAGGCTTAATAAGATTGGATTCTTAAATGGTTGATTTCACCTAGCTACTAGTCACGAACAGACTTTTGTGCTATTGCTTCGCTAAATTAAACCACTAGTTTGATAATAAATCACTAACCTATGAAACATAGAACAATACAGCACAGGGACAGGCCCGTCGGCCCACAAATCATCTCTGCCAGCACGTGATCCACATCCCTCCATTCCCTGCCTCTCCATGTGCCTATCTAAAAGCCATGATCATATCTGCACCCACCCACCACCTCTGGCAGTGCTTTTCAAGCATCCACCACTATGTAAGAAAAACCTGCCCTGCGCATTTCCTCTAACCTTAAACCTATGCCCTCTAGTCTTTGACATTTCCACCCTGGAGAAAAGGGTTCTGGCTGCCTATTTTAGTTATGCTTTTCATTATTATACATACCTCTAATTTTATAAGAATTATGAATATTTGTGCTTCCATCCATACACCGATTAAAATGGAGATTAAAATGATAACATTTCACACCATACAGAGAATAATCTAAAAATTTACATCACCTCGGAGTTCAAAATATGTTTGGGAATCCAGTGGAATGTGTAAGCAGCTTTCAAACCAAGTCAAAACCATGCAATGTCAAACAATGAATTTGAGAAAACTTCTTCCAGAGCGATGAGTTACGTTAGTACAGAGCATCAGATATTTTTGCAAAGTGTAATTCGTTTTCCAGCAAGTCCAATTCTATAGTATGGTCTTAACCATGTATTTGTAACACAAAGGAGTCTTATTAAACAGCAAATTAAACTGTTACTGTAAACACTATTTTAACTAGCTAAGATCTTGCCAGCTTTAAAAAATATTTAAAAAACATAACATCTCATAATCTACATTTATAATTAAAAACATAGACATCATATTGTTAGTTGTTTTAAGTGATTGGTATTTTTTTTTATCTTTTAAGACAGTGCTCTTATCGGACATTACAATAAATATTTTTAAGGTCTTGTGGATTGATTCATTCTTGTTTCATGAGTATCCATGAAATAGCCCCCTTTTGGCTTAGAATTATAATCATTACACAATGAAAACATTAGCAAACATGCAAGTAGACAAAAATGCTGGAGAAACTCAGCAGGTGAGGCAGCATCTATGGAGAGAAGGAATAGGCGACGTTTCGGGTCGAGACCCTTCTTCAGACTGATTTTGGGGGCTGGTGGGAAAAAGTAAGGAAGAGGCAGAGACAGTATGCTTTGGGAGAGATGGGAAGGGGAGGGGAAGGAGAGAGAAAGCAAGGACTATCTGAAATTGAAGAAGTCATCGTTCATACCGCTGGGGTGTAAACTACCGAAGCGAAACATGAGGTGCCGTTCCTCCAATTTGCACTGGGCCTCACTCTGGCAATGGAGGAGGCCCAGAACAGAAAGGTCAGATTCGGAATGGGAGGGGTAATCATATGCTTACACAACTCAGTTGCCTTTTAAAAGCTTAAAAAGACATTAATGAAATTTAACTAAAAATTCCTCAAATTCCTTAGATATCCACTCAGCTCAAACATTTTAAGCCACGCATTAATAATATGCAAGAGCATGGTAAAAATGTGGTACACGGCAATGTTCATATTGAGTTGTACATATTAACGGCTAGAAAGTTTTTTTTCTTTCAAGGTATAAATAAACCTTGTATGAGGTCCGCATCAGAATTAAACGTAAATGGCCAATCACCAGGAGACATAGCCACCAGACTGAAAAAGCTCTCTATAAACAAAATACTTAATGGATAACATTTCACTGTAAAGACTGCAAGTGTCTGCTAACCTTTGTGCAAGGTAGACAAAAGTGCTGGAGAAATTCAGCGGGTGCAGCAGCATCTAAGGAGCGAAAGAAATAGGCAACGTTTCGGGCCGAAACCTTTCTTCAGACTGATGTGGTGGGAGGGGGATGGGGAGAAGAATGGAAAAAGGAAGAGGAGGAGCCCGAGGGCTGAGGGAGAGATGAGAAAGGGAGGAGACAGCAAGGGCTACCGAAAATTGGTGAATTCAATGTTTATGCCGCTAGGGTGCAGATTGCCCAAGCAAAATATGAGGTGCTGCTCCTCAATTTCCGGTGGTGCTCATTCTGGCTATGCAGGAGGCCCAGGACAGAGAGGTCGGATCTGAATGGGAGGGGGAGTTGAAGTGCTGAGCCACCGGGAGATCAGGTTGGTTAATTTGGAGGTGTTCGGCGAAACGATCGCCAAGCCTACGCTTGGTCTCACCGATGTGGAGCAGCTGACATCTAGAGCAGCGGATGCAATAGATGAGGTTGGAGGAAATGCAGGTGAACCTCTGTCGCACCTGGAACGACTGCTTAGGTCCTTGAATGGATTCGAGGGGGGAGGTAAAGCGACAGGTGTAGCACCTCTTGCTTGCAAGGGAAAGTGCCCGGGGAGGGGGTGATGTGGGAGGGATGGGAAGAATTGACCAAGGAGTTACGGAGGGAGCGGTCTTTGCGGAAAGCAGACGGGGGGAAGATGGGAAGATGTGGCGAGTGGTGGGGTCACGTTTGAGGTGGCGAAGATGACGGAGGACTATTTGTTGTATGTGACGGCTAGAGGGGTGAAAGGTGAGGACTAGGGAGACTCTGCCCTTGTTACAAGTGGGGGGGGGGGGGGTAGGGAGAGAGAGCAGTGTTGCGGGGTATGGAAGAGACCCTGGTGAGAGCCTCATCTACGGTAGGGGAAGGGAACCCCCATTCCCTGAAGAATGGGGACAGTTCCGATGACCTGGTGTGGAACACCTCATCCTGGGAGCAGATGCAGCGTAGACGGAGGAATTGGGAATAGGGGATGGAGTCCTTACAGGAAGCAGGATGGGAAGAAGAGTAGGGGGTACACAAAAAGCTGGAGAAACTCAGCGGGTGCAGCAGCATCTAAGGAGCGAAGGAGATGGGCGACGTTTCGGGTCGAGACCCTTCTTCAGACTGGTCAGGGATCAGGGAAACGAGAGATATAGACGGTGATGTGGAGAGATAAGGAACAATGAGTGAAAGATATGCAAAAAAGTATCGGTGATAAAGGGAACAAGCCATTGTAAGCTGTTTGTGGTGTGAAAATGAGAAGCTGGTGCGACTGGGGTGGGGGAGGGAGATAGAGATAGAGGGAATGTCAGGGCCCGAGGGCTGAGGGAGAGGTGGGAAGGGGAGGAGACAGCAAGGGTTAACAGAAGAAGAGTAGTCTAGATAGCCATGGGAGTCAGTGGGTTTATAGTGGATGTCGGTCAGAAGTCTATAACCTTTGTGTAATTTAGTTTTAACTTGCCCTTTACTGGATATTATTGCCACTTAGGTTAATAGACAAGTTTTAAACAGGATCTTGTAACTAAAGGTCATCAAGTACATAACACAATGAAATGTATTGAACTACAAAGTCTTTTACAACCATTGATTATGTTACTTCTAATTACAATGTAAAGGAAAATGGCAAGTCAATTAAGTACAATTAAGTGTAATGGTTGTTATGAATCTTTGAAATTTGCAGACCAGAGCCCATCCTGTCCACCATGTCCATGCTAGCCATAGATGGACTTTTTGTTAATTCTATTTCCCAGCTCAACATCTACAGCCCTTCAGGTTATGGTTTTTCAAATGCTCGGTGAGGTTCTTATATTATTTTAAATACCCTGAAAAGATGGTGGTGAAGGCATACTGATCGGGTGCATCACAGCATGGTTGGGAACAGCTCTGCCCAAGACCACAAGAAATTGCAGAGTTGTGGATGTAGCCCAGTCCATCACACAGACTTCCCTCTGTGTCTGTGGGCAGACGATACAGGAGCTTGAAAGTGTGCATCACCAGACTCAGGAACAGTTTCTTCCCCTCTGTTATCAAGTTTGGCCCATAAACAATGGTACAGGCCGATTCTCCTCATTATGGTTGTTGTTCTTGAAACCAACGCACTCTATCTTCTTCCCTCTCTCTCCATCCCCCTCCCCATCCCAGTTCTCCAACCAGTCTTACTGTCTCCGACTACATTCTGTCTTTGTCCCACCCACTCCCGACATCAGTCTGAAGAAGGGTCTCGACCCGAAAAGTCACCCATTCCTTCTCTCCAGAGATGCTGCCTGTCCCGCTGAGTTACTCCAGCATTTTGTGACTACCTGCAGTTCTTTCCTACACCCTCCATCTTCTCATTTGTTTTATCTATTGTACTCGAGCTTGGCTCGTTGTACTTATGTAAAGTACAACATGATTTGATCTGATAGCATGCAAAACAAATCTTTTCACTGCATCTCAGTACATATGACAATAATAAAACTAAACATCTATATGCTTGTGATGCTTGGTCGTTATGCTGAGCAGATAGTAGCAAACACGGCATTAATTCCTCTGCAACCTTTCACTTCATCACATGCAAAAAAACACATTTAACAAAAGTTACTGAACATTAAACATAACCATTGCAAAAGTTCTCCAAGTAAATTTGGTAGTGAATAAATCAATAGCCAAGATTGCTAAATGTTATTTCCATTCAAAGGTCTGCAACATTAGCAGCAACCTCATTTAGCACATTCTCTTCAATCTTACCCATTCTAATTTGTAGCTGGGGTAACTGAAGTGGGAGGGCTTGCCTTAAGTTCAATAAAGCTTTTGTTAAAGATGCTTTCCACATTATGCTACAACAATAATAGCTGTGCTTGTGTTAGCATTTTGTACATTAAATGTATTTTGATTTTCAGTAAACCAAATATGTTTCAGGTATGAGGGATCTAAATCTGAGGACTCTCTCTTTAAGACTCCTTGTGATAGCTATACCACAAGAGCCTCTGAATATTGGACAAAGACAGACTTTAGGGTCGAGTCCCTGAATTATGACCTTCATTGTTCAACTCCAAGCTCTGGAATGGATTTGAAAATCAATTACATTTCAATGGTGTCAATATACATTCAACTATCCATCTTTCCACAAATACTGAATATGGTAATGAAAAATTGTGAATAATGTGTTGGTTTCTACATTATTAAGGCAGTCACATGCAGACAATTCTGAATTGGTTGCATTCTGAAAAAGGAATCTTACAAAAACAGACTTTGCCATTGTCTCAATGGAAGACATGTTGTGGTTATGAATGAACCATAAACTCAATCAGCAACTATTGCTGGGATCACATTATAGACAAAGATATTTTGTCATGTGTGCTTCAAAATGCGAAACACACTTTTCTCCCACAGTAACATTAATAATATTATTGTGTCCAGTGAGATAGTAATGTTATGTGATATGTTCTTTGTTAAATATGTCAAACAAATTTTCTAGTTTTAGAATTACTGACATCATATTTTTATTATGGCTAACTATAGAGCCATGGAGCTGAAAAATGTTCAAAACTATATATATTTTTCCCTTTCTTGAAGGAATCTGCTGAGCAAGTCAGATTTTAAAAAAACTTCATAAATTCAATAAAAAGGGAACATTTCTCGGCCATCTATAAGCTGCATTAGAGAGATAATTAGAAACTTTAAATATACAAGCCTCAATGGGAAATTGTACGTATTTTACAGGAATTCTCTTATACTTTTAAAAACACAGTATTTACTTGGAATGCTCAAGATGTAGTCAAACCATACAGCACCACCTACAGTTTGAAGCCAATTGGAGAATGCTGAGCTTTGCTTGTATTTAAACTACCCTTCTTCTTCTGTCTTATGTCATTTAGACCTGCAGCTCCGTTGAGGCGAGCCAGGCCAACGTGTCCAGGTCAGTCTTAAAACTAAAACTTTAAATCGTTTTAAACAACCCCAAAGATGTTATATAGAAAATAAAAAATATAAAATTAAAAAATCAAAGGCGGCACAGTGGTGCAGCAATAGAGCTTCTGCTTCACAGCGGCAGAGGTCAAGAATCCATCCTATCCGTGCAGAGTTTGCACATTCTTCCTGTGACTCTGTGGGTTTTCCTCTGGGTGCTTCGCTTTTCTTCCACATTCCAAAGACATGCAGGTTTGTAGGATAATTGGCTCATGTAAATTTTCCCTGTAAATTGTATAGTGTGTGTGATCAATGGTCGGTGTAGACTCGGCAGGCTGGTGGGCCGGTTTCCACTATAAACTCTAAACAAGAGATTCTAGTAGTGCACCAAAAAAAAGCATTGGCAATTTTTTTTTAAACAAAACTTACTTTGAAATACATTAACATTGGAATTAAAACCAATCTTGTATGCATAAAATATTTTTAGTCTTGTGGATTTATCTATTTTCCAAATAAATTTAAGGGGATCAATGTGTAGATGACAATAGTTACTCAAGTCTTTATACAAAATGCCCACCTTAAATATTTTCCCCTCAAAGCTTCTTCAGTATCACTCCCTCTTTATTGCATCCATTTTATATACTCACTCCTCTCATATAGTAGTATAAAGCTTCCAAAACAGCAGCCCACTTCTCCTGGTTATACGGTTTTTGACAAAGAAAATCAGATCTTGTTACATAATTTATAACCCGATACACTATGATTGAATTTTCCATTCCCTTAAGAATCTTAATTATATCCACTGACTCCTCCTTTTGGTACCAAGAAAAATACTGGAGCCAAAAGCCAATTAGATTGAATTTTCAGTTCTGCCTAAGCTTTTAAATTCTCAATGCAATTTCATAACCAATTTTAGCTTTTATTGCAATGTACAATGAGTTTTCCTTCCGCTGTTACACACTGCACTATTGTTTTCAGAGAGGTTTCCATCAATACAAAAGCTATTGTTTATTAAATACATCCATTGCAAAGTGCTCCCAAAAGAACTCGGTGCCAATAAATCAACACCAATGCCACTAAATGTCATTTCCATTCAGAAGTCTGCACCATTAGCATCAACCACATACTTGCAGATCTCGGCTGTATCCCGTGCCATGTAGCTTACAGTTATTTCCCTCATTTCTTCCATTATTGACTATAGTTCATGCTACCCAACATTCACGAGTATACCTTCGTATACTACTCTGATCGCTTCCAATAGTTAGACATAATTGTAAACAGAAGCATCTTTTGATATTTCTGGTTTAGCCAAGATTCTGTCCACATCAAAAGTCTGCCTCTCATACAATGCCAATTTACCCAGAGATTGATTGTTCATTTTACACTTAAAGACATTTTACACTTAAAGTCCATCTTGCTCATTGTGATTATGAATTTTGGACCTTTCACTTCAAGGTAAATCCACAAATTCAAAGGAAAGCACATCAGTCATGGCACATCAACACAAAGCAGTAACAAAATGTAAAGAATCTCACCACATGTTCGTCATCTCAAATTAGACTGGTTTTCTAGCTTATTAATGCCCCTGTGATTTGTTGCAGTCCTACTCAACACTGGCTGTTCACTCCAAGCCACAAATTGATATAATCCATAAATGTAAAAAATTGTATTTTTGATTCCAGTCAGATGTGTTTCGGTGCAACTACAGAAATTAAACTTTTAATAATGTGACCATTTCTGTGGGGCTTCAAGCCTTGAAACTGACAGTACAATCTGTTTAAAAAAAGTATTTAAGGCTGTCTTCAATCACACAAGATTATTATTTCACGTGATTAATATCACTTTAACTAATCAACAACATGCAACTGACCATTACAAAATCCAAGATACATGTAAAATCGTGGATCAGCAAAACAACCACATCTCATTGATAATATCTGATGAAAAGTCACCAAATCTAAATATTAACTTTGTATTCTTCTCAGTCTAACAGATGAAGCCTAACCCACCAAGTATTTCTAGCATCTACTGCTTGTTTTCCAGATTCAGCATTGAGTATTACAGATCTGAAGCGAAATGGGTATATATACACTGAAATAATTAAGTTATCACATTTTTTTAAAATGAATACGGGTTATAGGATTGATCTTACTTTGTTTTGGGTCTAAAAAAATGAAAGTGGAAGGTTTATCAGACCACTACCATTACCACGATTGATATAGTCGATTACCACGATCAATCCACATGATTGATACATAATATTTATAATGCAAGATTAATATTGGGTTACAGAATTTGTCTCGTAATAATTAACCGGAAATAATGGTCATAGAGATTCAAGGGAGTGAAAATGGTTAGACAATTTTAAAACACTTCAACTAACATCCTGCTAACTTCTTAAATTGCAATGTCTTTGCAAACTTCTTTAAAAGATCATGAGTGAACATGAAAAAACTTCACCACTTTCAACTGCAATTAAGTGTGAAATAGTTAAATAGAAACAATAAGAAACTGATGAAAAGGTTCATAATAATTGAAATAAAATTAATATTTCAAGCAGCACTGGAAAAATTAAGCCCACATATTGGTATTGGTTTATTATTGTCACGTGATTTGGGGTGCAGTGATATTTTTTGGTTTTGCATCTTATCCAAATAGTGCATGCCATACACAAGTATAATCATACCATCCACAAGTCACAACAGGTAGTGCAAAAGGGAAAATAAACAGAGTGCAGAATATAGTGTTACAGTTACAGAGAAATTGCAGCTTAAAAAATGCAAGGGCCGCAAAGTAATAGATTGGAAGGTTGGGAATACATCCTTTGCATGTGGGAGGACTGTTCAAGAATCAAGAATGATAACAGCAGGGAAGAAGTTGTTCATTAATCTGTGGTGTGTGGGAATAAATAATCACATTTATAATCCCAGAGGATCAATTTTCCAATGGCTTTACATCACTATATTTTGTCTGCACTATTCACTAGTGTAAAACCTTTTAACAAAGTTGAAAGGTCATCAATGCAAAGTATTAATTAGACACAGATATGTCGATATAGATAGGTATAGATATTGTCTGATTGCTAAGTAACGGATTTTTTTTTTTAATGTAAAAGTGTTTATAATGTTAACCTTACATCTTAAAGCTTTAATTTCTGCTATTGAAATTGAATGATCGGATGATATGCAACTTTAATTTAGAAGTTGGCCAATTTATTTTCAAATGTTTGGCAATGATTGGTTGAAATCTGATGAAATCCATTATATTTAATTATTTGAACAAAGTAGCCACTGGATTGCCAAATGGAAATGAAATAGAAAATTTCACTTGTAATACCAAAGTGAAAATTCAAGGAACTTTAAAACAAAGCGCATGGCTCAAATTAAAGGAAGACAAAAATGCTGGGAGAAACTCAGCGGGTGAGGCAGCATCTATGGAGCGAAGGAAATAGGCATTTTCCAATTTCCGGCACAATCCATTGTTGAATATATTCAGCAAAATACAAAGTGTTGGAGTAACTCAACAGGTCAGGCAGCATCTGTGGAGGGGATACAAGGAAGTGTAGGTGCTTGAATCCAAAGCAAAACACAAAGTGTTGGAGTAACGCAGCAGGTTAAGCAGCATTTGTAAAGGGAATGGATACGCAACGTTGAACCCTTCTTGACATTTTTGCACAATGCAGAGTTTATACTTTTAATCCCAATGTACAGGAATGTAAAATTCTAATAACATTAAATCTGAAGAGCAAGTAAAGTAAAATTGGAGTGACACAAGCTTTACAATAAAGCTGAGTTTACAGCAATTGGGGTTTGAACACACAGTATATGTGCAACAATGCAATAAATGTTGGTCACAAAATGCTGGAGTAATACTGCAGATCAGCCAGCATCTCTGGAGAACTTGGATTGGTGACGTTTCACGTCAGGATCCTTTTCCCCCAGAGATGCTGCCTGATCAGCTAAGTTACCACAGCATGTGTGCCTTTTTTGGGGGTGCGGGGGGGGGGGGGGACACCAGCATCTGCAGATCCTTGTTTCTGCAATAATGATTGGTACTCGGAGATACTTTCTCATATTGTTCTGCATCAGTCACACCCCACTTTCCATCTCCCCCCACAATGCCTAGGAAGACCTTGCTTCCCCAATCCCAACCAGAGAGATCTTTCACCACTCACCGCTCCAACTACCACAATAGGTCTTCCACCACCCCCCACCGAGAGTCATTTGTCTCAAACTCCTGCTTGAAAGGGATGTTGAACAAAACACAAGAGTGTTAGAGGAATATGGCCATACAGCATCTTGGTCTGAAGGAGGATCCGGACACCAAACAGATCACCTATGTCTGTTCTCCCAACAGATACTGCCTGACCCCGTTGAGTTACACTAACACTGTATTTTTTTTTTAAATGTATAAACCAGCATCTGCAGTTCCTGGTTTCCATTCCCGAAGGGTTTTTTTGTTAGGTTTGCCCAGCTTTAAAACATTCTCCTTCCATTTTAACGTTATTGTTTGCACGGGAGCAATGGTGGCGACGCGGGTGTCCGCCCTGGATACGGAGGGAGGGTTGATGCGTCCCTCCTCAGGTCCAGAGTGCAGGCGGCGGCGGCCACTAATACCTCCCTCCCCTCCCTCCCCTCACACCCACACACACCCACAGTGCATGGGAACGCGGGCCCGGCCTGCCGGCGGGGAGACCCGCAGCCTGCGCGCTAGGCCGCGGCCTCTGCCGCTTCTCCTTTCTCTCCACTCCCCTCTGAAAGCACACTGGAGACCTGGAAACCAAACGGGCAGATAACAATATTTTTTTTTAAATAAGATGCAAGCGGCCTGACTGACCTGGGCCCGGCGTCCCGTGCAAAAGATCCCGCTCCTGGCCGCTGGCGAGCGCAAAGAAAACCCCGGATTGAGGGGCGGGCGTCGAGATGGAAACGCATCCACCGGGGAAAAAATTCGATCCCGCGTTTGAAAAAAACCATGGGGCCGCTCAGCCGCCGTACGCTCCACTGCGCATGCGGGCTCCGTCGCCCGCCTCTCTCCCCCATCACGTGACGCGCTCGCCGGCTCCCTCCCCCTCAGAAACGGCGGCCGCTCGTCATCGCCCCCCGCCCCCCGGCACGTGACGCCCTCGCCGGCCTCCCTCCCCCTCAGAAACGGCGGCCACTCGTCATCCCCCCCGGCACGTGACGCACTCGCCGGCCTCCCTCCCCCTTAGAAACGGCAGCCGCTCGTCATCGCCCCCCGCCCCCCGGCACGTGACGCGCTCGTCGATTCCCTCCGCCTCAGCAGCGGCCGCTCGTCATCCCCCCCCAGCACGTGACGCGCTTGCCGGCTCCCCGCCTGGAGACCGCGGCAGTTTGTTCTCCACCTCCCTTGGCAACGCCGCTTCTGGGAGATGGTGCCCATAGTCTCTATGATCTTTGATGGTGCCCATCGTGGTCAAGTTAAATGGACGTTCCAACGTTAAAACTCTTGCTCATCAAGGGTGTTTAATTGTCATATTATGTACCGACAAGGGAACAATGATTGTTTTTAGTTAAACAAAAAACACGCACAAAGTGCTGGAGGTCGGCTGTTCATTCCATTCACAGATGCTGCCTGACCCACGCTGTTTTACTTCAAGAGTGTTTTATTGTCACTTGTCCCAAACAGAACAAATTCTTACTTGTAGCAGCAGAATAGAATATATAAAAATAGTACTCTGTAAACAATATAATAATGAAAAACGTTCAGTATATATATATATAATATATTGAATATATATATATTGAATGTGTTAAAGAAGGAACTGCAGATGCTGGAGAATCGAGGGTCACACAGAAAGCTGGAGAAACTCACCGGGTGCAGCAGCATCTAAGGAGCGAAGGAGATAGGCGACGTTTCGGGTCGAGACCCTTCTTCAGACTGAAGATGCTGCTGCACCCGCTGAGTTTCTCCAGCTTTTTGTTTCGACCCGAAACGTCGCCTATCTCCTTCGCTCCTTAGATGCTGCTGCATCCGCTGAGTTTCTCCAGCTTTTTGTCTCGACCCGAAACGTCGCCTATCTCCTTCGCTCCTTAGATGCTGCTGCACCCGCTGAGTTTCTCCAGCTTTTTGTGTAATCATATATATATTGAACTTTTTTTCATAATGAAAAAAAATCATGATGAAAATATATTGAATCTAGTCCTTACCTTCTACCCCATCAGCCAACGCGTACAACACATAATCCTCCGAAATTTACGCCACCTCCAACGGGATCCTACCACTAGCCACATTTTCCCATCTCCACCCCTTTCCGCCTTCTGCAGAGTCCGTTCCCTCCGCAACTCCCTGGTTAACTCATCCCTTCCCATCCAAACCACCCCTCCCCAGGTACCTTTCCCTACAACCGCAGAAGATGCAACACCTGTCGCTATACCTCCTCCCTCGACTCTGTCCAGGGACCCTGACAGTCCTATCAGGTTACGGCAGAGGTTCACTTGCACCTCCTCCAACCACATCTACTGTATCCGTTGTTCAAGATGTGGACTCTTATACATCGGTGAGACCAAACGCAGACTGGGCGATTGTTTCGCGGAACACCTTCGCTCAGCGCATGTGAACCAACCTGATCTCCCGGATGCTGGACACTTTAATTCCCCTTCCCATTCCTGCACAGACCTTTCTCTCCTCGTTCTCCTCCCTTGTCAGAGTGAGGCTAAATGCAAATTGGAGGACCAGTATCTCATATTTCGCTTGGGCAGCTTACAGTTCAATGGTATGGATATTGATTTCTCTCATTTCAGGTTGCCCTGGCATTCCCTCTCTATCCCTCCCCCACCGAAGTCACACTAGCTTCTCATTTTCACCATGTAAACAGCTTACAATGGCCTGTTTCCTTCATCATTGATACTTTTTTGCATATATTTCATTCATTGTTCTTTACTCCACATCACCATCTATATCTCTTGTTACCCTTATCCCTTACCAGCCTGAAGAAGGGTCTCGACCCAAAACATCACCCATTCCTTCTCTCCAGAAATGCTGTCTGTCCCGTTGAGTTACTCCAGCTCTTTGTGTCGATCTTTAATATATATATATTGAACTTTCTTCTCCTTATCTTGTTATTTATATGTATATACACATGTATACACACACATTAAAAACAAACAATAATAATGCAAAAAGACAAAACCAATTCTATGTGTAGAAAGGAACTGTAGATGTGTAGGAAGCTACTGCAAAGGCTGGTTTAAACTGAAGATAGCGGGTCAGACAGAATCTCTGGAGAAAAGGAATAGGTGATGTTTTGGGTCGAGACTGTTCTACATAACTGCTGATGCTGAGTTATATCAAAGATAGAACAAAGTGCTGGAGTGAGTCACAAACTCAGTGGGTCAAGTCTGGAGACACGCTGGAAAAAAAAGGATGGGTGACGTTTCGGGTCAGAACCCTTCTTCAGTCTAAAGAAGGATTCTGACCCGTGGAATGTCACCCATTCTTTTCCTCCACAGGCCTATGTATTTCAGAGCTTATTTGAAGGTTATAATGTTTAATGGCCTACTGGCTGTAGGGAAGAAACTATTCCTGAATCTGGATGTTACAGTTTTCAAGCTACTATATCTTCTTCCTGGAGTTATATGAGTATGTGGCCAGGGTGGTGTGGATCTCTGATGTTTCTGGCTGCCTTTTTGTGGTAGCAACTCATGCAAATGTGTTTAAATCTGATTTTGAATATGTCATTGCTTAATTTTGAGTCATTACTACAATTAACTGAGCGATCTTCACTTTAAAAACAAAAATGCCTCAAATATGAATAGATGTTGATATAATGAGGCAGGTAGAAGCTCCAATATCAACCAGCTGAGATGGACCGAGTGCAAAACACAAAGTGCTGGAGTAATTCAGTGTGCCAGGCAGCATCTGTAGAGGGGATGGACATATGACATTGCCTGTTCATTCCCTCCACAGATCCTGCCTAATATCTGTATTTTACTTCCGTGTTGAATCTGATTTTGGACTTGTCATTGCTTACTTTTGAGCCATGACTATAAGTAACTGTGAGTGGTCTTATTTTTATTTTAGAAATAATACTTCAAATATGAATAAATGTGAATAAAGTAAGGCAGGTGGAGGCTCCAACATCCAATCCACCTGCTGAGATGGACGAAGTGCAAAACACAAAGTGCTGGAGTACAGTGGGCCATGCAGCATCTGTGGAGGGAATGGACAGACATCATTTCGGGTCATTCACTCCACACATGCTGCCTAACTCACTGAGTTACATTGGCACTTTGTGTTTTGCTTCAGTGTTTGAATCTGATTTTGGACATGTCAAGCTTATTTTTGAGTCGTGACTATAAATAACTGAGTGACCTTCATTTTAAAAAATAATATAGTTTTTAGTTTAGTTTTGAGATACAGTGCAGAAACAGGCCTTTCAGCCCACCGAGTCTGCGCCGACCAGCGATTCCCATACATTAGCACTATCTTACACACTAGGGACAATTTACAATTTTTACCGAAGCTAATTAACCTACAAACCTGTGCATCTTTGTAGTGTGGGAGGAACTGGAGCACCGGGGGAAAATCCATGTGGTCATGGGAAAATGTACAAACTCGGTACAGATAGCACCATTAGTCAGCATCGAACTCGGGTCTCTGGTGCTTGTAAGGCAGCAACTTTACTGCTGCGTCGCTGTACCTTTTTTTATAATCTGAAGTTTATAATGCTTCAACTACTGATAGACATGGATAAAGTAAGGCAGCTGGAGGGTTTAACATCAACATAGCGAGATTGAACAAATGCAAAACACAGTGCAGGAGGAAAGCAGCAGTCAGGTAGCATCTGAGAACGGAATGGGCCGATGACATTTCGGGTCAGGACCCTTCTTCAGGCCCTAGTCAGTCTCCATAATGAAATTCATACATGCTACAGCTTAACAGACCTCTAAGCACAACACAGACACACACGAAAACTAATAATGTCGTAACTGTAAAACACAGTAGCAAAAGTTACCAGAAATCCCAAATAAACAATTCCGTTTTAAAAATGTTGCCTCGTTTTCAAATCCCTCTGTAACTTTATCCCAGCGTCTTCTTTGCAATGAGTTCTTTAACTTTTTGAGAGAACAATGTTCCTCTAATTTTGGCCAATTGAGCAGATTTGATTTGATTTGTTCTGTAATTTGGCAGCCATGTCTTCAGCTGCTAAGGCCCCAAGCCTTTTGTTCTTTGCTCTTTCCTCAAGATCTATTTCTGATTATTTTAAAATTTTATGTGATGGTAGATATATTATTGTAATAGGAGAATTATACACACAAAAAAAGATTTTTGTCAATGTATATGGCCCAAATTTTGACAGCCCACTGTTTTAAAAAAAAAAATTTAATACTATCCCAGAATTATCACAACACAACCTAATAATTGGAGGAGATTTAAATTGTACACTAGATCCTTATTTGGACAGATCATCAAAACAACGGACACTTAAATCGCATTCCAGTGACCTAATAAATGCATACACAGAAACTAGTAATATTAAAGATGTTTGGAGAATGCAAAACCCAGCTGGACGAGCATACTCATTTTACTCACCTGTGCATAAAACTTATTCAAGAATAGATTATTTTTTGGTAGATTTAAAACTTATCCCACTCACTTATAATTCAAAATATCATAATATTATAATTTCAGATCATGCACCTTTAACTTTTATGATGAAAATAACTGGTAAAACGGAAACACAGGGACAATGGAGATTTAACCCACAAATTTTAAAAGACAAAATAACTCAAGAATACATCACAAAACAGATTAAGATTTTCTTTGAAATAAATGATAAGCCAGAAATACCTTTGTCCCTATTATGGGAAACTTTTAAAGCGTATGTTCAGGGAATTATGATATCCTCTCAAGCATTTTATAATAAAGAGAATCGGAGGGAACAACAGGCATTGGAAAAGGAGATCAAACAATTAGACACAGAAAACGCTGCAAACCCAACCATGATAAAACATAATAAAATCTTTGCATTGAAATATAAATTAAATAAAATACAGTCAGACCAAGTTATAAAACTCTACCAATATACTAAACAAATACAATTTGAATTTGGAGATAAACCACAAAAATTATTGGCTCGTCAATTACGAAAATTGGAGGGAGAAAAATTAATCCATAGGATTAAATCAGACAAAGGGGAATTACTAGTACAAACTAAAGATATAAATGAGAGATTTTTGTAATATTATAAAATTTATATTCAGCCAAAATGACAGAAAATCGGACAGGAATAGAAACATTTAAAAAAAAATGTAATCTAAAAGGACTGGATTCAGAAAATAGAGAATCACTAAACGCTGAAATAACTACTAAAGAAATCGAAGAATCTATTAGGTCATTAAAAAATGGTAAAACTCCAGGACCGGATGGTATTGGATCAGAATTTTATAAAACATTCTATGATACGATAGCACCACGTTTGAAGACACTTTATGAATACATTTATGCACAACAAAAGTTACCAGAAACATTAAATGAATCTATTATAACGCTCATACCTAAATCAGATAAAGATCTGGATGATCCAGGGTCGTATAGAGCCATAGCTCTTTTAAATACTGATCAAAAAATATTAACCAATACTAAATACTAGCACAAAGACTAAATACAGTGATTAATAAAGTAATTCATTCAGATCAAACAGGATTTATACCAAAACGATACTCCTCAAACAACCTGAGACGATTATTCAATATTATATACTCGAAAAGAAATATTAATAAAATTTAGCAATTATTTCATTAGACGCAGAGAAAGCTTTTGATCAGATTGAATGGTCTTATTTATTTTCGGTTATGGAAACTTTTCAGTTGGGAGAGAAGTTCATAACATGGGTTAAGCTACTATATACCAAGCCAACAGCTAGAATATTAACAAATCAAATGTTATCAACTAAATTTAATTTATTCCGAGGCTGTAGACAAGGTTGTCCTCTATCTCCACTACTGTTCGCACTGGCAATTGAACCATTAGCACAACGCGTGAGATCAGATCCTGAAATATACGGGTATGAAACCAAAGAAACTGAAAATAAAATCTCTTTATACGCAGATGATGTAATACTTTATATTACAAAGCCGGAAATTAATATTCCTAACTTATTAGATTTAATAACTCAATTTGGATTGTTTTCAGGATATAGAATTAATAGGAATAAAAGTGAACTTATGCCAATAATGGGAAATAACTCACATATATTACAACAATATCCTTTTAAGATAGCAAATGAAAAAATCAAATATCTTGGAATTCATGTAACAAAAAGATATGATTCTTTATTTAAATCTAATTTCATTGCCAAGTGTGCTAATTTGGTTGGCATTCACAAGATGGGTCAAAGGGCTATGCAAATCTATGACTCTATGAAAGTAATTATCTGGTCAGGATTTGTTCCATTTTTCTGACAATGGCATACCTGGGAAATGTTTCACATTATTGGGTAGATACCAGCACTGTTACAATACAGGAGCAAGTAATTTTGGTATGGGTTGGAAGTACATTGCCAGTATCAGTGGGGGTTGGGGAGAGGGAAGAAAGAGGCAAACTCAAAGTATTGTGTTTCCTTGAGTTAGTGCTGACTACCTCTCATAACTTGTTTTGGAATGTGGATTTGAAAGGGAGACTACTTCTCCAAAAGTAATCTCAATAATAGTCTGGTTTGTTTTCCCGGAAATCTATCAAATAAAAATGCGGTCCTAAATGACCCCCAATGCAACAATTTTGATGTATGAAAACACATTTGTGTGAGAAATACTTTTGTGTTCCTCACATTTGGATTTTTCATTTTGGGCTTTTACATATTTATGCTTTCATATTACTCACAGCTTAAGTTACAAAGCCCATGCAACTATTTGTTTTGAGATATTTGAGGCTTATTATCAGAGCCCATTCTTGAGAGTCAGTATTCGGAGGCTGTGCCAACTTTTCATGGAAGTTGTTAGTCAGCTTTGTTAGTTCTCTAGATCCCCTTCAGTGCTTCTTGGATCATTTCAAATTAGAAGCAGTGAAATAGTATTAGACCAGCCAACTATACATAACTGGCCTATCACGTTGGTGGTATCCTAGTGAAGTGTGAATCCTGTTAGCTCAGTTGCAAACATGGATTCTCTCAGGTTGGTAAGCAGTTCAGAATTTAGATGTTTGCTAGCCTGCTATTTCTACAACTGGCACTGCAGATTATACTACAGATTGGGAATTTCTTTGGAGCTGCTCCTGCTTCATTGATGTAATCTTGCCAAATGAGTTAGCAGGATTTCTGCCATATTTCCAGCGAATTTATGGTGGCAGAGTGAAGGAAATGGAGGAAATCCTTGGACACAATCCACTTCAAAAGGCTGTAAAGTTTACTCAGTGAAATCTGTTTTAGAAGAGAGTGAGAGCATGGATTCAATCCATCAACACTTTACACTGCTTTCGCAAGGCCACCAACATAATCAAGGAAGAGTCTCACCCTGGTCACTCACTCTTCTTCCCTCTCCCATCAGGCAAGAGGTACAGAAGACTGAAAACGAATACCTCCAGATTCAGGGACAGTTTCTTCCCAGCTGTTACTAGGCAATTGAACCATCCTATAAACAACTAGAGAGCGGTCCTGAGCTACTATCTACCTCATTGAAGACCCTTGGACTATCTTTAATCAGACTTTACTGGACTTTATCTTTCAAGACTTTATCTTGCACTAAATGTTTTTCCCTTTATCGTGTATCTGTACACTGTAGATGGCTCGATTGTCATCATGTGTGGTTTTTCTGCTGACAGGTCAGCATGCAACGAAAAAGCTTTGCACTGTACCTCAGTATACATGTCAATAAACTAAACTGAACTAAATATTGTTTAACTTTCAAGACTTCTTCGACCCGAAACGTTGCCTATTTCCTTCGCTCCATAGATGCTGCCTCACCCGCTGAGTTTCTCCAGCATTTCTGTCTACCTTCGATTTTCCAGCATCTGCAGTTCCTTCTTAAAATTGTCCCTTTGGTGATCTGGAATACGTCTATGGTGCCTATTAAAGGTCAAGGTAGTGGTGAGCATCACTGGTGTTGTAGAGAGGCCTTCATGACCAGTCATACCTGAGGTTCTTCATTCAGTACCCTTACTATGCCCAGGCTCACTTAGCTCATTGCACAGCCACTGCATGGGTGGTGTGGAGGGGGGGGGGGGGGGGGGGGGGGGGGGATGGATATTTCTTGGAGCGTTAAAAAACTACTAGGCCTCTTAAGTCACCCTTTCCCTGCTTTTCCATGCCTGAGCAATGGCCACAAAATACATGGTTAAGAAGCATCAGTGTATTTGACTCCTACCATTGGGCAGGAGGTTGAGGAGCCTGAAGTCCCACAGCACCAGATTCAGGAACAGCAACTTTCCTGCAAATATCATGTTATTCAACCAACCTACACAACCCTAACACTACCTCAACAACAGAACATTACGGCCTATCTATTGCAATACTATGGACATGTTGATTTTTTTTTGTTAATTATGTTTTTGCACAAATGAATTTTTTTTGCAGTCTTTCATTTTGAATTTTTATGTGTAATTTATGTATAATTTATTTTTATGTGTGTTTGTCTGAATTTGTGCCTGTGATGCTGCTGTAAACAAGATTTTTTGTTGTGGCTGTGCCTCACTGTAACTCACGCATATGACAATAAACTTTAGACTTTAAACACAGAGATACAGTGTGGAAACATGCCCTTCGACCCACCGAGTCTGGCTGACCAGTGATCACCCCATACACAAGCACTATGGTACACACTAGGGACAATTTACAGAAGTCAATTAACCTACAAATCTGTACATCTTTGGAGTGTGGGAGGAAATCAGAGCACCCAGAGAAAACCCATGCACTCACAGGGAGGATGTACAAATTCCTGGTCAGGATCAAACCCACATCTCTGGCGCTGTAAGGCAGCAACTCTGCCACTACGCCATTGTGCCACCCTTATAACTTGACCGTGAACTTGTGTATATTAAAGTTCTGTATGGTCAAAAGTGAAATCTAACCTGAAGTACTGTAAATCTTCACTTTTAGATCTGAGTCTGTAGTTGCATAAAGGCTCATTTATGATCCTTAAAGGATCTTACAGGTTTAAAGCATTGTTTGTCACAACCTTCTTTATTGAGAGAGGCTCCAAGCAGGGTGACACAATAAATATGTTGTTTTGGTTCTTCCAATCTCATGTCATTGCTCTTGACTTCCTTGCTAATTTTTGTTGAGGAGATTAGGATTAGGTTTATTATTGTCACATGTACCGAGGTGTAGTGAAAAGCTCTCATATGCGTGCTGTCCATTCAAATTAGATTATACTTTACATTAATACAATCAAGCCAAACAAAAGTAACATACATGGAGCAAAGAGATAAATACCAGAGTGCAGAATATAGTTTCTCAGCATTGTACCGTAGCAGTTCCAGAGTCAATGTCCCACTAGAATGTTGGCCAAATATTATTTTATTGTGGGCAAGTGATATCATAATTGACCATATGCCATTTAACGCTAATACAAAGGATATAAATTCAGCTCTGTCCCTGGACTACAAATTATTACGTGCTACAAGGTCTTAGTCTGTCAGCCAAATATAGCAAAAAATGTCGTGGAAAACAAGCCTCATTTCTCCAGCATATGGCAAATTAAAAATGTGACAAGCCATTTGCATTCAGACACTTTTTGGGGAGAAAACTTGGAGGAAAATATCCTCCCGGAGCTGTTAAAGCCACAGGGAGGCCAGCAAGGTTAGTGTGAGATGTAGCTGGTTAGTATAGGATTCTATTGTCTATTTTAAGGGGTTCTGGATCAATTTGACTGATATAAACACTGAGAAAATATGAACAAAATATCTGATCACATAGTCTGAGACAAATTGCTAGGATTTTAAAACTGGAGGTAATTAGTTTTAATAGATTAAAATAATAAGATGAATGAGCACCATTCCCATTGAGTGATACTGTATGTAGAAGACCTGATTATTACTTTGTTTGGAATGAAACACATTTAAAGTGCAATCTTGGGTGTTAAAACTCTTTGAATCACCCAAATCATTAATATACAATGTGAAGACTATTGGCCCCAGCACCGACCCTTACAGAACTCCACTAGTCACTAGCAGCCAACCAGAAAAAGCCCCCTATATTGACACTCTTTGTCTTCTGCCATCCAGCCAATCTGCTATCCATGCTAGTATCTGCCCTTTGATAACATTCCTACCAATGGGTCCGCACTTGTTCTAGTGCCCTTATAAAGGTGCCCGACTCATCAATTTCATGCACTTTGTCAAGACTATTTTGTCCTCATGTCCTTGTCCATTTCTCACAATAAAAGCTTTTGTTATTAGAGCAGTGATTTAATTATTGTTTTAAAATATTACATGCATCTACTTTAAATCATATGCTATTCTCTTTTTATGGGCAGCACACATTAATTTTGTATTTTAACCTATAAAATTCAAGATATGCAATATATAAAGAGAAGTACTGGAAATGGAGATCAGGTTCACTATCATGTGAATGTCTAAGGTGTTAATGTTTTGGGTGTGATCAATCATCACCCCTACTCAAAGAAAAGAATAATCGCAGAGTCGCAAGGAATAGCAGATGCTGAAGAAGGGTCCTGACCAAACATTGCCTATCCACGTTCTCCAGAGATACTGCCTGACCCGTTGAGTTGCTTCAGCACTTTGTGTCTTTTGTTTTAAAGAAAATAATAAATCTATTGGATGTTTCTGGTCCTGTTCCTGCTGCTGGGATAAGCATCTGATGGAGGGTAAGGTAGAGATTTAAGTTAGTAGCTTTAGACATGAAAGGATGGTAGGAATTTGAAACACTGACATGGCCAGTTTGAGCCAAATGCCCCGACCTGTGTGGTTATATTCTATTTGATTCCATGGAACTGCTACCAAAAAAACACTTCTCTATTTTTGTTTATTGACCAATGTGTTCATGGGTGCAATAAAAAGGTATGAACATCTTCATGATGAGGATAGATGGATCATAAAAAATGCATATAATGAAAGACCAGTGCCTTCCATGATATGGGCTAATCCACAGTGTTATTACAATTGAGAATATTTTAAAGTGCAATCACTGTTATGATATAAGAAATGCAGCCGTTCCACAAGTTAATACACTGAATATCTATAGTATTGATGCACAAGAAACTGAAGATGTTGGTTTACACAAAATACAAATACAAAGTGCTAGAGTAACTCAACAGGTCTTGATGTTGAGTGAACTATTGGTTGGTCAGGATTTCACTTTTCTGCTTTGGCAACTTATCTTTTCTGTTCTGGAGAAAAGATATGAAGACTTGAAAATATGAAGATATGAAGTAATGAAGACTTACATTCCTGTCTTCAGGGGAAGGCAGTGATGTAAGTATTACTGTTAGGTAGGCCATAGATTCAGTAGATAACTATTTGATGAGTTTACTAACTACTATAATTGTTAGTTTGGGTTGATTGAGAGCAAAGATTATTTTATCTCCTCAGTCTCTGTTACTGGGGCTAATTAGTTCTGTTTTGGAATTCTCTCAGAGAGGTGATGGATGAAGCAGTGCGCAGTGGACTGCCTGAGATTACATGATGCTTCAGACCTGTTGGGATCCCATAATTACCTCTTCAGTGGATTAGAGTGCAATAGTTACACAGGTTGACCCTTTCAATCGATGATGCCTTCAAAAATAATCTGTGCATCTTGGTTGGTTATTTCCAAACCAGGGGCTTGAAATGTAGGCAGCAAAGACCACTGCTGTCTTGTTTTGTCTTAGGAATTCTTTGACCAATGAAGCACAGTGGAACTAAAACAATGTGGTAACCATGTGAATGTAGAAACAACCTGAATGTAATAAACTGTAGATGCTTGTTTACACAAAAGGACACAAAGTGCTGGGGTATCTCAGCAGGCCAGTCATCAAATCTGGAGGACATGGATATGTGATATTTCAGGTTAGGACCCTTCTTCAAACTCCATAGCTTGAGGAGATTTCACAGTGGAGCAGTTAAAATGTAGAAACAAGCAACTGCAGATGCTGCTTTATACGTACAGTATGTTTGGACTTCATAATTAAAAGGCATGTTTTGTGCTCTATGACTCTATGAAGACCAATCTTCTGATTCAGTCTTCATGTGAGCATTTATAATCTCAAAGCCACCAACCTTCCCTTACCCAATCCACATGTTTTAAACTATATCCATTTCTTGTCTTCCTTCCTTCTATGATGCACCTCAGGACATCCATTATATCAGGGCACAACATAAATATAAATGGCAATTCTCTGCCAAAAACTATGAAATCAAACTGACTAATTTCTTGAAAAAATCTCTGCTAGATATTTTCCTGTATCCAAAGCTAACAATGGCAAGCGAGCACAAGAAAACAAATAAGATTATCTTAAATGGATTCTGTCAACTGCTTTTAGTTTTGGAAAAGTTAACATTTCGGAGAGAAAAGGGCATCAGATTATATTTAATCTGCGCAAAATTTCTCCCTTTGCTCCACTGTCAGGGACTCCAGGGGTAAGCAAGGCATTCGCTGCACCTGTGACCTATTTGCTCAACTATAGTTAATATAGCAGTATATGTACACAGAAATGAAAGCTGCTCACTTTCAGCCAAACAGAAAAGCGAGTCGTTCATTTGTGCATCTACAGTGGCGCATCTGTGATTTTTCTGACATATAGGTTTTTAGTTACAGTATCTGTCTGGCTGATTTGCTCATAGTTGCAGCTGCTATAACTTTGCATTCTTAACCTCTGTTTCCGGATGGGAAAATAGGTTACAGCTCATCTTTATGTGCAAAATGCCTGTACAACATCACCAAATCTGCTATATAAGATTAACCGTGTAATTATTACCCGAATAATTTAAAAATCCAAAAAGAGCAGGCATAAAATATTTGCATTATATATCACAATAATGTAGCAGTGATCTTAAACGGAAACAGAATGCTGGAAGAACTCAGCGGGCAAGCAGCATCTGCGGAGGGAAAAGGCATAAGTTGACTTTTCTTGCATAAAGAAGGTTCCTGACCAGAAATGTCACCTATCCATGTTCTCCGGAGATGCTGCCTGACCCGCTGAGTTACTCCAGCACTTTATTTCATTTGTTGTAAATCAGCATCTGCAGTTCCTTGTTTCTGCTAGTGTATAGTGGTGTGTAAGAGGATGGAATGGAAACTGGTAGGTGATAGATGGAGCCGGATGGGGAGGGGATGAAAGACAGACGATTAAATGTTGCCTGGTCATAAGGAAGGCAATTCTTGAGGATCAGAATTCCCGATGGCTCATAAGTCCAATTGGCCATGCCATGCTTGGGGTGGAGGGACACTGAGATGTGGGGAGGAAATATCTGATGCTGTGCATCAGTAGGGCAGAGAGAGATAAAAAGGATCAGCAACTGTACTGCAGTTGGGGTGAAGAGCTAGAAAGGTTCATAGGTTTGATTTGGAGAGGCATGTAAGGCTGTGTTCAGGGATGATAATAGTGAGGGATCTAAGCCGGTGTTGTTCGGGATGGGTTTGAGAGGAGAAGGAATTTGAGGCCATGTTGAGGTCAATGGTGGGGGAGTGCAAGAGCATTTGGAGCCTGTGTCTCGTGTTGGAGTTGGAGAACGAGTTGGCTGTGCTGTGGTCAGGGAGTGTGTTGCCAGAGGTGGTTGTGTTGTGGGAATAGTGGAGGGGAGAGGTACATATTGATGATGGACCAAAGATTAAGGTTAGCAAGCTCAGTATCTTACTTATGGACTGGAGATGTATAGGGTGAGGGCTATGGTCAAAGATCACATGCCTGTTTGGGAGCCACGATGAGTCAGGGACAAGATATTGGAGGGTGGGTGGGACATTATTCGGAAATCAGAGGGTCAGGAAATGGGGGCTCAGAACTGCCATCAGGTGATGAGTTGATGGTTGGTGTGTCAGAGGGAGAGAGAGGGAGGTAGAAAGTGATTATCAGTTAATGTGAAATTAATCCAAAAGGTATTTCATCCAGCCTAGAGTTGAGAGATGACCTAGATTTTAACAATTGCTCTGGTCCAAAGCACTCAATGATGCTTAAAAATAATAATTGTTTGTGAAATAATAACCAGCCCCATGTCCCTGAGGTAAAAATCTCAAGAGTGAATTATATCTGGAATTTCTGGAATGACATAAGATACAGTTATCAGGCAGATAACACTGGAAAAGCCAGCAGTTTATGTTTGCATGTCCAGCTAAGCCTGCACTGCCGCACTCCTTACACATGAAGGAGTTTGCATGAATTAGACTACAGGGCAACAGCAGTTGTGTAAATAGAGATTAATATTTGGTTCAATTAATGTTTACCATCTTCTTTCGTGGGGCGTGCACAGCCTAACGTTGTTGGACAACTTGTTCTATTTGATCTTCCGTTTGTGCACGTCGAGTTGATTGCATTAGTTGAAACAGGGCGGACCACGTGAAGGTTGCAATCTCCCACCCCAATGTTTACCATAAAAACAAGGCACAATACCTGAAAATATAGCTTCATGTAGAAACAGACTAAAAAAAATCAGACACTATGAATGAAGACAAAACAACTGTATTTGTGCAGAAATGCTGTGACAACGAGAGACGCCGAACATGAAAGTGGTTGTTAAACATACATGCGTTTGTATTATAGCTGCATGAATAAACAAAAAGGAACTTTTCTGTGATGTTTTTCACCGGCAAGGATGATTATTTATTGTTCACCACTCAACTCCTCTGAGATAGTTGAGGTTTGTGGTTGTTTTGAACTGCTGCAGTCTGTGTGGTGAGAAGTCTCCCACAATCCCGTTAGGTATGAATTGCCTCATTGCCTTCCCATGTCAGGATGCTCTGTGACTGTAGTGGTGTCTCTGCGCTCTTGTCCAACTAGGTAGGACAAATTGTGGGCTTGAAGAATATGTCAAATAAATCTTGTGTGATTTCTGCAGTGTATTTTATGGGTGTTACAAACAGTGCAACATGATGGTGAATGAATGAATGAATGAATTATACCTTTTTGATACTTTTTTGATACTTTATTGTCACATGTACGATGAAATGCTTTGTTTTGCATATAACCAAGGCGGTACACATGTTTATGATTTTTATCATTTATCACCCGATGAGATGGTTTTCTGATGCCCCAAGTTTTGCAGCACAACGTAAGTAGCAGTGCTCTTTTGGTCACGTGTGAAATATGTGATTTAAAAGCGGAGTAACCGTTTTCATATTTATTGTTTCTTTTTTATTGTTCCTTTTTTTTGTTTGAGCTTTCCATTGAAATACTTAATAGACAATAGGCAATAGGCAATAGGTGCAGGAGTAGGCCATTCAGCCCTTTGAGCCAGCACCGCCATTCAATGTGATCATAGCCGAACATCCCCAATCAGTACCCCGTTCCTGCCGTCTCCCCATATCCCCTGGCTCCACTATTTTTAAGAGCCCTGTCTAGCTCTCTCTTGAAAGCATCCAGAGAACCCGCCTCCATCGCCCTCTGAGGCAGAGAATTCCACAGACTCATCACTCTCTGTGAGAAAAAGTGTTTCCTCGTCTCCGTTCTAAATTGCTCACTCCTTATTCTTAAACTGCGGCCCCTGGTTCTGGACTCCCCCAACATCGGGAACATGTTTCCTGCCTCTAGCGTGTCCAAGCCTTTAACAATCTTATATGTTTCAATGAGATCCCCTCTCATCTTTCTAAACTCTAGAGTGTATAAGCCATTCTCTCAGCATATGACAGTCCCGCCATCCCAGGAATTAACCTTGTAAACCTAAGCTGCACTCCCTCAATAGCAAGAATGTCCTTCCTCAAATTAGGGGACCAAAACTGCACACAATACTCCAGGTGTGGTCTCAGTAGGGCTCTGTACAACTGCAGAAGGACCTCTTTGCTCCTATAATCGATTCTTCTTGTTATAAAGGCCAACATGCCATTTGCTTTCTTCACCGCCTGTTGTACCTGCATGCTTACTTTCATAGACTGATGTACAAGGAGCCCCACATCCCGTTGTACTTTCCCTTTTCCCAACTTGACGCCATTTAGATAGTAATCTGCCTTCGAATAATGAATTGAACTTAAAATCATGAAATAAAAATCAAGTTTGCTTGCCTATTTTATCAATGTCTCATTCTGTAGTCCCTCCCATTGTCTGACATCGTCAATGCTATAACGTTGTTTTTGGCACTCATACATAAAATTCAAACAATGCGATTGTAATGACTCTGACGTGAACTACGTGCCTCGTGGTGGGTTACGTGCTGACATTTTGTAAGGTAGCTTAGAAGTCAGTATAAAAGACAGTGTCCCAGTGTTTATGTTATGGTTATGTTGTGCTCTGAATAACGCTGTGGTCACTGTTTTTTTCTTGTTCTCATTGGTAAGTCAAAAAATGTTTGCACTTTTTTGTTCATTTATCATGAATGTTATTGCTTGTTTATGGTAGTTTTTATTTTTGTTTAATTTGTTTAAATTCTGTTAAACTTTCATTGCTTGTTGCCATGTCGTTGTAATGTGTGTGTGCACTGTAGAGAAGGGAATCGAAAAAAATGATCTGGTCCCAAATAACGCCCTGTCTCGTGGAAAGTATGCTCCTGTCTACACAGATGCTCTTGTTTCCAGGCAAATTTTGAGTAAATTATCATCAAATTCGAAGAAAGGTTACTATATTATTTCTCAATTATGTACATATATATATATCTCATCTTGACCATTTCCTGTCTGCGCTGTATATTGATTTTAGAAAAATACGGCACACTATATCGCTATGATATTTGGCCATCTTACTCACAGTCCTCTGCTGAGGAAGCCCCAAGGATTTTTCGATTGTTGAAAAATAACAAAGTTATGAGTGTTTAAAAAATCTTGAGATCAGCTGATTGGTCCTCTCGCCTGTCAATCACCGTGATTAAGGTAACACCCCTTCTGGGGGCGGGGCGCAGGACAGTAAAACCCCAGATGCCTGGTTGTGAATCAGTCACTCTGGAAGATTGCAAGGGAGAGGCGACAACTCTGATTCTAAGATGTGAATCAACTGAACAGTGAGTCTGCAATGTACTTGCAATAAATGATTTGTTAGTGCATAATGACAACGCAATGCGTTGTTTGGCCTGCCCTGTGCTTGAGTCTGCAATGCAAAATGGAAATGAAATGACAATGCCATGAGTGGTTTGGCCTGCCCTGTGCTTGAGACTGCAATGCAAAATGGACTTGAAATGAAATGAAATGGGTTGTTTGGCCTGCCCTGTGCTTGAAACGGAAATTCAAAATGGAAATGGAAATTAAAAGAAATGAGTTGTTTGGCCTGCCCTGTGCTTGAAACGGAAATGCAAAATGGAAATGGAAATGAAATGAAATGGGTTGTTTGGCCAGCCTGAAACCACTAATTTCAGCCCACAAAGGCCCCTATTAGCCATGAAACCAGTCCCTTTTGCCCAAAATGCATGTATTAGCCCAGGAGGAGCATTTGGCCCAAAAGGCCCATGCCAGGACAGGAAAAGTCCAGAAAAAGTTCCTTTCACTGAGATTTCACCCAGATGTATTTTAAGTCCTTTCGGCCCATCAGGCCTGTGCTAGCCCAAGAGGAGTCCCTTCGGCCCATGAGTCACTATTCCCCCTACAAGTATTAAACCTCACCCCAGTATTTTTCTCCCACCTTTCATTGGCTCCCTGTGACATCCAGGCCAGGATAGACTTTCCTCCTTCATTGTTTTAAAGAAGGAACTGCAGATGCTGGAGAATCGAGGGTACGCAAAAGGCTGGAGAAACTCAGCGGGTGCAGCAGCATCTAAGGAGCGAAGGAGATAGGCGACGTTTCGGGTCGAGACCCTTCTTCAGACTGGTCAGGGATCAGGGAAACGAGAGATTACAGACGGTGATTTGGTGAGATAAAGAACAATGAATGAAAGATATGCAAAAAAGTATCGATGATAAAGGGAACAAGCCATTGTAAGCTGTTTGTAGTGTGAAAATGAGAAGCTAGTGCGACTAGGGTGGGGGAGAGAGATAGAGAGAGAGGGAATGCCAGGGCCCGAGGGCTGAGGGAGAGGTGGGAAGGGGAGGAGACAGCAAGGGTTAACAGAATTGCGAAAATTCAATGTTCAAGCACAGAGGATGCAGACTCCCCAAGCGGAATATGAGGTGCTGTTCCTCCAACTTGCGGTGTTGCTCACTCTGGCCGTGGAGGAGGTATTCCTCCTTCATTGATGTGATCTGCAGAAAAAGATGAAAAATGTCTAAAATTGATTCTCCACCCTCTCCCCCTTCCCTCTCACAGAGTCTCCCACCTGTTTTGGGAAACATTTCTGGCAGTTTCTGAGCAGCCAGCCCACCAGGCCTGAGTGACTGAGCTGCCAGCCCACCAGGCCTGAGTTACCAGCCCACCAGGCCTGAGTGACCAGCCCACCAGGCCTGAGTGACTGAGCTGCCAGCCCACCAGGCCTGAGTGACTGAGCTGCCAGCCCACCAGGCCTGAGTGACTGAGCTGCCAGCCCACCAGGCCTGAGTGACTGAACTGCCAGCCCACCAGGCCTGAGTGACTGGGCTGACAGCTTACCAGGTCTGAGTGACGGAGCTGCCAGCCCACCAGGCCTGAATGATTGAGCTGCCAGCCCAATAATCCATTCGGCCCACAATGTCCATACTAGCCCTCTGGAAACCAGTCCCTTTGGCCCACAACACCCATACTAGCGCTCCAGAAAGTCACCCCCTCCACTGGCCGCCAATATTGGAATTGGTGGAGAGGCGGAATATTGCGTTGGGGGACCAGCCCTCCCGTGTGAACATGGAACCCAACGGGTCCCATTTAGTCTAGTATAAAACACATTTCTAAAATAAATAATTGTATTTACTCGTTTTTTCAAATTTTGAAAACATTAAATTTTGGTCAAATTTTGGTCACAAATTAGCTCAAAAGATCATAGGTAGGCCCATTTTTAATGCTGTGGTATTTCATTATGGTTTATTAATTTTCAAATTTGGCCACCCATGTCACAGGTTGGTACCCTTATTTACGTAAACACCATGTACAAACTCTACAGACAGCACTTCATAGACAGGATCGAACCTGGGTCTATCGCGCTGTAAGGCGGTAACTCTAACGCTACACAACTGTGTCACCGTAGAAGGCCGTAGTAAGGATGTAAGATTTAACCGATTACTTGAGGTATGGCAATGGCAACTAAACCTAATGGGGGCACCAGCATTGTGAAGAGATCTTTCATTTGACTGCTGGAAACTTACCCTTATTGGTCACGAGACTAAGTGGGACCATTGGGTCCCTGTCACATGGGAGGCCTGGTCCCCGAACGCAACCCGTTCCCCAACGCAATATTCCACCACTCACCCATTCCCCCAATGCAACCCGTCCCCCCAAGGCAATATTGCACCACACATGCACAGCCCCTGTAATTACCTGACTCGCACACAGGTAAAGGTATAAGCATCTTTAATAAACATTCCAGTGTCTGATCTGCAGTACATTGTACGTTCAGTCTGCTGCATCTACTGAATATAAAAAATCACTATAAAGCATGCAATAGGCGGGGTTACTAAGCATTCTGATTGGCTAACATGCAACAGCCAATCTACAGCCCCCAACTGTGCAGGCGCGGCTCATTCCCCCTCATCCCCACAGCACTCCCACCCCCTCTCCTCACCCTCCCTCTTCTTTCCTCTCTCCTCCTCCCCTCCCCCAATTCCTTCCTCACCTCTCCTTTCCCCTACCCTCAGTCACTCCCTCCCTCCCTCCATAACTCCTCTCCCCTTCCTACCCCCCTCCTATCACTCTATCCCACACTCCTCACCTCCCCTATCCCCCCCCACTGTCCCTCCTGACCTCCCCCACTGCCCTCCTCTCCCTCTGTTCCCCACTCCCTACCTCCCTCCCTCCTCTCTCTCCTCTCCCTCTATTCCACCTCCTCCCCCACTCTCCTCACCTCCCCCACTCTCCTCACCTCCCCCACTTTCCTCCTCTCCCTCCCTACCCCTGCCTCTCCCTCAATCCCCGCACTCTCCCTTCTCACCTCCACAGGATCTTTCCCCTCTCCTCCTTGAGTTACCGCAATGGCGGCGGTGGAGGAGATGGACCCGGGGGGACGGGTAGATGGGACCACCGTTGCCGCAGAGGGCGGGCGGGGGAGAGGGGTGAGTTATGAGGGAGAGGGAGACGGGATCAGGGCCTCCACTGAACCCCCCCCCCCTGCGGCCGCCGCCGGTGGTGGGGGAGACGATAGACAAGTCACGGTGGGGCAGCGGTAGAGAATGGGGCAGTCACGGTGGTGCAGCAGTAGAGTTGCTGCCTTACAGCAAAATGCAGCGCCAGAGACCTGGGTTCGATCCCGACTACGGGTGCTGTATGTATGGAGTTTGTACGTTCTCCCCGTGATCTTTTTTTTAATATAGTTAACTTTTATTAGAGGCATGCACATATCCTAGTCCAAACCATTAAAAACTTTGTTAAACGGTTACATATTAAATATTCAGGATTCCAAGGACTCCACTACCAATGTAGCAGGAGTCTACATTTATCAGTTACATATTAACATTGACTCTAATTATTATTATTTTTTTTAATAGATAGAAAAAATAAAGAGAAAGAAAAAAAAAACACTTAGAAACATAAAATAAACTATCCATAATACAACTTAGGAGATAGGTCCGTAGGTAAGAAAACAAAACTATTCGTCTAGTCCTGGGTTCAAGCTTCCGTCGAGCCTCAGCGCTGGCCCATTCTACCCCTTCAAATAATCTATGAACGGCGACCATATTCTAATAAATAATTCCGGTTTGTCAATTAAGACAAATCTAATTTTTTCCAGATTTAAGGTCTCCGACATCTCCATAATCCACATTTTAATTGTAGGGGATGCAGGGTTTTTCCAAAATTTTAATATTCCCAGTTATTATACTATAATCCAGGAAATTTCTTTGGTTTTATTGTCAGTTTTAGGTATTGTTCAGATATGCCCAATATTATTAATTTAGGATCGGGATCCAGTTGAGTATTAACCACTACGGAAATAATTTTAAAAATATCCACCCAGAATGTTTTAATTTTTATGCAATTTACAAAGGTATGGGTTAAATTAGCCTCAGAGTATTGACATTTATCGCAGATAGGAGAGATATTAGGAAAAATCCTATTTAATTTTGTTTTAGAATAATGCAATCTGTGTAATATTTTAAATTGTATTAAAGAATGTCTGGCGTTTAACGAACATTGATGTATATGTTGTAGACTTTCATCCCAAATATCTTTCGTTATGCGTTGAACTAATTCATTTTCCCATGCCTGTCTATGTGATTCCGTCGACGGATTCTCGCTATCTAACAGAATATTATAAATATATGATATTAATTTGACTGTGTTGGGATGTTTATTCAAACATTCATCTAGAATCTCTGGCTCTCTAATTCTGTATTCTTGTGTATGTGATTTAACATAATCTTTCAATTGTAAATATCTAAAAAAATTATTTGAATGTAATCCATAATTCTGTTGTACCTCCAGAAACGAGAGGAACACACCTTTTCTAGAAAGATGTCCCATCTTTTTAATTCCATAGTTTTTCCATTGTGTAAAGCCTTTATCCAATACTGAAGGCTTAAATGAAGGGTTATTTGCAATAGGGAGTGAAAGTGATACATTATCCAATTTTAATGTCTTTTTTATTTGTTTCCAAATTCGAATACCGCTATGTATTATTGGATTTTCACTATAGATCTTTTTATTCAATTTTGTAGGGGATAGGAAAATCGGACCAATTTCAAATGGCAGACAATCCTCCTTTTCCATCTTTAACCAGTCTGGTTGTTGATCCATATCTTCCAACCAGAAATTTAAGTTTTTCTCATTGACTGCCCAGAGTGAGGAGAGGAGAGAGGTTTGTGAGTGAGGCAGGACAGGCCGCCGCCGGTGGGGCAGGAAGGGGCGTCGCCATTCCGTCCGTGGCATTGACTGATAGGAGAAGAGACCAATCTTCTCACCGATACCACCGATCGGAACAAACGCGCAGCACATGAGAACGGTGAGTAACCTGGTGAAAAATCGTAGTGCTGACCGTTTTTGCGTAAATAAAAAAAACGTGGAAACCGGAAGAGCACAAGATCAGAGTTTTAGATATGTCTAGATATTTGGACCAAGCTTGTAGAAATGAATAGTGCTGTGTAGTCCTGGCATAACTCAAATTACATCTTGGTGAGCATTTTACAATACAATACGATAGAACTTTATTTATCCCAGGAGGGAAATTGGTCTGTCAACAGTCATAAAACACAAGATACATGAAACATGAAATGAAACATGGCATTTGCTACTCAATTGCACTGTCAACAAAACCTTCCATTGCTTGGCTGATGATTAAGAGTTTAGAGTGGTATTAAATTGTTGTGAATTTGTCCCTTTGGATATTATGTACTAGTTTATAGGTAGATTCAGCTTTGGTAGCCTGAAGTATAACTGATTCAGGAGCATACGTCCATAGCATTGTTGCAATGCCATCGTCCCATAACCTGTGATGTATGTACAGCATGTGTATCTACATCTTGATATAATTTGGAGTGAATTGCATTTGCTGAGTGCTGCTTTACATAGATACATAGATAATAGGTGCAGGAGTAGGCCATTCGGCCCTTTGAGCCAGCAGCCCATTCAGTGTGATCATAGCTGATCATCTGCAATCAGTACCCCGTTCCTGCCATCTGCCCATACCTCTTGATTCCGCTATCCCTAAGAGCTCTATGTAACTCTCTTTTGAATGCATCCAGTGAATTGGCCTCCACTGCCTTCTGAGGCAGAGAATTCCACAAATTCACAACTTTCTGTGTGAAAATGTTTTTCCACATCTCAGTTCTAAATGGCCTACCCCTTAATCTTAAACTGTGGCCTCTGGTTCTGGACTCCCACAACATCGGGAACATGTTTCCTGCATCTAGCATGTCCAGATCCTTAATAATTGTATATGTTTGTATAAGATGCCCTCTCATCCTTCTAAATTCCAGTGAATACAAGCCCAGTCGCTCCATTCTTTCATCATATGACGGTCCCGCCATCCCGGGAATTGAGCTCTTGAACCTACGATGCACTCCCTCAATAGCAAGAGTGCCCTTCCTAAAGCTCTACAGACAGCACCTTCTCTGATGGTGACAATCTCAAGTAAATTAAATAAAGGTCCATTTAGTATTGGCAGATGAAGATGTTTGCAAAACTTTCAGCCTTATTTTTGCACAATCACACCAGCTCTCCCATCATGAAGCTGGGCTTTTTAATGTGGCTTCCTTTGCCCATTCCTTGCTTCGTATTCAGTAAATATGTATTTTGTATTGATCAGCATTTTTATCTGATCCGTTAGAGTTTGTAGAGTTCAACAGCACTCAACCTATGCTGTTTGATATGCTTGTAGTTCTGTGTTGCGCTTCACTAGATAAACATCAGCTTTTACATATATATATATAACTCTCTAAAGCAACTCGTGTTGTGCTTCTTGCATTTCTTTGAATTATAATTGTTTGCTTGGATTGATGATTGATAAATGATAACAGCTTAATAAAGTGCGATATTATGGATTCCAGTGGTACATAATTCTGCTATTATGGTGCCCATAGCTTTCATGGATGCTGGGTAGACCCATTTCCGTTTTATGAAGTGTTCAGATTATGAACCGCTCTCAGGAACAGAACTCTTATTGTAACCCAGGGAGAACTTGCTGCTCTCTCAGCTAGCACACAGCGGGCCGGGACACACCCAGCGAACAGCAGGCCGGGCCACTGCAGGCAAGCAGCAGGCCGGGACACACCCGATGAACAGCAGGCCGGGACACTCCAGGCAAGCAGCAGGCCGGGACACTCCAGGCAAGCAGCAGGCCGGGACACTCCAGGCAAGCAGCAGGCCGGGACACACCCGACGAACAGCAGGCCGGGACACTCCAGGCAAACAGTGGGCCGGGACACACCCGACGAACAGCAGGCCGGGACACCCCAGGCAAGCAGCAGGCCGGGACACTCCAGGCGAGCAGCAGGCCGGGACACACCCAGCGAACAGCAGGCCGGGACACACCCGACGAACAACAGGCCGGGACACACCCGACGAACAGCAGGCCGGGACACACCCAGCGAACAGCAGGCCGGGACACACCCGACGAACAACAGGCCGGGACACACCCGACGAACAGCAGGCCGGGACACTCCAGGCAAGTAGGCTGGGACACTCCCGGCAAACAGTGGGCCGGGACACTCCCAGCGAGCAGTCCCAACTCGCCACTGTCAGATGACCGATGAAGACTCACTCCACAAGGCGTGGCGGCCTACGGGGAAGCCGGCATGGAGCGAGTGGTCAAAGTCGTATTCAGGTTGGGTCGGAGTGCTGTGGTTGAGTCGGGCCGAGGACGGGTCGGGCCGGAGCTTGGAGGTCAGATCGGATCCTTGAACAGAGTCGGACCGAGGACGGAGCCTCGAGGACAATATTGGATCAAGGTGGACAGGCCGCATAACCAGAACAAAGATGGACCTGGCGTGGGGGGACGGACGAAAAAAGCGTGAATACGTTTTGTAACTTTGTTGGCATCTTTGTGGTGACTCTGTTGTGTATCTTGTATGCAAAAGCAAAGGCCCTCACTACACGTAGCTAGGTACGTCACAATAAAGTATCATCATCGTTATATGCCCACAGTTGTTTAACTCATCATTTGACCAATAATGTATTGCATTATCAAAGAATTGCCAGCAGGTGGGGTGGTGTCAGAGGATGATGATGTATGAGCTGAACATTGGAAGATAGAAAAGACACAGCTGCTGTTCAGCTGAAAGGATAATCGATGACAGGGAGTATGATCTCAATTTTTATTCAATTAGTGAGCAAGATTGCATAACCTACAATTATGATAGGAACAAATATGTTGTACTATTCTTATATTATGAATTAAGTTAAAATTAATACCCTTGTCATCACAGTTGGTCCTGTTTTTCATTTGCATTTTATGTATACAAAAATAAACTATACCAATGATGGTGCATAGGACAATATGAAGGAACATTGCAATTAATTTCTTCCTTTCTGCTATTTTGATATTATTTAACATTTTTCAAACATGAAAGAAAATTACAATAAAACCCATTATAGGAAATGATGTGCAAAATAGGCATTCAATTATTCAGCATGTTAATATATGTTATAATAAGTTTTGACTGAACAAAATGTGGGTAAACTGGCAATGAAATATTATTTGTCAGTACTCATTTTTCACCATCATAATATAATCATACTGTTCTGTGAATCATTCAGGATCCATGACATTCTTAATTAACACTATTGGCACCAAGCACTTATAACCACAACACAACATTCAAAACAAGTAAACATAAATTCTGTCATGCATTATATGTATCCGTATGGTAGGAGGGAGAATTAACACAAGAAGTGCCTCAGTAATAAACTGCAGATCTATAATATCCTCATGTTAATGTGCCGAATTTAAAATCCAGTATGAGTGGAAAGAATTTGATTGTTCATTACCTTTCTCTCCTGCTTTAGGTTTCCCAGGGTCAAAAATCACACACATTGGAAGTGTGCTGATGGCTTCCCATGTCTCTGACCACCAGGGGGTGTACAACAGCAGGGTGAGTTGCCCTGTGTCGCCCTTCTCTGTTTTGAATATCATTAGAGTTAGAGAGTCATAGAGTGATACAGTGTGGAAACAGGCCCTTCGGCCCAACTCGCCCACATCAGCCAACAATGTCCCAGCTACACTAATCCCACTTGCCTGTGCTTGGTCCATATCCCTCCAAACCTGTCCTATCCATGTATCTGTCTAACTGTTTCTTCCCAGCCTCAACCACCTCCTCTGGCAGCTTGTTCCATACACCCACCACCATTTGTGTGAAAAAGTTACCACTCGGATTCCTATTAAATAATTTCCCCTTCACCTTGAACCTATGCCCTCTGGTCCTTGATTCCCCAACTCTGGGCAAAAGACTCTGTGCATCTACCTGATCTATTCCTCTCATGATTTTGTATAACTCTATATGATCTCCCCTCATGCTCCTGTGCTCCATGGAATAGAGACCCAGCCTCCTCAACCTCTGCCTATAGCTCACCCTCTAGACATGGCAATATCCTTGTAAATCTTTTCTGAACCCTTTCAAGCTTGACAATTTGGATAGGATAGGATAGGAATACTTTATTGTATTCATATACAGTGAGTATTCCTATACAGTGAGATTCTTTGCTTGAATAAACAATGTATACAAATAGCAGCCACATGCGGCGCTTTGTCCTTTGTCCACCCTATTGTTCATTGTTCTTCCCCTCCCCCCTCACGGTGGTTCTCCATGCTCTCATCGACCGTCAACCGTGGGTCGACCAGTGAGGCATCACCACCGCCGAGGCCTCATCGTTGCGAGTCTATTTATTATGGGGAACAAGGATATGGCAGATGAGTTGAACGTACTTTGGATCCGTCTTCACTGGGGAGGACATAAACAATCTTTCTGATATAGTAGTGGCCAGAGGATCTGGGGTGACGGAGGAACTGAAGGAAATCCACATTAGGCAGGAAATGGTGTTGGGTAGACTGATGGGACTGAAGGCTGATAAATCCCCAGGGCCTGATCGTCTGCATCCCAGGGTACTTAAGGAAGTGGCTCTAGAGTTCGTGGATGCATTGGTGATAATTTTCCAATGTTCTACAGACTAAGGATCAGTTCCTGTGGATTAGCTACCCTCCTGTGATTTGGAGGGTAGCTAATATTATCCCACTTTTTAAGAAAGGTGGGAGAGAGAAAACAGGGAATTATAGATCAGTTAGCCTGACATCGGTGTTGGGGAAGATGCTGGAGTAAATTATAAAAGAAGAGACAGCTGAACATTTGGATAGCAATAACAGGATCGGTCCGAGTCTGCATGGATTTACGAAGAGGAAATCATGCTTGGCTAATCTTCTGGATTTTTTTGAAGATGTAACCAGGAAAATGGACAAGGGAGCGCCAGTGGATGTAGTGTACCTGGACTTTCAGAAAGCATTTGATAAGGTCCCACATAGGAGATTAGTGGGCAAAATTAGGGCACATGGTATTGGGGGTAGAGTGCTGACGGATAGAGAATTGGTTGGCAGACAGGAAACAAAGAGTAGGGATTAACGGGTCCCTTCCAGCATGGCAGGCAGTGACTAGTGGGGTACCGCAAGGCTCGGTGCTGGCACCGCAGCTATTCACAATATACATCAATGATTTAGATAAAGGGATTCAAAGTAACATTAGCAAATTTGCAGATGACACAAAGCTGGGTGGCAGTGTGAACTGTGAGGAGGATGCTATGAGAATGCAGGGTGACTTGGACAGGTTGGGGGAGTGGGCAGATGGATGGCAGATGAAGTTTAATGTGGATAAATGTGAGGTTATCCACTTTGGTAGCAAAAACAGGAAGGCAGATTACTATCTAAATGGCATCAAGTTGGGAAAAGGGGAAGTACAACGGGATCTGGGGGGTCCTTGTTCATCGGTCCATGAAAGTAAGCATGCAGGTACAGCAGGCAGTGAAGAAAGCGAATGGCATGTTGGCCTTTATTACAAGAGGAGGCGAGTATAGGAGCAAAAAGGTCCTTCTGCAGTTGTACAGAGCCCTAGTGAGACCTATTGTCTATTGAATCTTCACTGTCACCGCTGAGGCCTCACCCTTGTCGTCGCCCCACTTCAAGCCTCCGTGGTGCCGACCTGGGCTCCAGTTGAGGGCTCCATCAGCGGCTTCTCCCGACCCAGGCTTCTACCCGTGAGGCCCCGGCCGGGCCCCGACCCAGGCTTCTACCCGCGAGGCCCCGGCCGGGCCCCGACCCAGGCTTCTATGCGGTGATCCGGGAGGCATCGAGACCATGGTGCCTCGACAAAGGCCTCTGGCCGCGTTTCCAGTCCACAGCCGCAGCCTGTCGGAAAGCCTTCTGGCCGCGCGGCCTGTCGGGAAGCCTTTTGGCGGGTTAGCATGTAAGATATTTGGAATACCTATTGTCAATGCTATTATTGTTACATTTTTTAATCGGATCCAATATTTAAAATCCATTTTGTGCTCCAACAAATGTAGAACATTATTATTGTCATCATCGTCTAACAATTGATCAATGGTACTTTATTGTCACACGTACTGAGGTACAGTGAAATTCAGTTTTGTATACACGTCAGTACGTATCACCGTACATACGCACTCTGACACATCTTAAATAAGCATCTCATATACCAGTGGTTCTCAACCTTGTTTGCCCCATGCACCCCTTTCACCATATGTCAGAATGTCATTCCCCCCCTCCTTTCCAAGATTGTCTGCCTCAAAAAGTGCATTCCAAATAATATGCAAAGGCAATAAAAAGATTCTAACAGTTTGAGTTTGCTAATATGTGGTCCCAATTCCCCCCCTGAAAACCTGAAATCCCCCTCTGGGGGGAATTCTCCCCTGGTTGAGAACCCCTGTCATATACAGTATATGTGTATCAAAAAGAGTCAAAGAGTCAAAAAAGTTTATTGTCATGTGTCCCTGACAGGACAATGAAATTCTTTCTTTGCATAGCACAACAGAACATTGTAGGCATTGACTACAATTATATACGTAAATACACACATCAATTAATAAATTAATAAAGTGCAAATAACAGATGGAGGGGTATTAATGTTCAGAGTTTTGTCCGAGCCAGGTTTAATAGCCTGATGGCTGTGGGGAAGTAGCTATTCCTGAACCGGGTCGTTGCAGTTCTCAGGCTCCTGTACCTTCTACCCGAAGGTAGCAGGGAGATGAGTGTGTGGCCAGGGTGGTGTGGGTCCTTGATGATGCTGTCAGCCTTTTTGAGGCAGCGACTGTGGTAGATCCCCTCGATGGAAGGAAGGTCAGAGCCGATGATGGGCTGGGCAGTGTTTACTACTTTTTGTAGTCTTTTCCTCTCCAGGGCACTCAATTTGCCGAACAAAGCCACGATGCAACCGGTCAGCAAGCTCTCTACTGTGCACCTGTAGAAGTTAGAGAGAGTCCTCCTTGACATACCGATTCTCCGTAATCTTCTCAGGAAGTAGAGGCGCTGATGAGCTTTCTTAATAATTGCATCTGTGTTCTCGGACCAGGAAAGATCTTCACAGATGTGCACGCCCAGGAATTTGAAGCTCTTGACCCTTTCAACCATCGACCCGTTGATATAAACAGGACTGTGGGTCCCCATCCTACTCCTTCCAAAGTCCACAATCAGTTCCTTGGTTTTGCTGGTGTTGAGGGCCAGGTTATTGTGCTGGCACCATATGGACAGTCGCTCGATCTCTCTTCTGTACTCCGACTCATCCCTATCAGTGATACGTCCCACTACAGTGGTGTCGTCAGCGAACTTGATGATGGAGTTCACATCATGACCAGCTACGCAGTCATGAGTATAGTGTGAGTACAGCAGGGGGCTGAGCACGCAGCCTTGAGGTGCTCCCGTGCTGATTGTTATCGCGTCTAACACATTTCCATCAATACGAACAGACTGTGGTCTGTGAATCAGGAAGTCGAGGATCGAATTGCAGAGGGATGCGCACAGACCCAGTTCTGCGAGTTTGGTAACCAGCTTGGAGGGGATGATTGTGTTAAATGCCGAGCTGAAGTCAATGAATAACAGCCTGACATATGAGTTTTTGTTGTCCAAGTGGTCCAGAGCGGAGGGCCAGCGAGATCGCGTCCACCGTTGATCTGTTGTGGCGGTAAGCGAACTGCAGTGGGTCCAGGTTTTTGTCGAGGTAGGAGTTGATTTGCGCCATGATCAACCTCTCGAAGCACTTCATCACCACAGGCGTTAGTGCCACTGGTCGATAGCCATTGAGGCACGTCACCTTGCTCTTCTTGGGCACCGGTATTATTTATGCCCTTTTGAAGGAGGTGGGAACCTCAGACCTCAGAAGTGACAGGTTGAAAATGTCCATAAAAACTCCAGCCAGTTGGTCCGCACAGGTTTTAGAACTCGACCAGGTATACCATCAGGTCCAGGCGCTTGTCGAGGGTTCACCCCTCTGAAGAATTTCCTGACGTCGGCCTCTGTGACTGAGACTGACTGATATTAGTAGTACACTGAGAAAGTATATAGAGTCACCAGATTTGGCCCAATTTTCAAATCATAGTTGTTGTAAATGCAGGGTTCTTGAACTGACCATGAAGGCCCATTATCCTGGCAGCGCTGCAGGGTCAGCCTGGCTAATCGTAGCTGTGGAATCCTCCACCGCTGCAAGCCGCGTCCGATCCACGTTAGTTTAGTTTAGAGATACACGGCACGGACTGGAAGGGCCGAGAGGGCCTGTTTCTGCGCTGTAATTGTTATATGGTTATACAGCACGGAAACAGGCCCTTCGGCCCACCAGGTCCGCGCCGACCAGCGATCCCCGCGCATTAACACTATCCTACACCCACTAGTGACAAAGGAAATCTGCTGTCCTTACCAGACTAGCCTAGGAAGACACATGGAACTGCAGATACAAAGGAAGACACAAGGGACTGCAGATACATAGGAGGATGCTGTAACTGCAGATACCCAGGAAGACACAAGGAACTGCAGATACATAGGAAGACACAAGGAATTGCAGATACATAAGAAGATACAAGGAACAGCAGATACCTTGAAAGACACCTGAACTGCATATACCTAGGAAGCCTAGGAACTGCAGATGATGGAATCTTGCATAGAACAATAAGTGATGTACCTCAGTGGGTCGGGCATCTCTGAAGACATGAATAGGTGATGTTCTGGGTCAGGATCCCATCCTTCCACAGACTGATTGTGCCTATATATGATTCTAGTATACTAACTATCAGTGACTGCTCTTTGAAATGATCTACCAAGGTAATCAATTCAGGGGAAACCAGAAATGGGTGACGTGCTAAAATGGCGTATAACACTCACGTCCTCTGAATACATAAAAAGGTACAAGTAAAAGGTATGATTGATGGGAATTGAAAGTTCTAAAATTGAATCATTAATCTCATTGCTCACCTTCAGAAAAGGAACAGAGTGTTTGATTAACATGTTTCAATCCAGTAATAAAATAAACAACTTGGTCTTTTGCTACTTTTGTGATGTAGACACAAATATGTCCTGGTTATCACATTTCTTTGTTGGAACTGAGTTATTAAAATATATAATTAATCCTGAATTTGTGGCCATTTTACACAGAGTGCAGTTCCACAACATGCAGTTAAATAGCCAGATGATACTTTTTTCATTGGAGCAATAATGTTGACTGGGTTACCGGGAGAATGCTCTTCTTCCAACATGCAATGGGAAGGAAGGGAATAGCATTTCTCAATCCTGTGTGGTGTAAAATGGGCGACTTACAAACATGCTGCCTGAATTACACCAGACTCTATTTTCTTTTGCATGGAATATAAATGAAAAGCAATTAATGAAGCCATCTAAATGGCACATGGTCCAGAATGTCGTTGGTCAGCAGATTTGATTTCTTACACAAAACTTAAATTGCTTGTTTATCACAATCATAATTTTACGTGCCTTTAAATAGTCTACAATGAAAAATTGTCCTTTTATGTAAAATTGCAATTTCCACCTTCTTTTCCTGTAATAGGGTCCATTTCTTTGCAGAGCCTCAATGGGTCATTGCTCTGGTTTCTTCTCCCTATGCATTGCCCCTGATTGATGACAGTGTACAATCCAGGCAAATGGATACAATGCACAACAGGCATTTTAGAAAGGATCATTCAGAGGAAGACCATTACACAAATGATGGGAAGACAGGGTCTCCACAAAGCAACGTATTTTGAACAGGATGGAAAATTTCCAATCACCTTCTTTTTGCCAAGCTTGCAAACAAAGCCACGTAGTCAGCACATTTCTTTTTCAGTTTCTGGTCCTTCGTACCATTTGTATTTTTTGTCACATCTGATATTTTCTGGTCTGTCAAAGCTTTCCCCTACTTCACCGATTTAACATTATTTTTAACATGAACTATCCCCCAGATTTGTTCAGTAATAGATTTGATAATATATAAGAGAATTGATAATATATAAATACATTTTCATAAAAAGTTCCTTCTTGAATGCAGTTAATAAAAATATGATGTTATGTAGAAACTATTTCCATAGAAATAATCAAATTATGCAAGACCACTGTTTATTCATTCATGAGTACATTTTCTGTTTAGAAACAGCATACTGAAAACTGAAAGAATAGCCACTGACAGGAATGCAATAACTGATTGACAGGCATGTGGTAACCCAGTGATCCTATTATAATTTACACTGTTTGGTTCTACACACAGTTAAACTTGTCATGCGCTCACAGCATTGCATGTTACCTGATTAGATGAAATGTCAATGCTGCATATCCCCTCAATATCGAGGTTAACTTAAGGTCAGTCTAAATTAATATCTAATTTCTTAGGCAGAACTAATGAAATGATGAGCAGTTAGGTTTCTGTATTTGTTTAAGTGCCTTGGCTTCAGAGAAGATCTTCATTCCCCATTAACATTTTTAATCTTCAATTTTATAATACAACAGCAAAGTTGCGTGTGTGTGATTTTGATTAATGACAAAGTCTAGTGAACAACAGCTTTGTTGATTTAGGCTTTGTAAATTTGATTGTTGGTGTTTGCACCAAGTGGTGACAAATTCTATGGGGTAAAATGATTAGTTGTTAACCAGAGGGAAAACGGATAAATCTGAACAATTTTCCAGTAATAGTTTGCAGCCTTCGTGGACTAGAATGATACTGTCCTATGAAATGCAGGCAACCTAATGATAGCCAAAGTGGCTATTTTAAATCTTCTCCGAAACATAGAAACATAGAAAATAGGTGCAGGAGTAGGCCATTCGGCCCTTTGAGACTGCACCGCAATTCAATATGATCATGGCTGATCATCCAACTCAGTATCCCGTACCTGCCTTCAAACCATACCCCCTGATCGCTTTAGCCACAAGGGCCACATCTAACTCCCTCTTAAATATAGCCAATGAACTGGCCTCAACTACCTTCTGTGGCAGAGAATTCCAGAGACTCACCACTCTCTGTGTGAAAAATGTTTTCCTCATCTCGGTCCTAAAGGAATTCCCCCTTATCCTTAGACTGTGACTCCTTGTTCTGGACCTCCCCAACATCGGGAACAATCTTCCTGCATCTAGCCTATCCAACCCCTTAAAAATGTTGTAAGTTTCTATAAGATCCCCCCTCAGTCTTCTAAATTCTAGTGAGTACAAGCCAAGTCTATCCAGTCTTTCCTCATATGAAAGTCCTGACATCCCAGGAATCAGTCAGGTGAACCTTCTCTGTATCCCCTCTATGGCAAGAATGTATTTTCTCAGATTTGGAGACCAAAACTGTACGCAATACTCCAGGTGCGGTCTCACCAAAACCCTGTACAACTGAAGTAGAACCTCCCTGCTCCTATGCTCAAATCCTTTCGCTATGAATGCTAACATACCATTTGCTTTCTTCACTGCCTGCTGCACCTGCATGCCTACTTTCAATGATTGGTGTACCATGACATCCAGGTTTCATTGCATCTCCCCTTTTCCTAATTTGCCACCATTCAGATAATAGTCCACCCTCCTGTTTTTGCCGCCAAAGTGGATAACCTCACATTTATCCACATTATACTGCATCTGCCATGCATTTGCCCACTCACCCAGCCTATCCAAGTCACCTTGCAGCCTCCTAGCACCCTCCTCACACCTAACACTACCCCCCAGCTTAGTGTCATCCGCAAACTTGGAGATGTTGCATTCAATTCCCTCGTCCAAATCATTAATATATATTGTAAAAAGCTGGGGTCCCAGCACTGAGCCTTGTGGTACCCCACTAGTCACTGCCTGCCATTCTTAAAATGACCTGTTTACTCCTACCCTTTGCTTTCTTTCTGCCTGCCAGTTCTCTATCCACATCAATACTGAACCCCCAATACCGTGTGCTTTAAGTTTGTATACTAATCTCTTATGTGGGACCTTGTTGAAAGCCTTCTGAAAGTCTAGATATAACACATCCACTGGTTCTCCCTTATCCACTCTACTAGTTACATCCTCGAAAAATTCTATAAGATTCATCAGACATGATTTACCTTTCGTAAATTCGTGCTGACTTTGTCCAGTGATGTTACCACTTTCCAAATGTGCTGCTATCCCATCTTTAATAACTGACTCTAGCAGTTTCCCCACTACCGATGTTAGACTGACTGGTCTATAATTCCCCGTTTTCTCTCTCCCTCCTTTTTTAAAAAGCTACACTTCAATTCTCCGGAACTACTGCAGAATCTAAGGAGTTTTGAAAAATTATCACTAATGCATCCACTATTTATGTGGCTACTTCCTTGAGTACCCTGGGATGCAGACTATCTGGCCCTGGGGATTTATCGGCCTTTAATCCATTCAATTTACCCAACACCACTTCCCGGCTAACCTGAATTTCACTCAATTCCTCCACCTTATTTGACCCCCGGTCCCCTGCTATTTCCAGCAGATTATTTATGTCTTCCTTAGTGAAGACAGAACCAAAGTAGTTATTCAATTGGTCTGCCATGTCATTGTTCCCCATGATCAATTCACCTGTTTCTGACTGCAAGGGACCTACATTTGTTTTAACTAATTTCTTTCTCTTCACATATCTATAAAAACTTTGCAGTCAGTTTTTATGTTCCTTGCCAGTTTTCTTTCATAATCTATTTTCCCTTTCCTAATTAAGCCCTTTGTCTTCCTCTGCTGGACTGAATTTCTCCCAGTCCTCTGGCTGCTTTTTCTGGTAATTTGTATGCTTCATCTTTTGTTTTTATACTATCCCTGATTTCCCTTGTTATCCATGGATGCACTACCTTCCCTGATTTATTCTTTTGCCAAACTGGGATGAACAATTGTTGTAGTTCATCCATGCAGTCTTTAAATACGTTCCATTGCACATCCACTGTCAACCCTTTAAGAATCACTTGTCAGTCTATCTTGACCAATTCACATCTCATACCTTCAAAGTTACCTTTGTTTAAGTTCAGAACCCTTGTTTCTGACTTAATTATGTCACTCTCCATCCTAATGAAGAACTCAACCATATTATGGTCACTCTTGCCCAAGGGGCCACGCACAACAAGACTGCTAACTAACCCTTCCTCATTACTCAATACCCAGTCTAGAATAGCCTGCTCTCTCGTTGGTTCCTCTACATGTTGGTTTAGAAAACTATCCCGCATACATTCCAAGAAATTCTCTTCCTCAGCACCCCTGCCCATTTGATTCACCCAATCGATATGTAGATTGAAGTCACCCATTATAACTGTTTTACCCTAGTTGCATGCATTTCTAATTTCTTGTTTGATGCCATCCCCAACTCCACTCCTACTGTTAGGTAGCCTGTACACAACTCCCACTAGCGTTTTCTGCCCCTTAGAGTTTTGCAGCTCTACCCATATTGATTCCACATCCTCCAAGCTAATGTCCACATCCAAAAATGTGGGCTCTGCTATTTTCTGGGTGTCAGTAACACCAGCTGGTGTAGCAGTTGATGCACAAATCAAATTGTCCTTGTGAAGATGATGAAAAGCAGCTTTGTGAACCTATAGTCTGGCAGGCAACGGAGGTTTAGGTTTATTATGGTCACCTGTACCCAGGTACAGTGAAAAGCTTTGGTTTGCATGCTATCCAATCCAGTCAGATAATACTATACATAAATACAATCAAGCCAAACTCACGTACAATAGTTAGAGCTGAAGAAAAGATACAGAGTGCAGAATACAGTTCTCAGCATTATGGGGTAACGGGTCCAGAGACTAATGTTCTTAATGAGGTAGTTTGGAGAATCAAGCCTACCTTACAGAAGGATTATTCAGAAGCCTGATAGCAGAAGGGAAGAAGGATGGGTAGGAGGTTCCAGGATTTCAAAACAGTGGTGATGAAGGATTGGCAATATATTTCTAAATCAAAAGGGCAACTTGCAGGTGGAGGCGTTCATATGTGCTACTGCCCTTGCAGTTCTAGGTGGCTGAAGTCTATGATTTTGTAATGTGTTAGAGAAGCCTTAGTGAGCTGCGGTGGTGCACTTTTCAAATGGAGCACATATGCCAGTGTTGAAGGGAGAGAATATTTAGGGCAATGCATTAAGGTCCAACCAAGGAATTGTCACAAAACATTTTATTTTAAACAGTTTGACATGGCCCCCAGAGTAGGGAGGGTGGCAACACTCCAAATAGATATTACCAACCTAAAAGTTTCCTCCTCCAGCTGTCTTTACAAGCTCTCTGGGAATTATCTGATATTAGGTGAGTAAGCTGTCTACAGAGACAAGACAGGCATTTCATCGAAAGTGCTGGAATGTAAGTCTGAAGGCCAATTTCAGGCCAGTCCTGGATTTTCTGGCTGGTATATACATGACCTGTGCAAGCTGGATCTGGGCCTGAGGACAGAAACGGGTGAATTTTCATCTGTAAAAGTGTAGTTAATTTTTCCTCTTTCAATCATCCATATGTGATCATTGGAACAAATATTGACAATCGAGCAAGAAGTTAATCGTAGAACCAAAATAAGCATTGGTGGAGGTTTCAAGTTGACATTCCCTATATCAGGACTATGAGGGAAGAGGAAAGATTGTCAGCTTGTAGTTGTATGGGTGTGGTGGGAAGGGTTGGTGGGATGAAGGTATGTAGGTGATAGGTGGAACACAATGGATGATGGGCAGATGGGACCATTTTCAGTGGATTGCTTTGGATTTGATTGCCCAGTTTGCAGAATGTGTGCTTTCCAAAGCAGCACTCAGCAGCCCAATCATACAAAGGGTTTAGTTTAGTTTAGTTTAGAGAGACAGCGTGCAAACAGGCCCTTCGGCCCACCGAGACCTCACCGACCAACAATCACCCACCCACCAGTTCTATGTTGTCCCAGTTTTGCATCCTACACACTAGGGACAATTTACAGATGCCAATTATCCTACAAACTTGTAGGAGTGTGGGATGAAAGCGGAGCACCCAGAGAAAATTCACGCGGTCACCGGGAGAACGTACAAACTCTACACAAACAGCACCCGAGAGCAGGATCAAACCTGGGTGCCTGGTGTTATGAGGCAGCAACTCTACCAGTGCGCCACTGTGCCTCTCAACCCAAAACACCGTTCCCTCAACTGACGCTGCCTGACCCACTGAGTTTCTCCAGCATTTTGTATTTTGCTCCAGATTCCAACCACTGCAGTGTCTTGTGTCTTAATTCACGTCCATGCTCTGGCTTTGCAACCCATTTTTCTCCAATAAGTATTCAGTTACAAATGTCCAATTCTGGCACAGCCTACTATAAGTTAGTAGCAGCTAGCCAACAGCTAAATGAATCAGATGCAGAGTCGATGCATTTAAGTTGCATAATTTCTGGCAATCAGATCATCGTCAATGGCCAGACTTTATCACAAATGACAACAACCAGTAATGTACATATCTCCATAAATCTACCTGCTGGGGCCAGCTTCTTGCAATGATTAGGTCATCTCATTCCTATGGAACGTTTTTAGTCTTTGAGACAGATATTTAATGTCAACCATCTATCCTAGCCGACCAGACTCACCTCTACTTCCTCTTGATGCCTGCATGCTGTGTTGACGTCAGGCTCTATCAGACAAACTCTAAATATCCTATGCGATGCAAGAGACGTAACATTCATTTGTGACATAGAGAATAGTTTGGTGCATCTAATGAGTCAACTGCAGGCTAGATATATTGCAGCTATACAGTGCCCTCCATAATGTTTGGGACAAAGACCCATCTTTTTTATTTATTTGCCTCTGTACTCCACAATTGGAGATTTATAATAGAAATAATCAATGTGGTTAAAGTGCACATTGTCAGATTTTAATAAAGGCAATTTTTATACATTTTGGATTCACCATGTAGAATTTACAGCAGTGTTTATACATAGTCCTCCAATTTCAGGGCACCGTATCAAAGCAATTGCATCAATATGGATATATCTGATGTGAAAACAAAAATTGCTGGAAAGCAGATCTGGCCAGACAGCCTCTAATATCTCTCGTTTCCCTGATCCCTGACCAGTCTGAAGAAGGGTCTCGACCCGAAACGTCGCCTGTCTCCTTCGCTCCTTAGATGCTGCTGCACCCGCTGAGTTTCTCCAGCCTTTTGTGTACCCTCTAATAGTGAAAGACAGGTTCACATTTCATTATACTTCTTTAACTCTTCTTCTGTGAAAAAAAAAAACTGCTGGAAGAACTCAGCGGGTCAGACAACGTCCGTGGAAGGAAATGGACAGACTTGGTTTTGGGTCTGTATGCTGCCTAACCTGCTGAGTTCCTCCAGCACTTTGTTTATTGCTCAAGTTTCAGCATCTGCAGTCTATTGTGTCTCCAACTCTACTTTAGTGTTTGCTTGCCGCATTATTATTATTATTATTACAGCTTTCATATCTTCTTGGAACATCACTTCCAAATCTTCATTCCTTTCAAATAATGCCTTCATATTATTTCAGAAGCAAGGAACTGCAGATGCTTGATTACACAAAAAAAAAGACACAAAGTGCTGGAGTAACTCAACGGGTAAGGCAGCATCTCTGGAGTACATGGATAGGTAAAGTTTGGGTCAGGACCCTTCTTCCAACTGATTTAGTCGGAAGAAGGGTGCCTACCTGAAACGTCACCTATCCATGATCTCCCGGGATGCTGCTTGACCTGCTGAATTACTCCAGCACTTCGTATCTTCGTATTATTCTTGGATTGCTAATAAGTGATTATCTCAGCATAATGTTACATTATTTTGACATTTTTCATCAGTTCATACTATGAACTATGATGAAAAAATGCTGATTTCTAAAATTTCAATTTACAATTTTAACTTTATATCTCTGTGAGCATTTAAGAACCATTGCCATGTTTAAGAAACTTTTGGACAGGTTCATGGATAGGGTAGGTTTAGAGGGATATGGAACAAAAGCAGGCAGGTGGAATTAGTTTAGATAGGCCATGTTGGTTGGTGTGGGCAAGTTGGGCCGAAGGGGCTGTTTCCACGCTGTATGGCTCTCTGACTCTATAACATGTGAAAATCAAAAGAGGCTACAGATACTGGAAATCTGAAATAGAAAAACAAATGCTAGAAATACTTAGCAAATTAGGCAGCATCTGTTGCATCTGATCTTTACCCTTAGTTTTTTTTAGATAGAATCAAAGAAATTTCAGGCATTAAAATTGTTCTAATCTTTCACAATATAGAGTTAATTTCCAATATTTCTTGCTTAAATATATCAATAATTGCGTGGTTAACATTATCCATCCAATGTAATGTTAATATGGCTAAGCAATTCTAAATGATACATGGTTTGCTCTCTTGTCCTGAATTTGGATTCAAGCTCTTGCCTGGTTGATATTCAATAGAGTCAAAAGAAAAGCTGCTACTCAAACCAAACATATGCAAGAGCAGACCCTTTTGATAATCAATTCAAATTTATGCACATATCAATGCCAAGACTGCAGATAGCAAAAGTCATTTTTTTGAAACTGCAAAGAGGTTTTTTTAGACCAAAGTTAATTTCAGAATATCAGTTAAACAATTAAAACTAAAATCCAAATCAAAATGAATATATAAATACTTTTGTAACATTGCACAACCTGTTGTCCACTGTATTGTTTGCTGGGGAACAGTTCAGCATGAGTGATCATAATTTCATTAAATTCAATATTTTGGCAAGGAAACCTGAAACAACTACCATAAGGTTTCACGAGAGCTGATTCTAAGGTTGCATGGGTCACAATAAAGAGAACAAATAAGATACTAAATGGATAATGAGTATAGATAGAATATGAACAAGACATGTTTAAAGATGTTTTAGAGGAACAAGTTAAACAGGACAGGATCACACTGGGCACAGTAATGTAAAACGCCCAAGTTTGTGGGCTTGGACTATGAAATGCAAAAGTCAAGGAGTTACTAACAGATTTACCCTTTCAAAGCTGTTAGTAATTGAGGCATTTGAATCGTTTTTAAATGGCTTTGACATTCAGAGACACTTAAAAACTTTTTAAATTGATGCGATTAAAAACATAATTTTTATTTGAAAAAACATTTTAATGGTAAATAAAAATACATTGGTGCTACAACCGATTTGTCAAAGTCAAAGTCAAAAGTCAAAAGAGTTTATCGTCATGTGTCCCTGACAGGACAAGGAAATTCTTTCTTTGCATAGCACAGCAGAACATAGTAGGCATTGACTACAATTATATACGTAAACACACACGTTAATTAATAAATTAATAAAGTGCAAATAACAGATGGAGGGGTATTAATGTTCAGAGTTTTGTCCGAGCCAGGTTTAATAGCATGATGGCTGTGGGGAAGTAGTTATTCCTGAACCAGGTCGTTGCAGTTCTCAGGCTCCTGTACCTTCTACCTGAAGGTAGCAGGGAGATGAGTGTGTGGCCAGGGTGGTGTGGGTCCTCGATGATGCTCGATGAAGGCAAAATCTGTCAGTTCACTCCACTCCATCACTGGACTCCCCGTGGAAATCAACGGAAATGTCCAGTCTGGGGGAATCACTATTCAGATTCTACACTGTCATATGTGAAGGCGTTGTAAGATTCAAGAGCTTCAGTCTCCATAGGCAATAGATTAAAAGGCAAGGAGAAAAAGGTGATTTACTGACTTAAAAATACTTTGGTTTGGTTTAGAGTTCTAATTAGTTTAATTGTCATCTTTTATTTTTTTTTAATATTTTTAATCACATGAATCTTAATATTTTCTATATATCCTGTATGTCAGAGTTATTCAAAGTTCTCATTGTTTTCACAATTAACATATCTGAGCTCAAGTTTGCCCAAGTGTCAAAAGATGTCAAGGGGCAAGGTCTCAATCTGTAGGAAGGAGCGACAGATGCTGGGTTTACCCCGACGATAGACACAAAATGCAGGAGTATCTCAGCGGGTCAACCAGCATCTCTGGAGAAAAGAAATAGGTGACGTTCGGGTCGAAACCCTTCTTCAGACTGATAGTCAGAGGAGAGGGAAACTAGAGGTATGAAAAGGTACTGAACAAATCAGAGCCAGCATTGATGACCAAAGAAAGGTGGAACCCACAATGGTCCATTGTTGGCTGTGGAAGAGGTGATAATGAAGGTGTGAAACTAGCAGGATGACGGTGAAACTAGTTGGACGACTAGGGTGGGGGAGGGATGCAGAGAGTGGGAATGCAAGGTCTCAAGTCTGGTCACCGTCCAGAGCAGACTGCGGAGTTTCAGGGAGCTGTACCATCCATCCCTGGTAGGGAAGTGCAGGTGAACTTAGTCCAGGAAGATCTGACCCATGATTGAAATGAAAACAGGATCATCACTGGTTGGTGAAGAGATCAGAATAGTGGAATAGAAAAATAAGGACATTTAAAAACAATGGTTTAGAAATAGAAATGTATTTTAAAAGATAAATTTAATTAATTAAAATAAATTAAAGGATATTTTAATTAGAATCAACAAAGGTTAAATACAGTAGAGGTACCGGAAGTGCGGAGGGTGGCAAATGTTGTGCCTCTGTTCAAGAAGGGCTGCAGAGAAAATGCTGGGAATTATTGGCCAGTGAGCATAACATATGTAGTCGGAAAGTTACTAGACAGTATTCTGAGGCATTTGGATGGACAAGGGCTGATTAAGGAGAGTCAGAATAGTTTTGAAATTGGGAGGTCGTGTCTCACAAATCTGATTGTTTTTTGAAGACGTGACGAAAAAGGCAGATGAGGGCAGAGCTGTAGATGTTGGATTTCAATGGATTTTAGTAAGGCGTTTAATTAGGTAGGCTGCTCTGGAAGGTTAGATCGCATGGGATCCCAGGAGAGATAGCTGAATAAATAGAAAATTGGCTTCACGGAGAGAAGCAGAGGGTGATGGTGTAAGGTTGCTTCTCGGACTGGAGGCCTGTGACTAGTGATGTGCCTCAGGGTTCGGTGCTGGACCAGTTACTGTTTGTCATCCACATCAATGATTTGGATAAGAACATACATGGGAAGATTAACAAGTTTGCTGATGATACAAAAGTGGGTGGTTTTGCAGATATTGAAGATGGTGGTGAAAACCTGCAGCAGGATCTTGATCGATTGGCCAGGTGGGCTGAGGAATGGTTGATGGAATTTAATACAGAGAAATGTGAAATGTTGCATTTTGGGCAGGATCTACACAGTAAATGGTAGGACTCTAGGGAGTGTTGTAGAGCAGAGGGATCTAGGAGTGCAGGTGCATGGTTCCTTGAAGGTCAAGTCGCAACTAGATAAGGTGGTCAAAAAGGCTTTTGGCACATGGGCCTTCATCAGTCAGAGTATTAAGTATAGAAGTTGGGAGGTCGTGTTGTATAAGATGTTGGTGAGACCGCATTTAAAGTGTTGTGTTCAGCTCTGGGCACCACGTTATAGGAAAGATGTCAAGCTGGAAAGGGTACAGAGAAGATTTACGTGGATGTTGCCAGGACTAGAGGGTCTGAGTTATAGGGCGAGGTTGAGCAGGCTGGGACTCTATTCCTTGGAGCGCAGGAGGATGGGGGGTGATCTTATAGAGGTGTATAAAATCATGAGAGGAATAAATCGGGTAGATGCACAGAGTCTCTTGCCCAGAGAAGGTGAATCGAGGACCAGAGGACATAGGTTTAAGGTGAAGAGAAAAAGATTTAATAGGAATCAGTGGGGTAACCTTTTCACACAAAGGGTGGTGGGTGTATTGAACGTTTAAGAAACATTTAGACAGGTACATGGATAGGACAGGTTTGGAGGGATATGGACCAAACGCATGCAGGTGGGACTAGTGTAGCTGGGTCATGTTGGCCAGTGCGGGCAAGTTGGGCTGAAGAGCGTGTTTCCACGTTGTATCACTCTATGACTAAAAGTAAAGGTAAAACACACATTCGGTGAAACAAAGTTGAAATTAGAAAATTAATATTGTTCTTTAGATGTATCCAGCAATTAAAGTATTAAAGTAAAAATATATATGTGCGTAAAGGATAAGTTATAGTATGTGCAATTTTAGCTTCAATCACCATTGGGAAACTTACTTGATCAAGTGTAGAAACAAGGGACCGCAGATGGCTGGTTTACAAAAAAATAGTTAATACACAAAAGGACACACAATGCTGGAGTAACTCAGCGGGTCAGGCAGCATCTCTGGAGAACATGGATAGGTGGTGTTTCGGTTCGGGACCTGAAGAGGGTCTCGACCTGAGACCTGACCTATCCATGTTCTCCATAGATGCTGCCAGATCCGCTTAGTTACTCCAGCACTTTATGCCTTCTATCGGTCAAGTGCAGGGTTGGTTTGGGGAAAATGCCCAACTTTTCATTTCAATGAAAGCAAAGGGGTGGCAACGTTTGGTGGGATGTGAACCCAGTGTTCCATCCATTCCTGAGGAATTATTGTTCAGTGAGTGTTGGTTAAAATGACACTCAATGCAGCATTTGCACATCTAGAACAGATGACTGTTTTGTTCCTTTCACTAGGTTGAATGCATATGTTCATCACAGAGGGTGAATATACACTGAAGCTTGCCTCACTGATTGTTAAAGGTCTTGGACAGAGGATTACGTGCTTTTATCACATCTCAAGATCTCCTTCCTATTGGCCTGGAAGACATTACAGTTCACGCTGTGATATTGCAATGAAATTAAATTTGGTCTCTAAAAGGTTAACTTTCAGTTATACACAATCACTCATTTAATTGCAAGTTAATACGCAGCAGTTCATAAATTGGTTGACACTTCTGATACCACATCTATTTGAGACAATCAGATTGGTTGCTGGCACATTACAAAGATGTTTGTAACTATAATGTTGGATTTGTTTATTATATTAAGAAGAGCAACTTTGGGGAATTATGATTGCTATGATACTTATATTGAAAGGTGTGCTAGGTTTGTGTGAAGTTTTCAGCTTTGATTAGCAGCTAGATGCTAAGTGAAGGGAACATTTTGGAATTTGGCTTCTCTTTGTTTTCCTTGAGCAAAAATAAGTCACAGAACAAATTAGGGGTCTGCAACATTGTGCAGGGCAATGAGGTCTTTCTTCCACAGCTATCTGCTAATAGATGACTCATAATTAGTTGTAAGATTGTTGATAGATCGATCAAAGCTTATATGATGTTTTTACTGTTGTGGGGAACATTACAGAATATATTGATCTACATATAAAATAATTTTTGATCAATCGTTTATTTAATAACAATTTTTTAATTTAGCTGTCATAACACTTTACCTTCTGGAATACCAATCCCATGTTTCTCCTTGGTTAATTGAAGAAACTCACTTGAGGGAGTATATGGGATCCATTATGTACAGATCCTTTGTTACACTATTATTGTGACTAATAATATACTTCTGATTTGTGGATATACGATAACCACTAGTGAATTACTGAAAATATTGATTTGCATAAAATATTTGGTACTGACATAATATTTATACCAATTTCATATTGAGGATTTGGATGTCCACCATAATTGGTTGTATTCAGGAAAGAAGGTCTCCAGTGGTGAAACTACTCCTTTATTAGGAAGATGGTAACAAAACAGAGCTCATGTTAAATTGTGCTTTTGATAAAGATTACTTGATGGGTGTCCACAAGGACTGAAATCTGCATCTCTAGATTGTCCAATGATCAAATAATGATGACCATGGGGACAGGAGTAAGGAAGACCTCATTGAAATCAAGGCAGAGACGGCAGATACAGGAAGTCATAAGTTGCTGGAGGAACTCTGTGGGTCAGGCAGCTGTGGAGGGAAATGGACAAAGGTTTGTTTTTGTACTCTTTGAAATCCAGTTAGAAAGTAGGAAGATTAAAATAATGGGAACTTCCTGTTGGAATCTCAGGAAGACCACGAGTGAGCAAGACAGTCTTTAGTAAATGAGGCCACTGTTGATGATTCAGCAACTAGCTAATGCCACTCGTTAATGGTTTTACTAAGGAATGGGATTCTTTCCAATCAGCCCATCATATTTATCTTAACCGGTCAAGCTTTGGGAGGTCCTCTAGCATTTATTGTTCCATGCCAACATAACTTTAGCAGTTTAAAGCATTGCATCACAAAAAGGCCATTTGTTCCTTTGGTGACTCATTGCAAAATGAATGGATGGAATGGAATGGAATGGAAAACTTTATTGTCATTCAGACCTTGCGGTCTGAACAAAATTTTGTTGCCTGCAGTCATACATATAGTAAATAACAAAACACACAATAAACACCTATTTAACATCCACCACAGTGAGTTCACCAGACACCTCCTCACTGTGGTGGAAGGCAAAAATCTTGTCTTTGTCTCTTCCCTTCTTGTTCGTCCTCTTCCTCTGCGCTGAGGCGACCCGGGCCTCCGATGTTGTGACCGCACCGGGTGATGCAAATACGTCCCGCGGGTGAACTGCGCTCCGCGAGCGGGCCGGTTCAACTCCGCGGCCCGGGGCGGTCAAAGCTGCTGAAGCTACCGCCCTCCAGTCCAGCGGACGTAGCTGTTGCCGCGGGAGCTCCGGAAAAACAGGTCACCAACCTGTGACCTGCGAGCTCCCGACGATGTCGTCCACTGGGCCCGCGGCCAGGCCTCCGAAGTCGCTGCCTCCGCCACCGCCACCGCCACCGGAAAGCCGTCACAGCTCCGAGTCGGGCCGCCAAAACCCGCCACAGCCCCGAAGTCGGCCAGCCCCGCGCTGGTAAGTCCTGGCTGGCTCTGCCTCCGGAGCCTCGGGTCGGTCGCAGTTAAAGTTGGAGGCTGCCAGCTCCGCGATAGGCCTCAGCGGAGACGCAGACGGAGACGGGGGATACGGCAAGAAAAGTCGCGTCCCCCCAAAAGGAAGAGACTAAAAACGTTTCTCCCACCCCTCCCGCACACATACACTACATAATAACTCAAATTAACACTAAAACAAGACAAGAAAACAACAACAAAAAAAGAAAAACAGACGGACTGCAGGCGAGCCGCTGCTGCCAGGGCAGCGCCGCCACTCCCACGCAGCGCCGCCACTCCCACGAAACAAACCCATGGTTCAGTTGTCTCCATTTTCCTTCTAGCCATACGACTTATTTTCCCTCACTTGCCCATCAACTCTCCTTTGATTCTTTTGCCATTTACTTACACTAATGAGTAATTGACAGTATCAACTTAAATGATTAGCCTGACTGTGCAATGTGGGAGGAATCTGGAGCACCCAACGGAAACCCACAAGAACACAGGGAGGACGTGCAAACTCCACACGAGGTCAGGATTAAATCAGCCTCATTGGAGCTGTGAGACAATAACACTAACTCTGCACCACCTTATCACCCAAAACACCAACTTTGTTTTTAAGGGCAGCACAGTGGAGCGGCTAGTTGAGATGCTGCCTCTCAGCGCTAGAGACCCGGGTTCGATTCTGACCTTGGGTGTGTCTGTATGTGGACTTTGACTGTTCTCCCTGTGACCGTATAGGTTTCCTCCGGATGCTCTGGTTCCCCCCCAAGGTTCTGCAGGTTTGTAGATTAATTGGCCTTTGTAAATTGGCCCTGGTGTGAAGGGAGTGGATGTGAAAGTGGGATAACTTAAAACTAGCTTGAACAGATGATCGATGGTCAGCGCGTACTTGGTGAGCTGAAGAGTCTTCCCTTGTGTAGCAATCCAGAATGAAGGAGGTAATTTAGCATTGGTTTACAAGCAGGTATGTGGTGGCAAATCAATTTGTTGCACACAAGACCAACACTGACTAAACCTGCCTTATTTATGTCCCATGTTGCTGCAGGGAAAGGTGCAATATTTTTAACATTAAACACATATTTCTGTCATCCATTGTGCCACCTGATCCTGATGCATCAATGATAAATATTCTTCAGTTTTCTGCACATCTATCTCTGGGTTACAGCCTGGGTATTGCTTATAAAGGGACCTGGATGTCCAATTGAATTACTTCTGGATATGCATTAATTGTTAGCTAGATGGAATAGCATGGATTGCTGCCAGCAGTAATGGCCAAGAAATGAACAAACAATTAAAATTATATTTTCATGGCAGAGGCTCAAGACGTCTATAATTATTACATTATTAAGAATGTATTTTCTATGTTGTCTCCCAAATATAAAAATTCCTGCATTTATCCCAGTTATTTTAGTTGTGGCCACAACATTGGAAGAAGTCCCCTGTTTTTCAAACATTTAAATAAAGAACAGCAGCTCCGTTAATACAGAAAATGGTTATCGATAATTACAGCGGGATCTTGATCAGCTAGGGAGGTGGACTGAGGAATGGCAAAATGGAGTTTAATTTAGGTAAGTGCGATGCTTTGCATTTTGGGAAGTTACACCAGGGCATGACCGTCACAGTGAATGGAGGAGCCTTTGAGTGGGATGTAGAGTAGCGGGATCTAGGAATGCAACAACACAGTTTCCATGATATTGTGTTGCGGGCAGATAGGATGGTAAAAAATACTTTTGGAAATCAGGGAATTGAGTATTAGATGTCGGGATGGAGACACAATGAACCGCAGATGCTGGAACACAAAGTGCTGGAATAACAAAGTGGGTCAGGCAGCATCTGAGGAGGATAAGGATAAGCATAATTAGGGATGTTATGTTACAGTTGTACAATACATTGGTGAGATTGCATTTGGACTATTGTCTTCAGTTTTGGTCACCCTACTGTAGGGAAAATGCCATTAAACTAGAAAGCGTGCAGAGAAGTCTTGAGGATGTTGCCATGATTTAAGGGTTTGAGCTATAGGGAGAGGTTGGGCAGGATAGGTCTTTATTCCCTGGAGTCCAGGAGACTGAATGGTGATCTTGTAGAGGTGTACAAAATTATGGGAGGGATGGGTCAGCCAGGGACAGGGTAGTCAAAAGTCAAAGTCAAGTCAAAAGAGTTTATTGTCATGTGTCCCCGACAGGACAATGAAAATCTTTCTTTGCTTCAGCACAACAGAACATAGTAAGCATTGACTACAAAACAGATCAGTGTATCCATATACCATTATATACATAAGTACACACATGAATAAATAAATTGATAAAGTGCAAATAGCAGATAAAGGGGTATTAGAAACATAGAAACATAGAAACATAGAAATTAGGTGCAGGAGTAGGCCATTCGGCTCTTCGAGCCTGCACCGCCATTCAATATGATCATGGCTGATCATCCAACTCAGTATCCCGTACCTGCCTTCTCTCCATACCCTCTGCTCCCCCTAGGCACAAGGGCCACATCTAACTCACTCTTAAATGTAGCCAATGAACTGGCCTCCACTACCCTCTGTGGCAGAGAGTTCCAGAGACCCACCACTCTGTGTGTGAAAAAAGTCCTTCTCATCTCGGTCCTAAAGGATTTCCCCCTTATCCTTAAGCTGTGACCCCTTGTCCTGGACCTCCCCAACATCAGGAACAATCTTCCTGCATCTATCCTGTCCAACCCCTTAAGAATTTTGTAAGTTTCTATAAGATCCCCTCTCAATCTCCTAAATTCTAGAGAGTATAAACCAAGTCTATCCAGTCTTTCTTCAAAAGATAGTTCTGACATTCCAGGAATCAGTCTGGTGAACCTTCTCTGTACTCCCTCTATGGCAATAATGTCCTTCCTCAGATTTGGAGACCAGAACTGTACGCAATATTCCAGGTGTGGTCTCACCAAGACCCTATACAACTGTAGTAGAACCTCCATGCTCCTATACTCAAATCCATTTGCTATGAAAGCTAACATACCATTCGCTTTCTTCACTACCTGCTGCACCTGCATGCCTACTTTCAATGACTGGTGTACCATGACACCCAGGTCGCGCTGCATCACCCCTTTTCATAATCGGCCACCATTTAGATAATAGTCTGCTTTCCCACCAAAGTGGATAACCTCATATTTATCCACATTATACTGCATCTGCCAAACATTTGCCCACTCACCCAGCCTATCCAAGTCACCTTGCAGTCTCCTAGTATCCTCTTCACAGCTAACACTGCCTCCCAGCTTAGTGTCATCCGCAAACTTGGGGATATTGCCTTCAATTCCCTCATCCAGATCATTAATGTATATTGTAAATAACTGGGGTCCCAGCACGGACCCTTGCGGTACCCCACTAGTCACTGCCTGCCATTGTGAAAAGGACCCTTTTACTCCTACTCTTTGCTTCCTGTTTGCCAGCCAGTTCTCTATCCACATCAATACTGAACCCACAATGCCGTAAGCTTTAAGTTTGTATGCTAATCTCTTATGTGGGACCTTGTCAAAAGCCTTCTGGAAGTCCAGGTACAGCACATCTACTGGTTCTCCCCTATCCACGCTACTAGTTACATCCTCAAAAAATTCCACAAGATTCTTCAGACATGATTTACCTTTCGTAAATGCTGACTTTGTCCAATGATTTCACCATTTTCCAAATGTGCTGCTATCCCATCTTTAATAACTGACTCTAGCAGTTTCCCCACTACCGATGTTAGACTAACTGGTCTGTAATTCCCCGTTTTCTCCCTCCCTCCCTTCTTAAAAAGAGGGGTTACATTTGCTACCTGCCAATCCTCAGGAACTACTCCAGAATCTAAAGAGTTTTGAAAGATTATCACTAATGCATCCACTATTTCCGGAGCTACTTCCTTAAGTACTCTGGGATGCAGCCTATCTGGCCCTGGGGATTTATCGGCCTTTAATCCATTCAATTTACCCAACACCACTTCCCGACTAACCTGGATTTCACTCAATTCCTCCTTTGACCCGCGGTCCCCTGCTATTTCCGGCAGATTATTTTTGTCCTCCTTTGTGAAGACAGAACAAAAGTAGTTATTCAATTGGTCCGCCATATCCTTGTTCCCCATGATCAACTCACCTGTTTCTGACTGCAAGGGACCTACATTTGTTTTAACTAATCTCTTTCTCTTCACATATCTATAAAAACATTTGCAGTCAGTTTTTATGTTCCCTGCCAGTTTTCTTTCATAATCTATTTTTCCTTTCCTAATTAAGCCCTTTGTCCTCCTCTGCTGGTCTCTGAATTTCTCCCAGTCCTCTGGTATGCTGCTTTTTCTGGCTACTTTGTACGCATCATCCTTTGCTTTGAACTATCCCTGATTTCCCTTGTTATCCACAGATGCACTACCTTCCCTGATTTATTCTTTTGCCAAACTGGGATGAACAATTGTTGTAGGGTACACAAAAAGCTGGAGAAACTCAGCGGGTGCAGCAGCATCTAAGGAGCGAAGGAGATGGGCGACGTTTCGGGGTCTCGACCCGAAACGTCGCCCATCTCCTTCGCTTCCTTAGATGCTGCTGCACCCGCTGAGTTTCTCCAGCTTTTTGTGTACCCTCGATTCTCCAGCATCTGCAGTTCCTTCTTGAACAATTGTTGTAGTTCATCCATGCAGACTTTAAATGTCTTCCATTGCGTATCCACCGTCAACACTTTTAGAATTGATTGCCAGTCAATCTTGGCCAACTCACATCTCATACCCTCAAAGTTACCTTTCTTTAAGTTCAGAACCATTGTTTCTGAATTAACAATGTCACTCTCCATCCTAATGAAGAACTCAACCATATTATGGTCACTCTTGCCCAAGGGGGCACGTACAGCAAGACTGCTAACTAACCCTTCCTCATTACTCAATACCCAGTCTAAAATAGCCTGCTCTCTCGTTGGTTCCTCTACATGTTGATTTAGATAACTATCCCGCATACGATCCAAGTGCCCCTGCCGATTTGATTCACTCAATCTATATGTAGATTGAAGTCACCCATTATAACTGTTTTGCCTTTGTCACACGCATTACTAATTTCCTGTTTGATACCATCCCCAACTTCACTACTACTGTTAGGTGGCCTGTACACAACACCCACCAGCGTTTTCTGCCCCTTAGTGTTTTGCAGCTCTACCCATACCGATTCCACATCCTCCAAGCTAATGTCCTTCCTTTCCATTGCGTTAATCTCCTCTCTAACCAGCAACGCTACCCCATTTCATTTTCCTTTCTCTCTATCCCTCCTGAATATTGAATATCCCTGGATGTTCAGCTCCCAGCCTACGTCACCCTGGAGCCATGGCTTGGTGATCCCAACTATATCATAATCATTAATAGCTATCTGCACGTTCAACTCATCCACCCTATTACAAATACTCCTTGCATTGAGACACAAAGCCTTCAGGCTTGTTTTTACAATGCTCTTACCCCTTATACAATTATGGTGAAAAGTGGCCCTTTTTGATTTTTGCCCTGGTTTTGTCTGCCTGCCACTTTTACTTTTCACCTTGCTCCCTATTGCTTCTACCCTCATTTTACATCCACCTGCCTCTCTGCTCTTGTACCCATCCCCCTGCCACATTAGTTTAAATCCTCCCCAACAGCACTAGCAAACACTCCCCCAAGGACATTGGTTCCATTCCATTCCAGGTGCAAACCGTCCTGTTTGTACTGGTCCCACCTCCCCCAGAAATGGTTCCAGTGCCGTAAAAATTTGAATCCCTCCCCCATGCACCACTTTTCAAGCCACGTATTCATCTGCAATATCCTCCTATTTCTACTCTGACTGGCCCGTGGTACTGGTAGTAATCCAGAGATTATTACCTTTGAGGTCCTACTTTTAAGTTTATCTCCTAGCTCCTTAAATTCACCTTGTAAGACCTCATCCCTTTTTTTACCTATATCGTTGGTGCCAACATGCACCACGACAACTGGCTGTTCACCCTCCCCCTCCAGAATGTTCTGCAGCCATTCAGTGACATCCCTGACCCTTGCACCAGGGAGGCAACATACCATCCTGGAGTCTCGTTTGCGGCCGCAGAAAACGCCTATCTATTCCCCTGACAATTGAATCCCCTATTACTATTGCCCTTCCCCTCTTTTTTCCCCCCTCATGTGCTGCAGAGCCACCCATGGTGCCATGAACTTGGCTGCTGCTGCATTCCCCTGATGAGCCATCTCTCTCAAACAGTATCTAAAATGGTATACCTGTTTAGGAGGGAGATGACCGCAGGGGACCCCTGCACTACCTGCCTACTGCTTTGCTGGCTATTGGCCACCCGATCTCTTTCTGTCCTCTTACCTTTTGCCTGTGGTGTGACCAACTCACTGTATGTGCTATCCACGACTTTCTCCGCATCGTGGATGCTCCAGTATGAATCCAGCCGCAGTTCCAATCGTTCAATGCGGTCTGCCAGGAGCTGCAGCTGGACACACTTCCTGCAAATGTAGTCACCAGGGACACCGACCATATCCCTGATCTCCCACATGTTGCAGGCTGAACAAACCACGGGGCGATCTCTACTGCATATCCTACTCCCAAATTGCTCTGTGTTAAATATATATATTTTTATTTTTATTTTTTTTATTTTTTTGTTTTATTTTTATCAAACACAAAACTTTATCCTTTAAACTTTACCAATAAATACTAAATCCTTAACTCCCAGAATCCTTAACTCCCAGTTAAAGTATTACAGAAATGTAAAAATGTAAACCCCGGGTTGCACCCAATCAGCTACTTCCTCTGGTCCTCGTCAACCAATCAGAGGCTTCCACCAGATTCCCTCTCTGGAAGATGGAACCAAACATGGAACGTTGCAGATTTATACTCACAGCACAAAGCCCCGCACTGGATTTATACTCACAGCACAAAGCCCCGCACTGGATTTATACTCACAGCACAAAGCCCCGCACTGGATTTATACTCACAGCACACTGGATTTATACTCACAGCACAAAGCCCCGCACTGGATTTATACTCACAGCACAAAGCCCGCACTGGATTTATACTCACAGCACAAAGCACTGGAGCTCACTCACAAAGCCCCGCACTCGCACAAAGCCCGCACTCCTCACAGCACCAGCTCCCCGGGCCTCTGTGAAAAGCAAGCCCCTAAAAGCCTTTTAATGCTAAGGGGATGAAGGGGTAACCGTATCAAGAACTGGAAGACCCAGGTTTAAGGTGGGATGGCAAACATGTATCAGGAACCTGAGGTGCAGAGTGCAGTAGTTATATGGAAGAAGTTGCTAAAGGAAGTCGTTAAAGCAGGTACAATAACAACATTTAAAAGTTGTTGGGACAGGTACATGGATAGATAAGGTTCAAAGAGATATGGGCCAAATGTGGGTAAATAAGACGAGCTTAAATGAGGTATCTTGGTCAGCATAGACAAGTTGGGCTGGGCCTATTTCCATGCTGTAGAACTCTATGACTACTTAGAACATAGAACATTTCAGCAATGGAACAGGCCCTTTGGCCCAAACTGTCCATGCAGAACATGATGCCAACATTATCTAATCTCGTCAATTTGCACATGATCCATACCCTCCCATTCCCTGCATATCCACATGTCTGTCTGAAAGCCTTTTAATGCCATCATTGCATCTGCGTCCACCACCACCCCTAGCAGTGCAATCCAGGCACTCACCACTCTCTGTGTAAAAACCTCCCTCTGCCCCTCGAGTCTGTTCTGCCATTCAACAGGACCATGGCTGATCCGATTGTAATCTCAATTTTGCATTCCTGTCTACACACTGTAACCTTTCCCCTTTAGTTTACCAAGAATCTACAGCATCTCCCTCTGCCTGAAAGAAGGTTCTGGTTCACTGCCCTTTGAGGAAGAGTCACAAAGACTAGTGATCTTCTGTGAGATAGAAATCTGCTCAACTCGATCTTAAAAGGATGACCATTTACTCTTAAACAATTACTCACTCCCTATTCTAGAGTCATGCACAAGAAGCAGCACCCTCTCTATGCATGTTTGTATTCTCTTTACTTGATAGTAGATGATGTGGGTAGGAGGATTGATGGTCGAGAGTGTGGGATACTCTAGGCCTTGGCTCTTTCACATTGCTGAATGCACAAGTGAAAGTTCACAACGTGAGCCAACAGATTTCTCCAGGGCTTGGTCTGGTTTACTGTAAATGGCTTGGTTGGTTTACTGTGCCTGCAAGACGGATATCTAACGGTTGTTATGTTATAGATTTGGGAGTGGCTTATACATTTGGTACTGGTTAAAGTGTAGTAGAATGTAAAAAGAAGAATTAGCTCTTTTATACTGAACGTACCCAGTGCTTTCCACCATCAAAACATGAGGTGCATTTGGGACTTGATTGGTACAAATCATAATACATTAATTAATGTCCAGGCTAATGTGATGATCTCAACAACTGGTTTGAAATGCCGATAATATTATTATCAACAACAGTTGCACTGAAATATATTACTTTAGACTTTCAAGATACGGCGTGGAAACAGGCCCATTGCCCACCGATTCTGCGGTGACCAGTGATCACCCTGTACATTGACACTATCCTACACACGAGGGACACTTTACAGAAGCCAATTACCCTACAAACCTGCCGACTTTGGAGTGTGGGTGGAAACTGGAGCACCAGGAGAATGGACAAACCCACAGGGGGAACATACAATCTCTGTCCAGACAGCATCCGTGGGCAGGCTCGAACCCGGGTCTCATGCGCTGTAAGGCAGTAACTCTACCTCTGCACCACTCTGCCAACCTACGGTTATACCATTTTCTTTCAGAATGCTCAGCCACCATTTAATAATTTGTAGAACTGATTTTCAGGTATAAATAGCCGAATTCTGAACCAATGACTTTCAACCACCGATCCATAAACATTTATTGAAATATACTTTGAATTATTTATATAAATTACATCCATTGTTCACTCTAGAAGCTGCCTCAGCCGCTGAGTTTCTCTGGCATTTTGTCTACCTTCCATTGCAGAGTTTGCTCTTATAATTTCAGTTTCAAACTGAAACCAGTAATTCCCTTTCAATCAAAAATACCATGTTAATGTGATAAACCGCACTCTAATGCTACTAAAGAAACAAACTCTCTGTATCTCTGTATCTTTTGAACTGTCCTCTTCTCACTTTTTATGTCTGTTAAATTCTGTTCTTACTCTACAACCCTGCATATTCATCCAAGTATTGTTTCACCTATGTTAAAGGAAAAGTATTCCGGATATTAACAGTACTTTTCATAAACTGCATACGTAAGATTTGCATACCAGCAATAAATTTAAAGGTAAGCCAGAGACTAAATTGGTATCATTTATATTTCACTGACTGTGCAGTGAATCTCTGCCCCCTGACATTATGTAACTATGTGTGTATTAATCTCTGTCCCTGCCAGAAACTTTGATCCTAAGTCTTCTAACATTGGCCTTCTGCACCTCTGTTCTTGTTATTGGCATTTGCATCTTGGCAAAAACTCTTGCTATCTCTTCCTCTCTAGTACTGTTCCCTTTCTCTTTGCATTATGCTTTTTCTTGCTCTTTGTGTGTCCGTTGATCTGACTGTCTGTCTCTCTGACTCTCTGCAGACTGGGTACAGATGGCCACATATTCCTGCATTCACTGTCTGATAGAGGGTGCATGAGAAGAGACTGATTCTTTTTTTCTCCATTAATCGGCAACATCTGTGCAAACAAAGGACTGAGAGTGACAGAGGGCTGGGTCCCTGCTGCTTAAGAGGCGCTTCCTAATGAACTCCATCCTGGACCAACATTTTACCACACCCCACTCACAGACAACAGAAAGTGGGAAGCCAATAGACTCCATACACATCAATACACAGCTATAGACATCAGTGCCCATTAATATACAGTCTTACTGAATGATATTCAGCCACACACAGTCATTGGCTGGGATTATGGGGCTCTTAATGGACTCTGTCTCAGTGCTGAAGATAGACCCTGGAGATTGTGTAAAACAAAATCTGACAGTGAGTAAGAGTAAAACAAAGAGAGGTGCTACACAAGGAAGTAGATGGCCAGGGAGATATAACCAGCAATTAGTGAAATAGAGGAACATATATGTGGATAAAGGGACATTTATAGATGATTGAGATAAAATGAAGTAACAGCAAGAGATCAAAACGATAAAAGAACAGGAATTAGCAAATAGAAAGCAACTAAAATCCCTTTGGAGAGTAATGTTGCTGTCATAAAACCTATTCCAACGAGGCAATTCAGCAATTGCATGTGAATTACTGTTTCACTAACATCAATGCATTGAACTTGTTATTAAATACTTTTTTTATATTTAAAACGCAGCACAATTGTAATATTTTTGCAGATTTCAATTATATTCAGTTTCACCCATGATCGCAGTTGAGACAAATAATCGCAGTAGGATGCAATGGTTGGAAGTGTCGTTAGCACAGTGTTCATCGCAAACCGCATGCAGTTCTGAAAGGATTAAAATCTCTTCCAGGTTTTTGAATAAATGATTTATCACTAAAATGGATAGCCTGAGTTGAACAACGTTCGGTGAAAAAATTGGTGGGAGAATTCTTTCAAATACCCTAGCACTGATCAAAAAGACGTTATTTTGTATTATTTATCCTTGGCTTAGAGGTTTTCTTGACTGATCAGACACTGTAAGAGCATGTATAGTGAATTATGCATTGCATTCATAGCTATCCAATAAAATACAAAGATTGGAAGTACAAAAAGTGTAATTATGTAAATAATCGCATGTATGAATCATTAATTAATTGAGTGATCTGATATTTTGGTGAAATGTTTAAGAAAGAACTGCAGATGCTGGAAAAATCGAAGGTAGACAAAAATGTTGGAGAAACTCAGCGGGTGAGGCAGCATCTATAGAACGAAGGAATAGGTGACGTTTTGGGTCGGTCTGAAGAGGGTCTCGACCCGAAACGTCACCTATTCCTTCGCTCTATAGATGCTGCCCCACCTGCTGAGTTTCTCCAGCATTTTTGTCCATCTTTGATATTTTGGTGATGTTGGTTGAATGAGGAATAAAGACCTCCAGAAGAATAGTTGAAAAGCAGACGTGATTAGAATGAGCCTGCTTCAATAAAGCTACAATTCTTATCAGTCTTATCATTCCCATCAAATCTTAATCAGTCCAAAGAAGGATCCCGACCTGAAACTTCACCTATCAATGTTCTCCAGAGATGCTGCCTGACTCGCTGAGTTACTTCAGCACTTTGTGTCTTTTTTTGTAAACAAGCATCTGCAGTTCCTTGTTTCTTCAATTGCTGTGTTGATTGCTTCCAGAAATTATGCAGAGTGAAGTGGAGTTGTATTATCTACAAAGCGTTTTTTTTTCAGAAAGTTGGCTCTGTGTTTAAATTACATTCTGCACTCTGTATCTTCCCCGTTGTTCTACCTAGAGTACTCAAGTTTGGCTTGATTGTAGTTATGTGTGGTATTATCCGATCTAATTGGAGAGCATGCAAAACAAAGGTTTCAACTGCACCATGGCACAGGTGACAATAATAAACCTAAACCTAGCAGGCTTAAATTTACAGGCAATGACACTATCAGGGAATTAATTCATCAAGGTTGAGAAAAGCATTATTTTACACTAATTCGTCTTGGCTTTGTAGTTTTATCACTGTTACCTAGGAATATCTTGGATATTTTTCATCAAATTTCTCAAATTTAAAACAATAAATAAGGTAGAGCCAATCAGAACTGTCTACCATATTGGTTCAATGCTATGTCATGTCATGTAGAAACCAATCTGAGGGCCCAAATTTACACAATGGAATCTGCTCACAACCAGCAGTTAGGTATTGGAAAGCTTTATTGGGTAAAAGCAAGTACTCCAGCAGCAAAGGACATCAGTCTACCTTATGCTCAGTGATGGTAGTCATGCCACGCACTTTAAGAGAGCATTGATCAATTGTGCATTGGGAATCGGTACAGATCTGTACTTAGTACAGTACAGTACATCTGCCTCAGTTCATCTATTTGTTCTTAATTGGACAATGATAAAATCTTTCTCCACATTGAGCATGGTTGAAGTTGTCCCATTTATACTGGCCAAATCATTTTATTGCCTCGGATAAAGGGATGAGGAGGATGGAGGTGAGGAGGGATTTCTACAGCCAGAGGGTGGTGAATCTGTGGAAATCATTGCCACAGATGACTGTGGAAGCCGAGACATTGGGTATTTTTAAAGCAAAGATTGATAGGTTCTTGATTAGTAAGGGCGTTAAAGGTTATGGGGAGAAGGCAAGAGGATGGGATTGAGAGGGAAAGATAGATCAGCCATGATTGAATGGCGGAGTTGAATCGATGTGCCAAATGGCCCAATTATGCTCCTATGCTAACGAATTTATAATCTTTCTTATCTTATACATGTACACGTGTTGTATTGCTTTGTGATTCAGCCACCCTAATGGATGTGTTTATTCCCAGAAGAAGTGTGTTAAATCACACTCCAATGTTGCTTCAAGCCTTTTAAAAAAAAAGTTCAAGTAAACAAATAAAATCACAGATGCTGGAATCCGAAACAAAAACAGAACTGTTGGGAGGACTCATCTGTGGAAAGAGAAACCAATGTTTCGGGTCCGGCACCCTTTCTCACAACTGGGGGCAGGAGCAAAGTGTAAGGCAAAACACTATATGGGGGTTGATGAAGACAAGTCAAGTGATAAAGAGCATGAGCACTGATCATTATTGAGGGATATTTAAAAAATACGTGAAGCAGTGGGACTGGGAAATGACAGATAGAATTGCCGGAAACATTCACCTTTTTCTCAGATGCTGCTCGACTGGCTGAGTCCTTCCAGTATTTCTGATTTTGTTTAATAGCATTCAGTTGGCTGTCACTCTTGAATCTTGCAAGCAGCCAAAAGTGTTAAGATTAATATGACTTTAGAAATTATAACAGGATCCACTCATGATCTTCGGTTCAATCAGGATTACATCATTCAGGAAATTAATTCTGTTCAGATCTGATTATAAGTATTATTTTCAAAGTATTTTATTTTAACTTTCATAGAATCTTAGTCATGGAGTCATACAGCGTGGAAACAGACCCTTCGGCCCAACTTGTCTATTCCAACCAAGGTGCCCCATCTACATGTCCCACCTGCCCTTGTTTGGCCCATATCCCTCGAAACCTTTCTTTTCCATCCACCTGTCCAAATGTATTTTAAATGTTGTTATACTACCTTCCTCAATTACCCCTCTGGCAGCTTGTTCTATATGCCCACCACTCTGTGAAAAAGCTGCCCCTCTGATTCCTATTAAATCTTTCCACTCTAATTTGGTTATTTCAATTTATTTTAAAGGGGAAAACTTAAATAGTTCTATTTCGTAAATCTGAGCTAATACATCCTATTCAACTTGAAAACATTCCTCAATGGAAGTTGACTGCTTTTAATATTTTTTAATATGCTATCATAGATTTAGGATAAGTTTTAGGCTTCTTTTTCCTACAATGTACTTTTTAACTTAATGGAAAATTACCCTTTACTATTTTGATCAACACCATCTTGTGTTTACTGTTTGGGTCCATGTGCTCAGTCGTCCTCTAAAAGCCTTTTATTTTCATTTGATTTTCAGGACGGGTGTGTTACTGACAAAGCCAGCATCAATAGCGCATCTGTAATAGCCCCGGAGAACATCATGATGAACCAAAGGTAGACACAAAATGCTGGAGTAACTCAGCATGGAGAGATGGAATGGGTGATGTTTCGGGTCGAGACCCTTCTTTAGACCGATGTCAAGAGAGTGGGCGGGACAAAGAGAATGTAGTTGGAGACAGTAAGACTGGTGGGAGAACTGGGAAGGGGGAGGGGATGGAGAGAGAAGGAAAGCAAGGGCTATTTGAAGTTAGAGAAGTCAATGTTCACACTGCTGGTGTGTAAGCTACCCAAGCAAAATATGAGGTGCTGTTTCTCCAATTTGCACCAACAGAAAGGTCAGATTGGGAATGGGAGGGGGAGTTAAAGTGCAGAGCAACCAGGAGATCAGGTAGGTTAAGGCGGACTGAGCAGAGTTGTTCAGCGAAACGATCGCCAAGCCTGCGCTTGGTCTCGCCGATGTACAGAAGTTGACACTTGGAAAAGCGGATACAGTAGATGCGGTTGGAGGAGGTACAAGTGAACCTCTGCTCACCCGGAAAGACTGTTGAGGTCCTTGGATGGAGTCGAGGGGGGAGGTAAAGGGACAGTTGTTGCATCTCCTGCGGTTAACAGGGGAACGTGCCTGGGGAGGGGATGGTTTGGGTGGGAAGGGACGGGTTGACCAGGTAGTTGCAGAGGAAACGGTCTCTGCGAAAAGCAGAAAGGGGTGGAGATGGGAAGATGTGGCCTGTAATGGGATCCTGTTTGAGATGGCAAATGTGGAGCGGGCGATGTCTTACCTGGGATCGCCGTGGAAGCACCGGAGGTTTGGGCATGTTGCATCTCATCGGAGCTGTGGTCTGCAGAGCTTCCAGCGTGGCCGGCGCCGTCTTCAACATCGCGGAGACCTGGGGCCCTTTGCCGAGGGCCGCCAGCGTTGAATCTCCGCCCGGCGCAGCCTGTGGACTTCGGGAGCCGCAGACTCTGGCAGGAGGTGGCCGTTTTTGGATGTCCAAGCCGCGGAGGATGTCCTCCAGTCCCGACGTCGGACTTCCATCCCCCGGCGAGCGGGCCTGAACATCGGGCCGCCTGTAGCGGCGACAGCAGGGGTTCGGGAGCCCCCCGACCACGGGAGGACAACGGAGGAGGATGACTGAATTTTGGAGCCATTCCCTCACAGTGGGAAACGTTGATCCCACTATGTGGGGATGTCTGTGTTAAAGACTATCGTGTTCTGTGCTCTTTATTATTCGTATGGCTGTATGGCAACCACACAGTTCACTGTACCAATTGGTACGTGACAAATAAATATCTCTTGTATCTTGTGTTGGAGGATTATATGCTGTTCCGTTGGAGGTGGCGAATAATCTACTGCCCCATCTCCACCCCTTTCTGCAGAGACCGTTCCCTCCGCAACTCACTGGTCAACTCGTCCCTTCCCAGCCAAACCACCCCCTCCCCAGGTACATTCCCCAACAACCGCAGGAGATGCAACACCTGTTCCTTTACCTCCCCCCTCGACTCCATCCAAGGACCCCAACAGTCTTTTCAGGTGAGGCAGTGGGTCACTTACACCTCCTCCAACTTCATCTACTGTATCCGCTTTTCCAAGTGTCAACTCCTGTACATATCGGCGAGACCAAGCGCAGGCTCGGCGATCGTTTCGCTGAACACCTCCACTAAGTCCTCCTTAACCTACCTGATCTCCCGGTTGCTCAGCACTTTAACTCCCCCGATTCCCAATCTGACTTTTCTGTCCTGGACCTCCTCCATTGTCAGAGCAAGGCCCAGCGCAAATTGGAGGAACAGCACCTCATATTTTGTTTGGGTAGCTTACACCCCAGCGGTATGAACATTGACTCTTTAACTTCAAAGAGCCCTTGCTTTCCCTCTCTCTCTATCCCTTAACCCTTCCCAATTCTCCCACCAGTTTTATTGTCTCCGACTACATTGTATCTCTGTCCCGCCGTAACGCTGCATGGTAAATTCATTTCACTGCACCTTTTGGTGCATGGTACAAATAAATTTGAACCTTTGAACCTTTCCCCTGACATCAATCTGAAGAAGGGTCTGGACCCGAAATGTCACCCATTCCTTCTCTCCAGAGATGCTGCCTGTCCCGCTGAGTTACTCCAGCATTTTGTGTCTACCTTCGAATTAAACCAGCATTTGCGGTTCTTTCCTACACATCATGATGAACCATCTTCTTCAACAGCTGCAGTCCAAATCGTAATGGCATTCTGGAAGTGCCAATGGGTAGGTAGTTCCAGCAATCAGAGTCACTGATGGAGAAGCAACAGCAATGTTGTTCTGTCAATATAGGATATGATCAGAGGGGAGGTATTCTGATATCTCTGTGATATCGCTCATGGGTTTTGGAGGTAAAAATATCCAATTTCAAAAAACTGCAATGCACATTTGAGAAATATTAGCAAGCTCGGTGTTTATACATGCAATTTTGTAATGGACAGAACATAGAACAGTACAGCACAGCAACAGGCCCTTCAGCCCACAGTGTCTGTGCCGAATATGATGCCAAGGCCAATTTCTCGCTGCCTGCACATAATCCATATCCCTCCATTCCCTGCATATCCATGTGCCTATCCAAGGATGTTCCCAGCAACTGTTCAACTTCAAAAGAGTAGGAACTGGATAATAGAGATTTAAATATTCCACCCTTTTTCTCTGGGCTGAACCCCATTTAAGAAATTATGTAGGTGCTAAAAAAACCCAAAAATGCCATCAGATCTGAAATAAAAGCAGAAACATGGTAGATCAACTAGAATCTAACAAAACTGATCAGAATGGAACGATGCTTGTGTTAAATTTCTATATTTGTGTCTATTTGCAAAAAAGGAGAAAGGATAATAGAGGTGGACCAATTAGGTCCACAAGAATGAATGCAATTAAAAATCAAATTAACTGGAGATAGCAGAATATATACCGCACATAATGTTCAACCCAGACCGCCAGTAATAAGGTGGAGAAACACTGAGATGTGTGGTTCATGATTTTGTTACTTTAAACTCATGAAACTAACTCTGCATTCCTACATCCTCATGGCGTAATGCTAGCTGAACTGAGAAATACGGTTAAATAACTAAATAGATGGCAAGATTATAGTTTAACCTGAGATTTTTGGTTAATTTCTGTCATGAATGACTTCGAAAGACATTATTCAGCTTGTTGGAAGATCAATGGAAAATTTGACATTGCCATCCCTGAACTGTAATTATTGTGACGAGAATGGCATGTTTGTTGTTTAGAAATAGATGCGCCACACCTGATGCATTGCTACATGACATTTTGCAACAAGGCTTACATTTAATATTTGTTTAATGGTTCATTTTAAAATTAATTAACAAGTTTAAGTTTAAGTTTAAGTTCACATTTATTGTCACATGCACCAATTGGTACAGTGAAATTTGAGTTACCACACAGCCATACGAATAAAAAGAACACAATACACCATAGAGTTTATCATAAACATCCACCACAGTGGAATCAACATTTCTCACTGTGATGGAAGGCAATACATTTCTGTCATCTTCCTCTTTGTTCACCCGTGGTCGGGGCCTTTGAACCCTCCGCAGTTGCCGCTACGATGTACAAGCCCTCTCGCCAGGAATGATCGGAACTCCGGAGTCGGGACGGAGGAACACACTCTGCGGCTTGGAGTTCCCGAATCGGCCGCTTCTCACTGGAGACCGTGGCTTCCGAGACCACAGCCCCGCTGGATGGAGCTCCAACACCGATGATCCCCAGCAAGGGTTCACCCTGCTCCGTGATGTTAAAGTCAGCAGGCCCAACACTCCAGAGCTCCAACACTGGCGATCCCCGGCAAAGGATCGCCCCACTCCGTGATGGTGATTCCACACCGCGCCTGCTGCTGAAGCTCTGGGCTCTGGGCCGGTCTCCGGTAGGAAAGGCCGCGCCAATCCAGTTGGTAGGCCGCGAGGGGGCCGCAAAGATGCGACACAGAGAAAAGACGCATCTCCGTCCAGGTAAGTAACTGAGTAACGATTTCCTCCTATTCCCCCCCACCAACCCCCACATAACACATACTGGGAAACATTAAAACATACATTTAGACACACTAAAAATATCAAAAACGGTGGAAGGACTAACGAGCTGCTGGCGAGGCAGCCACCCAATAAGTTAGATCTAAAAGTACCATTGGTGCAATAACTCTATCAGGGGAAATTACTGCCGGAGGTTGAGGGGAGACCTGATAGAAATATATAAAATGATGAGAGGCATAGATAGGGTAGACAGTCAGAACCTTTTTCCCAGGGTGAAAATGTCAAAGACTAAAGGGCATTGCATTAAGGTTAGAGGGGCAAAGTTTAAAGGAGATGTGCAGGGCTGTTTTTTACACAGTGAGTGGTGGGTGCCTGGATCATACAGCCAGGGGTGGTGATGGAGGCAGATATGATAGTGGCATTTAAGAGGCTTTTAGATAGGCACATGGATATGCATGGAACGCGGAGATATGGATCATGTGCAGACAGATGAGATTAGTTTAGCTTATTATCATGTTTGGCACAGATGTTGTGAGCGAAGGGCCTGCTCCTGTGCTGTACTTTCTATGTGTTATGTTCCACGTATTCATATTCCTGTAAAAGGCACAGCTTCATCCTTGGGCAAGGTCTAACGTTTCCATATCTTTCCTAATCGAATAAATTGATCGGAGGAGAAGAATTTTATTTGTGAGTTTTCTAGCTATGAATATTTTAAACATTTCAAGAGTGGTTTTAACTCCTAAGCTGCGTCACTGATGTGATGGGATACATTCTGAAGCCTTGAAAGCAAGTATGCACATTTTGGATTCTATGGTTCTATGGTTCTTTATTGTCACGTATGCACAGGATAGCGACATTCTTTTGCACAACCACAAATGCAGAGTCACCACAATTTTGGCGCCGTTTAAAATTAAATAAACCAGAAAACACAAACAGTCCAATCCACATGTTGGAAGTCCAGGGGTGGCCCCGACCCAGGAAGCCTTGCAGGCCGGCAACCCGACATCCTTCTCATCTGCTGACTGCCCTTGTGCCCTGGGGAATTATTCCGAGAAACAATAAAGCATTTACATTATCAAACGGATTAATATTGTTCGCATTTTCAACATGAAAAGATAGAAGTGTGGAAAGCAGCATTAGGTTGTTGCACACACAGTTAGTGTTTCTTTGCCAAATAAGTTTACGCTTGCATGGTGTATCAGGCTCATTGATATACCTTGAACCTCTGGCTTCATCTGACATGTGGGCTCTACCGTTCTTTGATCTTTGTTGCTGCCGTTGATTTGTCCTTTTGCAAACCTTTCATTCGTTTGTCCTTTGTACCTTTTCGTATCTCTCGTTTCCCTCTCCCCTGACTCTCAGTCTGAAGAAGGGTCTCAACTCGAAACGTCACCTATTCCTTTTCTCCAGAGATGCTGCCTGACCCCCTGAGTTACTCCAGCGCTGTGTGTCTATCTATAGCTAGAATAAAGATACTTTAAATTGTTTAAAAAGCTGTATACCATCAGCAACCCCATGGAAACAAACAGCATGTGCTTTCTCAATAGTTGGAATTTACCTAGCAAAACAAATGCCCTAAGTTTCTCATATGCGATTTTACAGAAAGTACAAATAACAAATGGCTAGGGCTTCAATTTGTTGAGTGTTGGACAAAGCGCCAGTTTTCATTCCTCCTTGTGATCCCTTTGCAGAGTTAGTGGTGCTGAATTTCTCAGGGCTGTATTTTCCTGATTTAACATTCCCTCTCTCCCAGAGGAGATGACAGACGGCGTGTAATTTAGTTACATTCGCTCGGATGGAGAAACACCTGGCTCCTCTCCCTCAGGACAAGGAAAAACCTAACAAAAAAATTAAAAAGATAAAATCTACTCTCAATCTCTGCTTGAAAATATTATGTAAAATGTGGTGTCATTATACTTCAGAATTATTTACTTCGGATTTGATTTGATTATATTGTAATAATCTAACACAATCAAATGTAATGTGATTGATTATATGTCCATCCATTTGTCAATATCTATCTCTAACTTTCTGACTGCCTTCATGTTTGTCTATCTATCTTTATATCTATTGTTGTCTATTTGCTTGTATGTTTATCAATCAATGTGGCTGCGTCATCTTATCATTTAGTCATATTTTTTTCCTTTCCTTGTCTACAATAATATCCATTTGCCTAGTATCGTCGATCTATCTATCATTCACAAAATATTAATTCCTGTATCCTTGCATCTTTTTCTCTGCCCATTCTGATCTCATAAAGGCCATAGAGATCAGATAATGCACACCCCTGAAAAGAACACTCATAATATAGTCTGTTGAGTGAAATTAATTGACGGAAAATTGCGTGGGCCATAAATCAAGCGTGCTGACCTTCATGCCCAAATTCATGATGCGCACGTCTGTTGCATGAAACTCTGCTAGAAATCATTAAATTTACTCTTTAATTGCTTTTTTTGTCTTTTAAATGAACCCAGTGCCACTGGAGGACCAACTTTCCTTCTGGTCTGTGACCAGTTGTTTCACAACGGAAGGTGCTGAAATGTCACTTGACATGTCCAAGGCATCGCTGCACCTACTTTTAGTCATCTTGATCACTTTAATAACTGGGGTGCATCTCTGGTAAGGGTTGCCATCTGTTGGCGGAGAATAGGGAAATGAGTAGGGAGCTGCAAGTCTGGCTTCTGGCGGCTGCGAAACGTAGCTGGTTACTGTTCTACTGGAAGTAAAACTCTCGTACTGGAAGCATTGAAAATATGGCAACATACTAGAGTCATAGAGTCATACTGCATGGAAACAGGCCCTTCGGCCCAACTTGCCTACACCGACCAATATGTCCCATCTACGCTAGTCCTACCTGCTTGCATTTGGCCCATATACCTCTAAACCATCCTATCCATGTACCTGTCTAAATGTTTCTTAAACATTGTGATAGTATCTCCTGCAGCAGCTAGTTCCAAACACCCACCACCTATTGTGGAAAAAAAAGTTACCCCTCAGGTTGCTATTAAATCTTTCCCCTTTAACCTTAAACCTATGTTTTCTGGTTCTCAATTCCTCAACTCAGGGCAAGAGACCGTGCATTTACCCGATCTATTCCTCTCATGGTTTTGTACACCCCTATAAGATCACCCCTCATCCTCGTGTGCTGCAAGGAATAGTGTCGTAGCCTGCTCAACCTCTCCTTACAGCTCAAGCCCTCGGGTCCTGGAAACACCTTGTATATATGCTCTGCACTCTTTTAAGCTTACTATTGTGATCATCATGTACAGGAAAGGCCCGTTCCTGTGCTGTACGGTTGTATATTGTATGTTATGAAGACAAAGTGCTGGAGTAACTCAGCGTATCACTGGAGAATGTGGATAGTTTCTACATGTTAACTTATAACAGGTCATGCTTTGTTTGATTATGATGCAGATAGAGAATAGGCCAAAATAAGCAGTGCTTCAATCAATGTCTCATCATTGTCTCTGCTGAGCAATGAACATCTTTGCAAAATTTCCCAAACCTGCCAATTCACAATAGCATAACAAACTGTATCTGTTTCTTCAAGAGGATAGGGGATGGAATTTGTGTTGTACAGCCAAATGAGGTAGCAACTATAAGAACATCCCATCTATCCATTTACATATTAAAAGGATAGCATCGTATAAGCCCTGTCCCACGGTGCGAGTTCATTCCAAGAGCTCTCCCGAGTTTAAAAAAAATCAAACTCGTGGTAAGCACGGAGTATGAACGTAGCGGGTACGTCGGAACTTGGGGACGTCTCTTAGCGGCTCATACCGCTAACGGCAGGTACTCGGGAACACTCGCTAACGGCAGGTAAGCATGGGAAGACTCGTGAAGACTTTTCAACATGTTGAAAAATGTCCACGAGAGCCCCGAGTACCGACGAGTGGCCATTACCGTAAATCTCCGCGTTCGAATCAGGGCAAACTCGGGAGAGCTCATGGAATGAACTCGTACCATGGGACAGGGCTTTAACAAAAGATTAGATAGATCCACAATCATTTGCATGTTTAGGGCACATTCCAAAGTTGAGTAAAATTAGTATAAAGGGTCTGTCCTACTTGGGTGTCATTTGCGCCTCATTTACGCATCATGTAGAAAATTGGTCGACGCATGGGGGGCACGTGGCTGACGCGCACATAGCGCACGGTGAGGTCTGGAATCGCATGTAGTGACGCGTGGTATCGCGTGGCGCTCCAGGATTTCGTAGTGTACCGAAATCCTCGCGCGCATCCTGCGTGACGTATCGCTTACACATGCTGACGCATTGGCTACGCATGCTGACGCATGACATCGCACGCTGACGTCCCGACGTCGCATGTGTATCGTGTGGTGACGTCACCGTGCATCAACGTCCGTAAACATGCGATGCCGCGCGCTGCCCATACGCAGTCGGCCCACCTTTTACTCGTCATGTAACCTCTAACCTCGTCTACACAGACCAATTCCTGGGTTTCTTGCTTGCCTTTCTTGTTGTACTCCTGCCTGGCTGATCTGTGCGTATGAGGGCTGCTGCTAACAGAATTTCGGTTGTTGCTGTAGCAATAAAATCTGTAGTTCTTCCATGATGGTCACGATGCAGAATAGGGAAGCAGGGTATTTTAATGACGTCACGCACACCAGACGGCTGTGCTGACGCATGATGACGCATGATTTGCGAGCGACAATCGCGCAAATGTCGCTCGTCAGTCACTAGCGGCCTGTTGCGTAAATGACACCCAATTGGGACAGGCCCTTAACTCTACACTATATCTAATACCAACATTCAGTCACAAAAATGTTGCAAGATAGTGTACATTTTAGACATGCTTTCCTGCAGCTTCACCTCCCATTTATATCATTTTGCTAATTACTTATGGTTAGTTACATATTTGATTGAGAGAGAATTAGCCTAGAGGGATAGTAATACCCACTTGATTCCATCTACTTAAAGCTGATTGAACTCAAAAGGGGGGGGAGGGGAAATATATATATATATATACTAGACTAAGTGGGACCTGTTGGGTCCCAGCATCACACGGGAGGGCTGGTTCCCCAATTGTGGGCCGAATGGATTCTTGGGCTGGCGGCTCAGTCACTCAAGCCTGATGTGCTGGCAGCTCACTCATTCACTGGCTGGTCGGCCGACAGTTGACTTACGGCTATTCCTTGAAATTCCATTTCAAGCAGGGTGCAAGGCCACCAAATTCAAGTGCACTTTCTTACCACTTCAAGCAGGGTGCAAGGCCCTCCAAATTCAAGTGCAGTTTCATACCATTTCAAGTAGGGTGCAAGACCACTAAAGACAGCGAGTCGTGACCTCTCCCTCCTCCATCTTGCAGAGACTGAGCCACGCCCACACTTCTGGCATTTTATAGTCCCTCCCCCCATCCCACCAGAAGGGGCGTGGCCTTCATGGCGTGATTGACAGGAGAGAGAATCTCAACATTTTTTCAACACTAATAACTTTTATTTTTTATCAATGGGAAAAATCCTCGGCACCTGATGAGCGGAGGGGGACTCTGAGTAAGATGGACAAAAATCACAGCCGTACGTAGTAGCGCTTTTTCTAAAATCAATATAAAGCGCAAACAGGAAGTGGTCAAGATTAGACTTTTAATTATATAGAAGGCAAGGCAACTTTAATTAGGCAAGGCAACCTTAGCAACTTTAGCAACACAGCTTTAGCATTTCCAAACCAAAGGCAACACAGCTTTAGCATTTCCAAACCAAAGGCAACACAGCTTTAGCATTTCCAAACCAAAGGCAACACAGCTTTAGCATCTCCAAACTATATTTTCAAACCACATTAAGGGCACTGACAGGTCAGTAAAACCACTCACAGTTTAGTAGACATGTGTTCAGTGTTATTCTCAGCTCAGACTGAGAGACGTGACCCTCTCGCTCCTCCATCTTGCAGAGACTGACTGAGGCACTCAACACTTTTGGGTTTTAACAGTCCATCCGGAAGGGGGGTGGCCTTCAGGAGAGAGAATCTGAACATTTTTTAAACACTAATAACTCTTTTATTTTTCATCGATGGGAAAAGTCCTCTTGTCCTGTGCAGCGGATTTTCCCCTTGAGTTCCATTGAGTTTTCCCTTGAGTTAGATATATATATAAATATACTAGACCAAGTGGGACCCGTTGGGTCCCGTCCCCTCAACGAGGAGTTGCGGGGGGGGGGAGGGCGACCTGCGGCGTCACACACTCACTAACCACCCCCCCCCCCACACACACAATAACCAACCCCCGTTGATATTATATTAATATTATTCATTCGCTCCTTTTACCTCATCCTCGTCCTATCCACTCACACATAGCCCCCAACTGCGCAGGCGCTGCTAGAGAGGGAGAGGGAGGGGAGGTAGAGAGAGAGGCCAGAGAGAGAGAGGGGGCACAGAGAGAGGGCAGAGAGAGAGAGAGCAGAGAGAGAGAGAGGGCAGAGAGAGAGGGCTGAGGCAGAGGGCAGAGAGAGGGAGGCAGAGAGGGCCGAGACAGAGAGAGGGCAGAGACAGGAAGAGGGCAGAGACAGGGAGGGCAGAGACAGGGAGAGGGCAGAGACAGGGAGAGGTCACGGGCAGGAGGACATCGGGCTGTCCGTAGTGGCGACTACGGAGGGTTCATGGCCCCAACCACGGGTGAACAAGGAGGAGGATTGCTGTGGTGGATGTTTGTGTTAAATCTTATTATGTATTGTTTGTTCTTTTTAAGTATATCGCTGCTGGCAAATTCATTTCACTGCCCCTTCGGCTGTATGTGACAAATAAAATTGACTTTGACTTTCAACTTTGACTTTGGAATTCTCTTGAGGATATATATATATATATATATATATACTAGACCAAGTGCAGACCCATGGCACAGTGGTAGAATTGCTGCGTACAGTGACAAAGACTCCGGTTTGATCCTGACCATTGTGCAGAGAGTGTATGTTCTCCCTGTGACTGTGTGGGTTTTCTCCGGGTGCTCTGGTTTCCTCCCACACTGCAAAGATGTACAGGTTTGTAGGTTAATTGGCTTTTAGTAAATTGTAAATTATCCCTAGTGTGTAGGATATGCTAGTGTGTTGGGTGATTGCTGGTCGGCATGGACACGATGGGCTAAAGGGCCTGTTTCCAGGCTGAATCTCTAAAGTCTAAATTTAGGAATGTTACAAAATTTTGAGATTTAGAAAATCAAGCGTGTAATTTATTCCATCAGATAAAGCATTAAAAAAAACTTTAATATTTACCTAATTCACTTTCATATCTTCAGAATTAAAAAAGTTATGGTCATTTTCATACTAGGAGATTAGCATCTTGCTCCCTGTAGTTTTTCTATTGACTTAACTCAAAAGCTGTGATCGAGGACAAGCCTTGTCACAAGGGCCGTTTTACACAGACATACATACAGATCGGTCATGGAGGCCGCCATGTTTAACGTGTTTAATCCGATCTGTATGTACTGTGGAAGTTTTCAGTCAGATATTTAGCATGAAAATAGTGACCATGGATAGACAATTAGACAATACGGATAATGATCATGTTGCCGATATCGGGGCCTATTTAACTTATTTCACATCTTCAGATTAAAATTAAATTACACCAAAAACTAGATAAGATGTTAAATAAATGTCCTATATACCTTTTGATGAAAAAAAACGCGGACGGATGACAGAATGGGATTTCCTCTTTGTCATAAGCTTGTTGTACGAGGAAATGCCTCCCTGACAACAATGAAAACCCTGCAGTTTACTCACACCTCCCAAACAGCCCCTCGAGTCCCGTGCACAACAGTCGGCAGAGCTGGAGTGCCACTGATGCCAGGGATTGTAACAACGCTACTAAATTGACTTTCTTGAAGAAAGTTAAAAATATGTCAAAGGGTCTATGTCGGGTAACTTGGTTCCGACAACGGAGAGTTCGAGTGCCCCGACCGTGGGAGAACAAAGAAGGGAAGAAGATTGAACTTTTTTTTGCCTTCCATCACAGTGAGGAATGTGGGGGATGTTTATGTTAAAAATGTATTTGGGTGTCTTGTTACTCTTTATTGGTATGACTGTATGGCAAATCAAATTCCTCATATGTTGCAAAACATACTTGGCTAATAAAGTATGATTATGATTATGATTATGATGATGATTCTAAAACCCTTTGGTAAACTGCCACATAAAGTGTTGAGTAATGTGAATTATGGCAAGTGGACTGGATAAGCAATTGGCTACTTTTCGATGATGGATTTTAAATGTCACTGATCAGTGTGAGGTGGTCATTGCTGTTAATTATGATCAACATTCAATGAGTGGACTTTTTTGATTAATAATGAAAGCCTCAGTGGAGTGGCCCAGAGCATTGGTGACAACATGAAAGTGATGCAGTAGTTCAGACTACAAGCAAAATATAGAAGCTGCATGCAGATTTGGATCCCTGGAAAATGAGTTGCTAGATGGTAGATAACTTTCAATGTCACACAAGGAGAGTAACACATTTCTGCTCGGAACTCCTGCATTTGGTTATATAATTGTACTGTGATAGATAGATTACCCATTTTTTATCCTTAAACCAGTACCTGCAGTTCCTTGCTTCTATCTTTATTGCATTTTGGCCTTTGATGTTCCTTGCATTTGGCCACCCATCACACAGACCTGTAACCACCATACACGCACTTGAAGCCTGAGACAGACTATCCCCAACATTATTTGACAGAGTGCAGCTTGAACACATCATATGCAGAATGTTATTCATCAATAGTGGAACAGAATGCAAAATTAGGGATCATATGCTTCTGTTCTATTTGCCATTTTCTGAGATCACAGTTGAAGTGCAGTGTATAGCATTGGTGTGTTGGAATATTGAGAAAATGTATTTGCTGAAGTGTAGAAGTGGGAGAGGTGATTTGATTGAACCATATAAGATCCTGAGGCTGAAAGTAAAAAGGATTTTTTCTCTTATGAGAGAACCCAGAATATTACCATAGTCACTATTTAAAAATATGGCATTGCTTGCTTAAGACACAGACAAGGTGCAATTTTCTCTCTTTGAGGTACATGAATCTTTGACCGAAGGTCAAAGCAGACTTTACACTTTACTTTAGACTTAGAGATACGGTGCAAAAGCAGGGCCTTCAGCCCACCGAGTCCGCATGGACCAGCGATCGCCCCGTACAATAGCACTGTCTTACACACTCGCGACAATTTACAATTTTACCAACGCCAGGCAACTTACAAACTTGTACATCTTTGGAGTGTGGGAGGAAACCGGAGCGCCCGGAGAAAATCCACGTGGTCAGAGGGAGAACGCACAAACTCCATACAGACAGCACCTGTAGTCAGAATTGAACCTGGGTCTCGAGCGCTGTGAGGCAGCACCTCTACTGTTATGCACTGTGCCGCCTTTGAGTACTTTTAAGGCAGAGGTAAATACATTATTGATAAGCATGAGAATAGAAGTTCATTATGGGTAGATGGGAATGCAGATACCTGTAAAATCACCAGCTACCATCTTATCAAACTGCAGAGCAGACCCGAGTACCTTGCGGCTTGGTTTGCTCTTAATTCGAATGTCCACATGTATGTAAGGTTAGAATTCTCAAAGTTTGCATATAACCACCTTTCCCTGCATTGGTACACTAAGGACACTTGTTTCATTCCTTGCACTGGGAGCAATGCAGGTCAGGATGTTGAAATTGGTTTTTGGACTGAAATTCCAGTAACTGAAAGTTGGCTTACAGGTACAGCAGGCAGTGAAGAAAACTAATGGAATGTTGGGCTTCATAACAAGAGGATTTCAGTATAGGAGTAAAGAGGTTCTTCTGCAGTTGTATAGGGCTCTGGTGAGACCACATCTGGAGTATTGTGTAAAGTTTTGGTCTCCTAATTTGAGGAAGGACATCCTTGTGATTGAGGCAGTGCAGCATAGGTTCACGAGATTGATCCCTGGGATGGCGGGACTGTCATATGAGGAAAGATTGAAAAGACTACGCTTGTATCCAAATCTGAGGAAGGACATTATTGCCATAGAGGGAGTGCAGAGAAGGTTCACCAGACTGATTCCTGGGATGTCAGGACTGTCTTATGAAGAAAGACTGGATAGACTCGGTTTATACTCTCTGGAATTTAGGAGATTGAGAGGGGATCTTATAGAAACTTACAAAATTCTTAAGGGGTTGGACAGGCTAGATGCAGGAAGATTGTTCCCGATGTTGGGGAAGACCAGGACAAGGGGTCACAGCTTAAGGATAAGGGGGAAATCCTTTAAGACCGAGATGAGAAAGACTTTTTTCACACAGAGAGTGGTGAGTCTCTGGAACTCTCTGCCACAGAGGGTAGTTGAGGCCAGTTCATTGGCTATATTTAAGAGTGAGTTGGATGTGGCCCTTGTGGCTAAGGGGATCAGAGGGTATGGAGAGAAGGCAGGTACGGGATACTGAGTTGGATGATCAGCCATGATCATATTGAATGGCGGTGCAGGCTCGAAGGGCTGAATGGCCTACTCCTGCACCTAATTTCTATGTTTCTATGTTTCTATGTTTCTATGTATTCACTGGAGTTTAGAAGGATGAGGGGGAATCTTATAGAAACATATAAAATTATAAAAGGACTGGACAAGCTAGATGCTGGAAAAATGTTCCCAATGTTGGGCGAATCCAGAACCGGGGTATAAAGGGGAAGCCATTTAAGACTGAGGTGAGAAAAAACGTTTTCACCCAGAGAGTTGTGAATTTGTGGAATTCCCTGCCACAGAGAGCAGTGGAGGCCGAGGCACTGGATGGATTTAAGAGAGAGTTAGATAGAGCTCTAGGGGCTAGTGGAATCAAGGGATTTGGGGAGAAGGCAGGCACGGGTTATTGATTGGGGATCAGCCATGATCACAATGAATGGTGGTGCTGGCTTGAAGGGCCAAATGGCCTCCTCCTGCACCTATTTTCTATGTCTCTATGTTTCTATGTTTCTATGATTAGAATAGCATTCATTTGACTTGTTCCTCTTGGGAGATCCATTTCGATTTGTGACTTCAAAAATGAGCATTGTTTGTGCTTGGCTGATCTTTTGCCTGCAAGCAAAAACATGTTTCATAACTGGGAAATCTCCAAGGCTTGTATTGGGTCTCTTTGTCAACAACACTAACTCCAAGATGGAAACATTTTGTTTCCTGTAAAATGGTCATATGCTGCTTCGATTAAATTGTTTACCTGCTCTTGCTAACATAGATTTTCCACTTTGTTTACACGTCTTTGGAAGTGCAAAATAGGCATAGGTTTCATTACAGGCACATTCTCTAATCTCACTGGAGGTTCAAGGAACAGCAGATAGACACAAAATGCTGGAATAGCAGTCTGAAAAAGAGTCTTGACCCGAAACATCACCCATTCCTTCTCTCCAGAGATGCTGCCTGTCCCGCTGAGTTACTCCCGCATTTTGTGTCTATCTTCGGTTTAAACCAGCATCTGCTGTTCCTTCCTACAAAAGAACAGCAGATGCCTGAATCTCCATCAAAACGCAAAGTACTGGAGTAACACAGCATGTCAGGCAAAATCTGTGGGGGAAATGGAAAGTCGACATTTCAGGTCGGGAGCCTTCTGTCTGAAGAAGGGTTCTGACCCGAATGTTGCCTTGTTCATTTCCTCTGCAGATGCTGCTGGACCCACTGAGTCCAACGGTTCAATAATATGTTTTTGGTTTATAGGTTTACTACCCTAGCCAACAATGGACCTACTAGGCAACGCCCTGCCTGAGGTCATTTGTGGCTGGCCCTGATTTGTCCTGGTCTTTATTTTGCCTCCAGCTCTTCGCCTTCCCACCCACCCACCCAACCCTCCAACACCCTATTTTCATTCTGAAGATGGGTTCCGACCCGAAACGTCACCCATCCTTTTTCACCAGAGATGTTACCTTATAAGCTAACTCCAGCATTTTGTGTCCATCTTCGGTATAAACATGCATCTGTAGTTCTTTGTTTCTACATTCTTCCTCAGTAAAAATCTTACTGTGTGTAGGCAACTTGTCACGTTTTCAGCACCATCATGTACACTTCAGGTTCAAAGTTAAAACTTTCCGACACTTTGTGTTATACCCAAATCTCACAGATCCCACTCAGGCCCACCAAAGTCCCAGGATGAATAACATTATGTTGAATGCAGAATAATGACTGCAGCCAACACTATGCCTCAGAACTATTATGACAGGAGAAGTCATGATATTATGGTGAGCATTGAACATTCTTCCCTAAATCTGCTGGCATGAATCTGACCCCACAGTTCTTGCAAAATGATGAAAAAAACAGAGAGAAGGTATTACATAAATTCCCCAGTATGAGACCAGGAATATTAAATTATTGTTAAGTGAAGAGATTTTGAGTTACTGAATTATTCCCACTGGGCCTGAGAAGGCTGAAGGAAAATTTAATATAGAATAGAGTAATGGAGTCATGGAACAACACAGGCACTTTGACCCAACTCATCCATGTCAGCCAAGACGCCCCATCTAAGCTAGTTCTATTTGCACGTATTCCTCTAAACCTCTCCTATCCATGTACCTGTCCAGATGTCTTTTAAATGTTGTTATTGTACCTGCCACAACTACCTCCTCTGGCAGCTTGTTCCATATACCCACCCCCTTCTGTGTGAAAAGGTTTCCCCCCAGGTTCCTATTACATCTTTCCCCACTCACCTTAAACCTGTGCAGTCTAGTTCGATTCCCCTACCCTGGGACAAAACAAAACTAGGCTGCATTCGCCCTATCTATTCCCCTCAAGGTTTTACGCACCTCCATAATATCACCTCTCAGCCTCCTGTACAGCAAGGAATAAAGTCCAAGTCTGATCATTTTAATTATGAAGGATTTTGATGGACTGTGTTTTATCTAGTTTAGAAATATGTGAAGATGGAACTCATTCATACAAACTTACCACAAAATGAGTGAGGAGAGATGTTCAGAGAAATTTATGCAATAAATGACATTTAATATGGAGATAATCCCACCTTTTAATAGAGGGCACATGAGCAAACCAGGAAAGACATTTTGCTTTGAAGAGTCAGGAACTGGACTGAGTTTGTTTTGGCCATTAACGTTGCTTGGTAGATATGAAGCATGAATGCCATCTGCGCTGGTGAATGAAAAGGTTACTATCCTGATGACAAAATCACTGGCATCTCCAATTTCACCCACACTCCGTCTGACCCCAATTGCCTCTAAATTCGTCATCTTTACAGTGAACCAGTCAGAATGAGGTGCAAGGAACATGTTTAATGAACTCTTAGCTCAGTTCAGTTTAGTTTATTGTCCCGTGTGCCGAGGTATAAAGAAAAGCTTTTGTTGCGTGCTAACCAGTCAGCAAAAAGTCAATACACGATTACTATCGAGCCATCCACAGTGTGCGGATACAGGATAAAGGGAACAACGTGAATACCGTTTAGTGCAAGATAAAGCCATAACGTCTTCCCCGGGCACTTTCCCTTGCAACCGCAAGAAATGCTACAGTTGTCCCTTCACCTCCCCCCTCCACTCCTTTCAGGGACCCAAGCAGTCCGTCCAGGTCCGACAGAGGTTCACCTGCACCTCCTCCAACCTCATCTACTGCATCCGCTGCTCCAGATGCCAGATGATCTATATCGGTGAGACCAAGCGGAGGCTTGGCGATCGTCTCGCCGAACACCTCCGCTCGATCCGCAATAACCAACCCGACCTCCCGGTGGCTCAGCACTTCAACTCCCCCTCCCATTCCGTATCCGACCTCTCAGTCCTGGGCCTCCTCCACGGCCAGAGTGAGCAACACCGCAAGTTGGAGGAACAGCACCTCATATTCCGCTTGGGGAGTCTGCATCCTCTGGGCTTGAACATTGAATTTTCTCAATTCTGTTAACCCTTGCTGTCTCCTCCCCTTCCCACCTCTCCCTCAGCCCTCGGGCCCTGGCATTCCCTCCCTCTCTATCTCTCTCCCCCACCCTAGTCGCACTAGCTTCTCATTTTCACACCACAAACAGCTTACAATGGCTTGTTCCCTTTATCATCGATACTTTTTTGCATATCTTTCATTCCATACCATATAACCATATAACAATTACAGCACGGAAACAGGCCCTCTCGGCCCTTCCAGTCCGTGCCGACCATTTGTTTTCCCCTAGTCCCATCTACCTGCACTCAGACCATATCCCTCCATTCCCTTCACGTCCATATACCTATCCACTTTACTTTTAAATGTTAAAATCGATCCAGCCTCCACCACTTCTGCTGGAAGCTCATTCCACACAGCCACCACCCTCTGAGTAAAGAGGTTCCCCCTCACGTTACCCCCTAAACATCTGTCCCTTAATTCTCATGTCAATGCCCTCTTGTTTGAATCTTCCCTATCCTCAATGGGAAATACTTATCCACGTCAAACACTGTCTATCCCTTTCATCATTTTAAAGACCTCAATCAAGTCCCCCCTTAACCTTCTGCGCTCCTAAAGAATAAAGACCTAACTTGTTCAACCTTTCTCTGTAACATAGTTGTTGGAACCCTGGCAACATTCTAGTAAATCTCCTCTGTACTCTCTCTATTTTGTTGACATCCTTCCTATAATTAGGCGACCAAAATTGTACACCATACTCCAGAATTGGTCTTACCAATGCCTTGTTACAATTTTAACATTACATCCCTACTCCTATATTCAATGCTCTGATTTATAAAGGCCCAGCACACCAAAGGCTTTCTTTACCACCCTATCTACATGCGATTCCACCTTCAGGGAACGATGCACAGTTTATTCCTAGATCCCTCTGTTCCACAGCATTCCTCAATTCCCTACCATTTACCATGTACGTCCTATTTTGATTTGTCCTGCCAAGATGTAGCACTTCACACTTAACAGCATTAAACTCCATCTGCCATCTTTCAGCCCACTTTTCCAAATGGCCCAAATCTCTCTGTAGACTTTGAAAATCTACTTCATTATCCACAACACCACCTATCTTAGTATCATCTGCATACTTACTTATCCAATTTTCCACCCCATCATCCAGATCATTGATGTACATGACAAACATGTACATCTCATTCATTGTTCTTTATCTCTCCACATCACCGTCTATATCTCTCGTTTCCCTGATCCCTGACCAGTCTGAAGAAGGGTCTCGACACGAAACGTCGCCTGTCTCCTTCGCTCCTTAGATGCTGCTGCACCCACTGAGTTTCTCCAGCCTTTTGTGTACCCTCGATTCTCCAGCATCTGCAGTTCCTTCTTTAACAACACGTCTGATCAAAGATAGTCCGAGGGTCTCCAATGATAAAACTCAGTGTTATTTTATGTGTCTTAATGTAAACAAATAAGAAAGGATTTGCATTGGCAAGAGAAATAAGAGAGATGCGCACTAAAACAGCTACCCCCCCCCCCCAATAGTTTTGGCACCTCCTTATATTAGGGACAGTGGCTGACTTTATTTCACTTACGAAGAATGGCTCCTCTGCATGTTGTCCTCCACCTCCTGCCAGAACCTGTCCTCTCTACAGTCTCCTGCCTCGTTAACCTTCTTTTGGCACATTACTGTCATTCTGTCTCATGCTCTGCTCCTTGCACTGTTGATTCAGATCCTTCTTCCAGTCTCAATTTTTAGTTCAAATGAAAAGACCCTCCCAAGCAGAATCTATCAACCTAACTTGGCCATGATTGCCACTGAATTCACATGAATATTGTCATCGGAGCATTAAGTGTGAACGATCACACAGTGTCAAATTGCTTTCCATTGTTTCCGATACTGGTCCAGATACCTGGGTTTGAAATCTCATCTACAGCTGCTATACCTGTGGTCTTGCAAATTTCAGCCTTGAAGCATGTTTAATTTATGATAACGTGAGCATTTTTAACATATTATCCCCCCTACTATGGTGGGACGGAATGTAATCCCAAAATGTGACAGCGATCAGATGGTTTAGAGAACTACAATTTCATTTTGTTCATATAGAAGATTAATTATTTTAAATTGCATGAAGCACGAATATGAACAATTTGCAATTTAAGAATTGTTACACTGAACACACATACTAACTATTTAGTAGATAATATGTTCTACTGGGTTAATGAAACAATTTTCAAAACTGCCCTTGAAATGTTAAGTTTAATTTTCGTGCACCAACATAAAATATCTAATAAAATGATTATCAGCACTGAACTTCCTGGGCTATTATTAATTGTAACAAATGGTGTAAAGAAATGTCAGGTTATTTTACATATTTTTATATTTTGTTTCTTCTCTCTCTTTTTTCCATGCATTTATTTTACTTAATTTCTTTTGGCTCATTTACTTTATTTACTTAAGTCTTGTCTATTTTGGGAAGGTGTTCTGTGTTTTCTTCCTTGAAGACAGGCGCAAATCATTTTGACTAATTGACAGAGAGACAGCATAGAAACAGGTGTTTTGGCCCTCTGAGTTTACAGCTACCATCAATTGACACACTAGTTCCAGGATAGACACAATATGCCGGAGTAACTTAAGGGCCTGTCCCACTTTCACGACCTAATTCATGACCTCTGCTGAGTTTGCCCTTGGTTCACACTCGCAGCATGGATGTCATGAGGTCGTAGGAGGTCGTAGGAGGTCGTAGGTAGGTCGTAGGAGATCGTGATGCTAGTCGTAGGTACTCACGGCATCAAGTAGGTCGGGGTATTTTTCTAGCCTGATGAAAAATGACCACGAGTAAAAAAGGTCGTGAATTAGGTCGTGAAAGTGGGACAGGCCCTTTAGCGGGACAGGTAGCATCTCTGGAGAGAAGGAATGGGTGACGTTTCAGGTCGAGACCTTTCTTCAGACTGAGAGTCAGGGGAGAGGGAGACTAGAAATATGGAAGGGTGAGGTGTGAAAATGACAGATCGAAGCAGATGATGGTCAAGGAAATGTTGAATGGTTCATTGTTAGCTGAGGGGAAGGTGACAACGAGGCATACAGTAAAATTGATCAGGACAGTCAAACTAGAGAGAGAGAGAGAGAGGGAAAGCAAGGGTTACTTGAAGTTAGTTAACTCATTATTCTTACTGCTGAGTTGTAAGCTGCCCATGTGAAATATAAGTGAAATATAATTTGTGTTGGGCCTCACTGACAGTGGAAGAGTCCCTCATTGGCCCTCCACTGCTCTCATTCTCCAAAGTACTTCAATGCACTTGTTCACTGGCCAACCTCAGTACACCCTGTCAAAATCTCCATTCCTCTTTGCTGCAATAATATCCACTTCAAAGACTTTGATCATATTACTTGACACCTTGTCCTCTCACACAGTCAGTTGGAAATTGATTGATACCTTTACCTTTCATTTCACCGTCAAATATGTCCATTGATGAAGCTATTGAACAGAGAGCGGTACTTTAAAATTAGTTTGAATTATTCCAATTTCCATCTACACGATATAGTATAATATTATGTGTTTATAGATATATCTTTATCTTTACAATAATTTGGATTGAATGTTCTATGTAAAGAGTAAGAATAGTCATTAAACGTTCATGCATCAATGTCTGAAGTGCCCTCACAAGCAACTGCAGGAATAAATAGACTCTGAACTGGTGGCACACTGGCGCAGCTGCCTCACAGCGCCAGAGACCCGGATTCAATCCTGACCTCGGCTGCTGTCTATGTGGAGTTTGCACACAGGGATACACGCGCATCAGATAATTGAAGCAGCTTGCAGTAGGTGCTGAGCAATCCCCACATGCAGAAGATCACATCTGAACTCCCTCATTCTTTCACATCCATTTGTGAATGTTGATGGACAATTAAGCAGCCTATTGGAGGATAAGGCTCCTTGCACAACATTCCCTTCAATGTGTTTAAGAAGGTCTGAAGAAGGGTTTCGACCCGAAACGTTGCCTATTTCCTTCGCTCCATAGATGCTGCCTCACCCGCTGAGTTTCTCCAGCAGTTTTGTTTACCCTTCAATATTTGGGTTAAGGTCTATTAGGCCTAATGTTGTCCTGTGTATCGAGGTACAGTGAAGATCTTTTGTTTGTGTGCTATCCAATTCAATCAGATAATACTCCACGTGATCCAATCAAGCCAAACGCAAGTACGACAGGTAGAGTGAAGAGAAAGACACCAGAGTATAGTTCTTAGCATTTACTTAAAAAATGAAGTGCCAACCTTGCTAAGCTACGACACAGCAATACACACATGCATGGCAATTGAAGGCAATTCAGTTAGAAGTACCAAGTGAATGATTCATTGTGGCCTCCTTCTGAGGTTCCCACTCTTCAGCCAATGTGATTCATTTCTTATTGCATCAAAACATGGCTGAGTGCCTTGGAGACAGCAAAGCCTGTGGGTCCTGACACCATCCCAGCTGCAATGCAGAACAGGTGTTACAGATCTAGACACATTTCCAGCCAAGTTCCACCACAGCTACAACAGTCACATTGAGTTGGCAATGACAAAGTCTGAGACTTGTCTTCACAAAAAGCAGAACAAATCCAATCCAGTTAATTAGCGCTCCATCATTAATTTCAACGGAGTGATGGAATCTGTTGTTGCGAGTGTTATTGGATGATACTTTCTCACTAATAGCCTGCTTAGTCTCTGTTCAATTTGGGTTCCACTCAACTCCAGATCTTCTCATCGTCTTGGTTTGAGAATTGCCACCTTGTTGTGGTGGGGAGGCTAGTGGCTGCCTGAGATCCTGAGATCTAAACCGTCTGGAGCTGTGCTCCTGGCAGGATGACCCATGGCAGGCAGGTCGAAGGGGAGGTCCTTATCAAAGAGTGACCCAAGAAGACCTTGATGGTGGAATAGGCGGAGGAGGGTGGTGTCTGGTCAGCAGGTGGAGCACCACAACGGCTGAGAAGACAGAAGCAGGGAGAGACTCCCAACAGCGGTGGAGTCCATGCCGTTGAACCTGTGTCTGTCTCTGTCAGGAATGTGTCGTGGCTGTCCGTGCACCAGTATCCCCACATTAACAGATGTCAGGCATGGACATCCTACTGGATGGACATGTCTATGGCTCCAGGATCGGCCTCTTCAACCATCTCAAGACCCATGGAAAGGATCCATTCGGAGGACAATCTACATATACCAGATCGTGGTATATCTGATCTGCTTGAGTACCATACAAAACAAAGCTTTTCACTGTACCTCAGAACACATGACAATAATAAACCTAAACTTAAAAACTAAACCAAGTGCATTTGGAGATGTGGATTGCAGATGCTTTTCACTGCAGATGCTGTGATAGAACTGGGAGACATTTCTGATGCCATTTCATAGAAGTGAATTGATCTTGAGTAGGAAAATATTAAGAACAAATATCCCAAGATGATGGAAGAGCAGGGCAAGGGCACTCAGCATGCGTGGAAGTCTTAGGGCTCAAAACCGTTTGGAGAAATACTAGGTAATCACTATGTATGGGAGACTCAATCTTCAAAGTCTGAGTCTGAAGAAGGTTCCTGAACCATAATGTCACCCATCCTTTTTCTTCAGAGATGCTGCCTAACCCGCTGAGTTACTATAGCACTTTGTGTCCTTTTTTGTAAACCAGCATCTGCAGTTCTTTGTGTCTACAATGAGAAGTGATATTTTACAATATTAAAGATAACAGAGGTGCAAATTGATGTTGATTCCTTTCTTAAATACCAAAGCACCAGCCAGGAACTTTTTTTAGATGCACTAAACGCACCATTTGTTGCTTTTAATACGGTTGCCAACCTTTTCCAGTCTATCTGTTTGCCAGGGGCTGATCGGAGAAGCACCTTTTCACAGTCAAGTGGAAAACACCGGAAAATGGGCATGTGGGAGGAAAGGGAGGGAAGGTCACTCTAGAAGGGTCAAGGAGGAAGGAATCTAGCAGTGGTAGGGCTGGAGGAAAAGGTATCCAGTAACATTACACTCAGTTGTTAAGTGCTGTAGCATCAGCAGTAACATGAAATAGCTGGTCCCTTATAGAACTCTTGTGATATGAGGCAATTGGATAGCGAACAGAGAGAGAGAAGCCTGTGAGAGAGAGAAGCAGCTTGGAACAAGCAAAAAGCCGGATCCAAGTTCAAGAGGAATTAGCTGTTTACAAAGCTGCCATCACAGCTCAGAAATGCAAATTAATACCTGACAATTAGACTTGGACTGAGCCTCTGGGAGAGACAAACTAATCAGATGTAATTATAAGATATAGGATTGCAGAAAAGTTATGCTGCCAGAAGTAACAGGAAAATAACGCTAAATGCTTAACTGGAACGACTGGAAAGTAGAGACACAAGGGGCTGCAGATGTTGGAATCTTGAGCAAAAGACAAAGTGCTGGAGGAACTCAGTAGGTCAGGCAGCAACTGTGGATGGAATGGACAGACAATGTTTTGAGTCAGGTCGCATTAGACTGGAAGTCATAGCGGGGAGAAACCTGGAAGGGAGAGGTGGGGATAGGACAAAACCTGCAAGTGATAGGTGGATACAGGTGGGGGGGGGGGGGGGGGTGATTGGTAAATGGGTGGCGTAAGTGACAACAGTTAGAGATGAAAAGGAGACAAAAGGTGTCAGGATTAGGATAGAAGAGGAGTGAACGTAAGGCCAGGTGGAGGGAGACACAAGAGACTGCAGATGCTGGAATCTTGAGCAAAACACAAAATGCTGGAGTAACTCAGTGGGTCAGGCAGCATCTGGGGGAGGGGATGGATAGGCCACGTTTTGGGTTGACTATTCATTCCCAGAGGGAGGGATATAGGTGGAAAATGACAGGGGAGGGGAAGAAGAGAAGATTGCCAAGCTTTGTCTTACCCCCATCTCTCTTTTCCAGCTTTCCACACCCCCCTCCCAACTCCAATCAGTTTGAAGAAGGATCTTGACCTGAAACATTGTCTATCCGTTTCCCTCCCCAGATGCTGCCTGACCCGCTGTTCCTCCAGCACCTTGTATTTTGCTCAAGATCCTAGCATCTTCAGTCGCTAGTGTGAATCCCTATGAATTAAAAAAAATGGCTTTGATTACTATGTGTTTCCATAGATCTAGAACTCTGCCTTTGATTCAGTGAGTATCACTGAAGTCATAAGAATAAGCGAGTTCGGTATTCCGAAAAATGCAAGGAATCATGGGATTTGTCAAAGGTCACAAGCGATAAAAACTCTCGGCAGCCGTGCTGCGGCATGAACACAGACCTGCGCCTCATCTGCAGCCAGCACCGAGTGCACCCCCCCCCCCCCCCGTCTGGGAGCGGGCAGAGATGTCGGGAGTCCGACGGGAGCGGCGCCCGCAAGCCCATAGGCAGCACAGAGAAGCAGCGCTAAATCCAGCTCAACTCTGTCTGTCTCACTGGGTTGGGCTGGATTGACGGACACCAGCCCAGAGCCGTGGAGTTAGCATTGCTTCTCCGCGCTGGCTGTAAGCCTGGGCCGTCATTCCCATCAGTCCTGTTAGGGCTCTAGGTTAACCCAGCGGGACAGGCAGAGTTGAGCTGGATTTAGCGCTGCTTCTCTGAGATGGGGGGGGGGGGGGGGGGGGGGGGGGGCACTCGGGAGGGAACGGAGATGGTCCAGTGGCAGTTCGGCAGCGATTGTGATGCCGGAGACCCGGGATGGATCCTGGCTGCGGAAGAGGCGCAGGTCGGCTGCCGAGAGTGTTTTTCGCTTGTGACCTATGACCTGGACATGCGCAGTCGGAATACTGAACGTGCTTAGTTACCCTCTTGGGACATAAACACATTTTACAGATTGATAACCCACCCCTGGACTGAGACATTGTTAGAGCTATTGTAATTGAGATGAGGTGTTAAATTAAAAATACGCCCTGCCCTGTTACATGGGCATAAAGCATCCATGGATCCATAAAGCAACATTTTTACATTAAAAAAGTTACCTTACAACTTAAATGTTTACTTAAATAACTGAAACAAAGGGTACAATGGGTGGCCGAGTGTGCAGCGGCAGGGCCGGATTTAAATGAAGAGAGGCCCTGTGTTCACTTGTGAGGCCCCCTCCTCCCAGTCCCCCACCCCCACGACTAGGGGACCATGACAACCCAACAGTGGCAGCGGCAACCCGACTCGGCCTTGGAGCTGCAGCGGCGGCGGATGCCCGACCCCGACCTCGGCCGCAGGCCCAGTGGACTTGGCCACGGGCCCAGTGGACAACATCGTCGGGGGCTCACAGGTCACAGGTTGGTCACCTGTTTTTCCGGAGCTCCCGCAACAACAGCTGCGTCCGCTGGTCTGGAGGGCGGCAGCTTCGGCAGCTTCGACCGCCCCGGGCCGCGGAGTTTGAACCGGCCCGTTCGCGGAGCACGGTTGAGCTGCGGGACTTACCATCACCCGGTGGGGTCACAACACCTGGATCGTCTCGGCGCAGAGGGAGAACAAAGAGGGAAGAGACAGAGACTTTAAGACTTTGCCTTCCATCACAGTGAGGAGGTGTTTGGTGAACTCACTGTGGTGGATGTTAAATTTGTGTTTATTGTGTGTTTCTGTCATATTTTAATTATATGTATGACTGCAGGGGAACGAAATTTCGTTCAGACCGAAAGGTCTGAATGACAAATAAATTCAATTCAATTCAGTGACAGTGAGACACTTTTAGATCCCACTGTATGTTGTCATTAAACAGTTGGTTTTAAAATACATATTGGATTCACCACAGAGCAGGCGATGCTTTACCTGGATCGCCGTTTGAAGCTCTGGAGTGTTGGGCCCGCTGCTTCAACATCATGGCGCTGTGGTTTGCGGAGCTCCCAGCCTCGGGCTGCGCTGGTTTCAACATCGCGGAGCCCTGGGATCCCTTTGCCGAGGGCCGCCAGCGTGAATCTCCGCCCAGCTCAGCCTGTGGACTTTGGGAACCGCGGTCTCCGGTAGGAAGTGGCCGATTCGGAAGTCCAAGCTGCTGAGAATGTTCTCCAGTTCCGACGTCGGGTGGTGACCCCAAATTTCATTGTACCAATTGGTGCATGTGACAATAAGTGTCTCTTGAATTGAATGTGGAATATTAAGAAATAAAGAAACTACAAATACACTAAGAGCAAAAATGTTTTTTTCTCGCCTTCTTCATAGCAAAATCATCCAGAAGTTCACCAATATCTGTTTGTCTAAGTTTGTCACTCTCAATGCACAGAATGCTCAGTGCAGACAACCTCTCTTGAGACATTGTGGACCTTAATTCATTTTTAATTCTTTTGTGTCTTGAAAAAGACCTCTCTCCTGAGCAGTTAGTGACCATTAAGCTAAGAAACAGCCGCAAGATTGCTTCCACATTAGGGAAGGCCATCTGAATTGTTTCCTTGTATATTATTTGATAAAGGTCTGTATGAGACGGAGAGTGCTCTTCTGTAGGCCTATGGCTTGGTCTCACGTACGAGTGAAAGTTCCAAAATTCATCAGTAAGTTTCAGGTCAGCATCTTCTGGGTGTGCTTCCATCAACAGTTCAACACCTTGCTGAATTTCCTGCTTAGATGCGGTCAGATTAGCAAGAAAGGGAAACTGTTGTGCAACTTCACTGTGCACAGTACCTCTTCTTTTTAAATTGGTTTCAAATGCATCTAGTATAGGAATATAGGATTTTATCCAAAACTTATCTCTTAAAGAGAGTTTATCTAAAGCATCAGGACCAGGAGCACTTCCATCATTTCCTTGCCATTTCCTTACTCTTTGTCCCCCTGTGACAGTTCTGTTGTTAATATCTGGCAAGGTGGCCTTTGCTCGTTGCTCAAACTCATCAAAATCTTCCCTAATTTTGCTTCCAAAATCCCGAAGTGAACTGTACAACCTTGCACAAGTATTCAAAAACAGTTTGGATTTCTGAATGGCTTTGTGACCTTGTGGAAATGACCAAGCAGACGGGTCCAAAAATGCAGCATAAACACAAATTCCAGTTCTTCCATTTTCTGCAAAAGATTGTTAGCTTGAAGCCTGGTATCACCCTTCACATTAACATCGGAGTACAAATGACTGAGGGTATCAGTGATAGCGCTGTAACTTTCCAAAATATCTTCTGTAGCTTTTGCATGTGCCTTCCACCTAGTGTCTGACAAATATTTAGGCACTTTTGACTGAGGTTGCAAAAATGATTTTAGAACTGCCCATCTCTTTGTGGAGGATGAAAAGAAGGTATAAATGTCATTGATAATTTCAAAACAGTTTACTGCATCAAGGCAGCAATCAACAGCCGAACGCCCACCAAATTTAATGAGTGTGCAGCGCATAGAACAAATGTTGCAAATTTGTTTTTTTTTGAGGATTTTTTGCTGCATACCCTTGTACCTACCAGCCATGTTGGTCTCATTGTCATAAGACTGCCCTCGGAAGAAGAGCTCCAAATCGCGGCGGGCGCAGAACTCATTGAGGTGGGGACGGAGGGGGACAAAGGTGAGGCCTCTGCTGTGGACAGACCATTTGGTATCTGAGAGGGGGAGGTCAGGGGGGATGGTGAACACACGGCAGTGTTGGGGGTTGGGGCTAGAGGAAGTCAGGTGAGTGGACTGAGGCTGAGGCGATGTCTGGTGGGGGCTGGTGGGTGGTCAGGAGGTAGGGGGTATGAGGACTGCAGTTTGGGTGTGGAAGTGCTAGGGACACATGGTTTGAGGAGATTGGGGAAGACCCAGTGGAACAGCCACTGAGGTTACCAGGGTTGGGGACACTAGCACTAGGACCCAGCGCGGTCAAACTCAGGGGGGTCGGAGTCTGCAGCGTGGAAGCTTCAGGCCCGGTGCTGAGTTCAGGCTGCAGGTAAGGCAATGGCTTTGGGCTGCTGGAGGGCGGTGGAATGGCGAGGGTCAGCAGGCAAAGTGTAGGAGGTCCCGGTGGGCGGGAAACCAGCCCTATCAGAGACTGTGAGCAGGGTTAACTATAGACAGGGCCATTCCACCAATCGTAGCGGGTGGCTGCTTATTCCCACCCACCCTTTACTCCGCCCAAAGCCTTATCTCTTCTCCCCTGAAGCAGGCAGGTCGGGCACAGTCGGAGCTGGTTCTCACATTGTTAAACTTGCAGCCGCGCATCGACTCGAACACTCCTGACTGTTGAAAGGACAAGGCTCAGAAAATACGAATATGTCAAAAGTTTTATACACCTTGGTGGAGCGGGCCGAGGCCCCCTAGATCTCGAGGCCCTAACCTTAAGCTTGACTAGCTTATACGTAAATCCTGCCCTGCGCAGTGGGAGAGTTGCTGCCTAAAAGCGACAGGGTTCGATCTTGACTACGGGTGCTGTCTGTAAGGAGTTTGCACGTTCTCCCTGTGACCACGTGGGTTTTCCTCTGGGTGCTCCAGTTTCCTCCCACATCCCAAAGACATGCAGGTTTGTAGATTAATTGGCTTCTGTAAATTGACCCTGGTGTGTAGGAGTAACACTGGGATAACATAGAACTAGTGAACAGGTGATTGATGGTTGGCACAGACTTGATAGGCCAAAGAACCTGTTTCCACTCTGTATCTCTAAACTAAACAAAAACAGCAACAGCAACATACAATTAAAAGCTTGCATTCCTGATAAGAAAATGTAGATTTAAATGATTAAGTTTGCCAATTTAATTTCTGAATTTCTTTTTAACTGCTTGACTCTGTGTTTGGTGACATGAGATTAGCTTTTATCTTCATTTCTTCCTCATGAATAGAATCAAATGTTTTATGTTTCTTTCTATTCACTTGTAATATACAATCTTTCTTTCTATCTATTTTTCCATCTCTCTTTCTACCTATCTACCTTTCTATCTATCTTTTTTATTGGGAAATTCAGTTTCATTAGCATTGGGAATAAGTTCAAAGTGGGTTCGTTTGGAAAACTCCCGCATTGTTAAGTTGCGATAAGTTCATAAACCATAGCAGCAGACACTGCTATTTGAAAATTATGCTAAAAATTGGCGACTCTGTATACAGTCTCAGTGTACGACTGCTATACACTTGTGCTGTATCTGAGATGCTTATCTAAGATGTATAGTGCTTACGAATAGTGATACTTGTACTGAACTGTATCCAAAAATGAATTTCATTGTGTACCTCGGTACATGGGACAAATAAAGTACTACTGTACCATATATATGCCTTTCAATCATTTTATCTTTCTATCTTTTTTTATCTTTCTTTCCACATATCTTTCCATCCATCTATCTTTGTCTCTCGCTATTTGTGAAGAGCAGTGTGTTCTCCTTAATGCACTGCCCAATATTTATCCTTTGATAATGTTAGGAACAGATTATCTGACCGTTATCTCATTACTGTTTATGTTGTCCTTTCCTTTTCAATCTAGCTGTATGTTTTGGAAAATTAGAACACCTTAAAAAATACTTTATCTGATGTTAAGGCGCTTGGCACATGCTGAATGTGTGAAACATTTGACATGAATACAAGTCTTTATTTTATTTCAAGATTCTAACTCCATTTAGAGCTTAAACAGTAAGGTTGAAGATCATGAAGAAAGATACAAACACAGATGCTCTGGTTGTTGTCCCTTGTGTGTGAGTTGCACAAATAGCCAAGGAGCTTCGGATTGGATTGGGTTGTTGATAAAGTGGCCTGTGACAGCGATCTGTGGATGCAATGGATTTAATGGGCTGAATCTTCTTTACATCCATCAAGCTTTAGGACACCTTTTATGTATTTTAAGTTTATAATCTGATTGTTCCTGTTTGGAGGTTGGCAATCATTACCTTTGGTTGTTTTCACAAAGGTGACTGATTCTATTGACCCATCGTCTGTCTGAATTTTACCCGGAATATTCACAATCTCAGTGTTAAGTCTGACCTCGGGCTGAGTTTCTGCCTGAAGATTGTGCTGTCGAGTACCAGCCCTATGACACGGCCCTGACTCCATCCCTACCTCTGCTCATTGCTGCTCAGACTTTCATTCAGACTTATATGGCCTCTGGACAAGGTACTCCTCTCTGAACGTCCTTGCTTTGCTCGCCATAAACCTGAAATTCACGTTCCCGAGTTTGCAATGCTCACCCATGTTTGCTAACATATGTGTGCTTCCAGATATCCTAAAGGGTTACATTCTGACCCTTGGAGACCTAGACGCCTGATGCAGGGTCTCGCCATTTCAGGTGGAGGGATGCAAGCAGAAGCCTCCACGTGGCGCATCCCCGGGCAATGCTGACGACGGGAACTGTACCGCAGTGACTGACTGAAGTAGCCAATTCTACAACCACCGACCGTCAGCCGTCACTGACCGCCCGGGAAGACGTGATATAGAAGATGGCCGGACACGAGGAAGAATTTCAGGTGGAGACTGGGGCATCAGGACGGACGCAGGTACCGATGCAGGGTTTCAACACAAAAGATCAACTCCACCTGCACCACGCTGCCTTGGGAAAGCAGCCAACATAAGACCTATTTTACCACGATCATTCCCTCTCCACTCCTCTCCTGGAGGCAAAAGATGCAAAAGCTTGAAAGCATACACCACCAGTCTCAGGAACTACTTTTTATTCCCTGTTATCGGACTACTGAATGCTAGGCTGCAGTGCTGATTTTCCAACATACATCATTGCAAATGTTGGACATTGTATCTACAATGTTACAACACTGTAGCATTGTATTCCACACTCTGGTATTTTTCTCTTTGAACTACCTGTTGTCTTCTGATTGTACTCATGTATATACAGTATGATTTAATTTAACTGGATAGCACTGAAACAGAAACTTTTCACTGTATCTCAGCGCACTTAACAATACCAATACAATTCATTTCACCACACAGATGCTGCTCAATTGACCGAGTTCCTCCAGCAGATTGTGTTGAAAGGAAGCTGGTTTATACCGAAGATAGACACAAAGTGCTGGAGTAACTCAGCGGGTCAGGCAGCATCTCTGGAGAAAAAGGAATAGGTGACGTTTTGGTCGTAACCCTTCTTCAGACTGGTCATCCATCCTTTTTTTCTAGAGATGCTTCCTGACCCACTGAGTTATTTCAGCACCTAGTGTGTATCCTCCAGCATTTGTCTGTTGCTCCACACTCTCATCCTCGATTTCAAATCTCTCCTCAGTGTCTGTAATCTTTCCCGAAAATCTTCCCAAGATATTTGCGCTCCACCAATTGTGGCTTTCTCGTGTATCTTTATTTCTCTGAGTACACATGAGGAACTGTAGATGATGATTTACAAAAAAATGACACAAAATGCTGGTCTGAAGAAGAGCCCTGACCCGAAATATCACTGCGAAAAGAATTCCACTGTGCAGTTGCTGATGTGACAAATAAAGCCCCGTTGAGCTATCCATAATCTGCAGAGATGCTGCCTGACCCGCTAAAGCTACTCTAGCTTTTGGTGTCTTTAATTAGTCTATCAGCAAGCTCAGTGTTTTTAACAAAACACATTTGGACTGATAAATGGATAGGAAAAGTTTAGTGAGATATGGACCAATGGTGGCAGGTGGAAATAGTGTAGATGGGGCATCTTGGTTGGCATGGACATGTTTTGTCAAAGGGTATGTTTCCATGCTGCACCACTCTATAACTACTAAAGCAGTCATCTCTGGAATTCCCTTCCTATCCATCTTCACCACTCTCCCTCTCTTTTTGACTCCTAAAATAATCAATGACACCTATTTATTTGATCAACCTTTGGTCATCAATATCATCCGTTAGGTTGGACGTCAAATTTAGGCTGTAAAATGAGATCTGCTCATTGTTATTATTGCTAATGTTCAGTATGTACAGGAATAGTAAGCGAGGCTGTAGTCACAATGGTCTGCAGGCAGACATAAAATGCTGGAGTAACTCATCGGGACAGGCAGCATCTCTGGAGAGAAGGGATGGGTTACGTTTCAGGTCGAGACCACTGCAGATGCTGGTTTACAACAAATTACAGTTCTGGAAAAAAAAAGCAAGACTGCATTTTGCAGTTGAGCAGATTAGGCTCCAAAAGTCATAGATCCGCTTATCTCCCCCAAATAAAGTTCTTCGACCCGTTTAATCGCCCCCGCCCCGAAAAAGGGTTCCCCTTCAACTTAATCAGCTCCTTACATAAACGACCATTGGCAGATCAACAGATTGTTGTATTTGGAAAGTACCTCTTTAAAAATCTTATTGTCAGGTAATTATGATTGTCGATCCCATGACAACCACGCATGCTAATGGTTACGCTAATTTTTTTAAAGCTTACTATTTAAATACACTGTTCCCTGAGCTCTTGCTAAAGACAGAAACATCAGAACAACCTTGACAATATAAAATAGCAAAAATCATTGCTGCACACTTTCCAAACTGATAAGTCACAACTCCTAGTCCCCCTCCCCCTTGTACACTATGGTAGGATAATTTAGGATTAATTCACTATTCTGTCCCTGGGGAAATAAGACGGAATTTTAAAAACAACCCCCTCGTTCACACACACACACACACACTAACCACCACCTGACACGTACGTCTTAAAATGAAGGTTTTTTTTAAAAGTTTAAAATCTTCTTTATAACGCTAGCCTTGATTAAAACCACCTTTTTTTTGCGTAATGCCACTTTATATTTTGTCCTATCGCCCGCTCGCTTCATAAATAGTCAAATTAAAAATGGATTGTGGACAGAAATGTCACATTGTTGCAAAAGGCAGGATGGTTATGCTGGAGACTTGAGAATGAAAAGACAGACTGCGTTTTTATTTATTTTTTAATTGCCAAACGGCACCATTCACGAATAGATATGAAACTACCTTATAGAAACCAGCTCGTTATTTCAACCACAAAATATTCTGAACTAGGCAAAAAACACACGTAGAAACCCTGAACAGACGAGAATCTTTGGATGTCAGTTTGATATGTCCTTTTTTTTTTGTTTGTTTTTTGTTTTTTACAAAATCCGCGCACTTCAGGGGTGCTAACCAGAGACCGGGGCAGTTATTACAAATTCAGTTTTTTGGTTCAATTCAACGGGAGAAGATTGGCCCCAGATTATTTCGTAAATGTTTTTTTAAGGGAGATACTAATCCAGGGAATAAACTCCTGGGGGGGGGGTTTGCTGTACAATCTGGGATTTCTCCTCCATGTTTACCGTGTTCAAAACTGCGACACATTCTACCAAAAAAATAAACATTTTGTACAACAGCGACTGCCAACGGACTTTAAAACCATTTAAATTATGATTCCTTTTTAAAGTATGAAGTGCGAGTGCTCGACTCTCTCTAGGAACGACTACAAACTCATTGCACCATATATTTAAATACAAGGGAAGGGTGGAAATCAGACGGACGTTAAAAGCTCTCTATCTTAAGAAACAAGTGCGTTATGGGGAGGCAATAAACATCACCGCTTTCCAAACAGCTAAAGCAAGCACGGCAAGGAGAAAAATAAGATGCTCTCCAACATAAAGTGTAAACACTCGACTTGTGAACAGATGGCACAAAAAAACAACAATTGACACACGTTTATATAAAAAATAAATAAAAAATAAAATAGAAATATACTAATTATCAATACGCACATTTATAAAAAATAAAATTAAATATAAATATACCGCACCCACTAACACACTTTAAGGTCACAGAGTTTAAAGTTCCATTTGTTTTGGAAACGGTGGCACTTGACATCTTCCTCAAACATATTATTTTATTTGCAGTTTTCAATCCACCACATTTGCTTTTGCCATTCTGTTCTCCACTGTTTCTCTCTCTCTCTCTCTCTCACACACACTCACTCTGCCTAGACATCCAAGACATGATTCAGGTAGGAAATGTAACAGATGGCCAGGCGGAGGATTTCGATTTTGGAGAGCTTTTTGTCGGGAGGCAGAGTTGGCAGCAGTTTGCGAAGTTCCGCGAATGCCACGTTGAAGGCCTCCACCCTGATGCGCTCCCGGGTTGCATGGGCTGTGCGGTACTTGGCTGTGGCTCTCCGCCGGCGGCGCTTCTCTTCGCGGCTCAGTGTCTGCTGCACCCCCCGCTTGCCATCGGCGTCATCCGGCTTCTCTCGCATGCAGCCGCCCCGAGCATCCGACAGCACCGACTCACTCTCGGAAGAGCTGGGGTTCAGGTCTAGGTCAGTTTGATCCGAGTTCAGCATGCTGGGGGTAACAGGGTCGGAACAGCAGTGCGAACACAAAAACCTGAAAATGCAGCGAGAGGGAAAGAAAGATTGATATTGGCCAGGGTAATTATCTCCAAAGAAAGGAAAACAAAGTCCATCACGAACAACAACTAAATAAAACTGAAACAAATAATGCTCAAATTATAGGAACTCACACAAATAGAAATACATTGAATTATAAACCAGAGCAGGCTAGTTAAGCAATAAGCAAAACTTTTATATGAAAGGAAAAAGTTACCCTGATAGCGTGGAACTAGAATGTTTACATCAACAACGGAAACAAATGAGCTAAAAACATGCAATTAAATGCCCGGATTCCTAATAAGAAAGTTAAATGATAAAGTTTGTCAATTTAATTTAATGATCACTGTGTGTTTGGTGAAACGAGATTTGCTTTTATTTTGCTTTTTATCGCAATAATCAATTTGCTTTGCGTTTCTTTGTAAACACATGCAATATTTAACAGTCTTTCTTTCATTATTTCTTGACTTCTTTCTTGTTTACTTTCTTACTATCATCCCTCCTTACTCCTTATTTCAATATATATCTGTCTGTCTATCTATCTATCTATCTATCTATCTATCTATCTATCTATCTATCTATCTATCTATCTATCTATCTATCTATCTATCTATCTATCTATCTACCTGTCTGTCTATCTATCTTTATCTATCTATCTATGGCTAGTTTAATGTACCTATGGCTGTATCAATCTAATCTGAGTTTACAGCTGTTTATATTTCCAGGGCTATTGATTTCTGCCTGAATGGTTGTTACTCAAGGCCTGAAGAATGTTGTATTTGTAATGGATATTAAATGAGTTTATTAGAAAACCTTCTAGCAGATTAAGACAAAGGCTTTGTTCGCAGTATTCCTGAGATGTGACCAGCAGTAATCGATGTTTGCCCGTGTAGAATATTAATTTATTATTATTTCATTTGGAACCGAGCCGGGGTGAAAGGAGAGACAGATTCAGGCACCATCTGTCACCCGGAAAGGCAGACTGCGGGGACATCCTCACACCCAGACACACACACATATATACACACATACACAATGTGCATGAAGTCTAAAGTAATCTGGGGCAGAAGGAGGGGGGGGGGGGGGGGGGGGGTGTGGTTGGAGAGAGAAAAATATATAATCGACTAAAATGTTAGCACATAAACTGTGCCAGCATGGGCATGGGTTAATACCAATATATTGTCCACGATGCGCGTGAAGAGAGAATAAATACGTGGACTAAAATATACACACGGCCAGACACAAAAGAGATGGGCTTCAGTGGAATCAACCCCGAGAACATGAGCACAAACTAGAGGCAAAAGATTAAGATGCACAAAAACGAAACCACCAAGGAGAGATCACAAATAGATCAGAATGCCGATATTATTCGAATTGGAAAAAAGAAATCTCACGCATTTCTGAAGACATTTAGCATTGACAGTCAGAACTAAGGCAAAACGACAGGAAAATAACAAAATGAACGAACGGAAATACAGGCTCTGTGCTAGTATGAATATATAACTTAGAAATCACACGACAATGTTAATCGGATTACAATAACGCCAATTCCAGTAAAGTTAATCAATGTTTTAAGAAGTTCGCGTTTCTATTTCTCCACACGCTGCAATTATCTTCACTCCCCTTCTCTCTCTCTCTCCCCCCCCCCCCCCCCCCCCCCCCCCCCCCCCCCCCCCCCCCCCCCCCCCCCCCCCCCCCCAATTGCAAACATCCCAAATTATTTTAGGAAAGAATATTTTAATGTTCCCGAAATCATTCATTTCTGTGCCTTCCGTCCCGAGCTCCGTAAACCATATTTTCTGTCACAGAGAAAACAGTCTTACCAACAAATGAGGAAGCGTGAAGATCCAATGGAATGAAGAAAGGTGGACTTTAAAAATAATAAAGAAACTGGATTCCAATCACCAGTTTTTTGTTTTCCAAGAGATCGTTATCTTTATCCACAAATCAACTCTGCAGAGCCTTGCATTTTCTGTCGCTTTAAATCTCTGATGGGAGGGAAAGGAATTTAATAAAATGCCCTTTGAAGCCTTGATGGCAGGAGTTTGATAAAAATGTCGTTCGGCTCTCTGATCGGAGCGATAAGAGTTTGATATAAAAAAATGTCCTCTTGGTCTCTGATCGTAGCGATAAGGACTCTCTCTCTCCCTCCCTCTCTCTCTCTCTCTCTCTCTCTCTGATGGTCCTGTCAGATCTTACTGGAGATGGAGATGAGAGAAGGGCTTGGCCAGACACGGGGGCCGGGCTGGTATCAAAATCCTCTTTTAATGGAGCCTCCTATTGGAGAGAATTCTCCCTAGGAGTTACCTAATGAGATCCGACATCTGTCACAGACCGGGCACATTCACAGAGCGAGCACATTCAACAGATTCATATAACAAATACAATATCACAGATGTCATTCCATTTTTTGAAATACAATCTACCGTGCCATAATATAGTCAAATAAAACAAAACGCATATCACTAAAGAATCCAATCGGGACTAAAATGTAATCCACACTTCGAGATATGTCTGCATAATGCACCCATACCACATCAATAAAATATTCGAATCCAATGAACATTTAAATATTCTAGATAGTGTTATTACAGATAAACAAATTCGTTTCCCATCTGCTGTGTTATTCTATCAAATGAAGTCAAACAATAATTCTTTGATGTTATTCTGGAAACATAAACAAATTCGCAATAATCTAGCGAAGATTTAAATATAATACTGGGGTTTTACTCTCCTGATATTACACATTTAAATGAGCCCAGAGTGAAGAACATATGGTGTTATACAAACGCACATCTCATAAATCAATTTCACTCATTCTCGTGGCAATTTTAAATGTAATAATAGATCTTATTGTACCAGCGGCACCCAGGTCTAGAATGTATTGGAAGAACATCTAAATATAATACCATGTGCCATCAAACTCGCACCCATTTCTAACAAATCATTGAGGACTTGTGTCTCAGGTGAAGCTATAGTGTTGTGCACACGTTTTCCTAACGCAGTAGCATTCAGTGCAATGGCAATCTATACATTGTGCATACGAATAGACTTTTTCCCGCGACGCTGTGATAAGAATTAAATCACCGAATGCTTGACTGTATTGTGAAACTTATATCGCACCCTAAAGTCAGAGAACGCACTGACTACGTTTTACGTACGACGTTCACTTAACGATCATTCTTCATTATTTAAAAACTGTTCGAATTGTATATTACGCTCGAATAATTCTCACTGGGATGACAATCATAGTAGCATATGGGCCCTAATCAAGTATACAGTTCATTACCAACAAGATCAGGCCTAATGTAATTCCTCATTACTGCTAGCGCTGACCATTTCTGCTTGTTCACTCCAGCTCACCTTCAAACATGCTTGTTTACTTTATTAACGCCTTCGTTTTCTTCTCGTATTTTTTTTAAAATCCGATCTTATCTTTTAATTCCTGCCGCGGTCCATAAATATTCTCACCCTCCCTCTATTCACCTTAATACCGCTAGCATTCGTTATCCCATCACCTTCCGTATCTACATTCACTCAGTCTGAAGTCTGAAGAAGGGGTTCGACCCGAAATGTCACCTATCCATGTTCTCCAGAGATGCTGCCTGACCCGCTGAGTTACTCCAGCATTTTGTGTCTGTCTACATTCACTCACGTTGCGTTGTATTTATTTACATACCCATTGTATGTATGCGATATCTTATATTTCAAATTGTATTTCTTATTAACTATAGCGTATATCCTGTGTGTTTCTATTAACTTTGAAATCTGTATGCATGTAAACAAAACACCATTTATTGAATGAAACGACTCTTCCAAAATCTGGGCGTCATCCTAAACAGAATCATTCAAAGATGTGTGTTCGTCAATGCATTGTCGTTTTACTCGAGCCCAATCGGATATGTGAACTGTATCACATGATCATGTTATGTATCATTATCATCACCACAACAATAGAGGAGCTGGCAATTTTTGGAGTTAGTTTCAAAGACTTGCCAGAAAGTCCCTGACTAAAGCGAATACCAATATAGGTAAACATGTGATGTGTAGAAAGGAACTGCAGATGCTGGTTTACACCCAAGATAGACACAAATTGCTGGTATAACTCAGTGGGTCAGGCAACATCTCTGGAGAAAAAGGATGGGTGACATTTCGGCTCTGGACCCTTGTTCAGACCTTCTGGATCTGAAGAAGAGTCCCGATCCGAAATGACACCCATCCCTTTTTCTCCAGAGATGCTGCCTGTCCCGCTGAGTTACTCTAGTATTTTGTGTCTATCTTGGGTCAAGAAGTAAGCTAACTGAAAGGTCCCTACCTGAAACACTGTCTGTTTATTTCTCTTCCAGATGCTGCCTGGCCTGCTGTGTTCTTTTAGCTGCTCTCTTATTTTCACAAAAGTTGCACAAAAAATGAAAAAAAAACTTAAGCGGCCAATAAAAAAATTGTTGTTTATATAGCTCATACTGGATAGATAAATACAGGGACATTCCTTGGGTATCATCTTAGCACAACCTAGAAAATTCATTTCCACAATAGATAATGTTGATTTCTGAGTTCTTTAATATAATTGCAGGAAAAAAAACCAGCTCCTCTGCTTAATGGAACTTCTTGCTAACATTACATACACCTGTTGGAGATGTTGCAATATGGAGAATGTTTGAGTAGTTTGGGTTCTAGAAAGTCTTTGTACTTTGAAAGTCTTTAATTTCATTATTTTAATTTCATTATTTATGAAGCCAATAGACGACTGTCAGTACTGCAGGCTGAGGAATGGTTAGACATTGAAGATGACAGTTTCTTCCCAGCTGTTTTCAGGCAACAGAACCATTCTCTGACCAACTAGAGAGTGGACCTGACCTCCCATCTACCTCACTGGAGACCTTCAAACTATCTTTAATCGGACTTTACCTTGCACTAAACGTTACACCCTTTATCTTATATCTGTACACTGTGGACAGCTAGATTGTAATCGTGTAGTCTTTTCGCAGACTGGATCACACGCAACATAAAAGCTTTTCACTGTACCTCAGTACACATGAAAATAAACTAAACTAGAAAAAACTAAAGGAAACTAAAGTAAACTCAACTAAACTCATTCTGGCATTTAAATGGGAATATCAATGTCTACCAACGATCCATTCATCAAATGTTCAAGATAAGCAACCTCCACACCGGTTCAGAAAACGCACACTTGCATACCTAATGTATAAGAAGGAGCTGCAGAAGCTGGTTTCAACCGAAGATAGACATGGAAAGCTGGAGTAACTCAGCGGACAGGCAGCATCTCTGGAGAGAAGGAATGGGTGATGTTTTGGGTCGAGACCCTTCTTCAGACTTGCATACCTACAATGGTACACAACTGATACAACCGTTTCAGAATATCGAGACCACCAATAGACGAGTTGGGAATTTCTGAAATTAGTTTCAAAGAGTTGCAAATGAAAGGTAAGAGAAAGTCCCAGATTTGCCCAGAGGAGGTAGTTGAGGCAGGTACAATAACAACATTTACAATCCATTTGGACAGGTACAGTCCCCTCCATAGTGTTTGGGACAAAGACCCATCATTTATTTTCTTGCCTCTGTGCTCCACAATTTCAGATTTGTAATAGAAAAAAATCACATGTGGTTAAAGTGCACATTGTCAGATTTTATTAAAGGTCATTTTTATACATTTTGGTTTCACCATGTAGAAATTACAGCTGTGTTTCCCCAATTCAGGGCACCATAATGTTTGGGGCACATGGTTTCACAGGCGTTTGTAATTGCTCAGGTGTGTTTAATTGCCTCCTTAATACAGGTATAAGAGAGCTCTCAGCACCTAGTCTCTCCTCCAGTCTTTCCATCACCTTTGGAAACTTTTATTGCTGTTTATCAACATGAGGACCAAAGTTGTGCCAATGAAAGTCAAAGAAGCCATTATGAGACTGAGAAACAAGAATAGAACCGTTAGAGACATCAGCCAAACCTTAGACTTACCAAAATCAACTGTTTGGAACATCATTAAGAAGAAAGAGAGCACTGGTGAGCTTACTAATCGCAAAGGGACTGGCAGGCCAAGGAAGACCCCCACAGCTGATGACAGAAGAATTCTCTCTATAATAAAGAAAAATCCACAAACACCTGTCCGACAGATCAGAAACACTCTTCAGGTGTGAGGTGTGGATTTGTCAATGGCCACTGTCTGCAGAAGACTTAATGAATAGAAATACAGAGGCTGCACTGCAAGTTGCAAACCACTGGTTAGCTGCAAAAATTGGATAGCCAAGTTACAGTTTGCCAAGAAGTATTTAAAAGAGCAACTACAGTTCTGGAAAAATGTCTTGTGAACAGATGAGACAAAGATTAACATATCAGAGTGATGGCAAGAGCAAAGTATGGAGGAGAGAAGGAACTGCCCACCATCCAAAGCATACCACCTCATCTGTGAAACACGGTGGTGGGGGTGTTATGGCCTGGGCATGTATGGCTGCTGAAGGTACTGGCTCACTTATCTTCATTGATGATACAACTGCTGATGGTAGTAGCATAATGAAAGGTTCAGAGAGATGTTGGCCAAACTCAGGAAAATGGGACTAGCTTGGAAAGGACTAGCTTGGACAGTTTGGGGCGAGCAAGTTGGGCCAAATATCCTATTCTTTGCTATCGTCGTGCCTATCCCTCGAGGGCGAGGATGATGGTCTACGTTCCGTTGTTTTTATAGACTCTCAGGTGGTTTATGAGTCTAATCCTGGCATTAAAAGTTCTTCGGCATTCACGACAGGTAGTTCCAAATGGCAGATCGGGCTTTGGCTGTTGCTGCCTCTCTTTCCTTTTCTTCTAACTCTGCGCATCTTTTGGCTTTGCAGGTCGCTGTACTTTCTTGGATGATGTTTCGCCAGAGTTTCCTGTCCTTGGCACTGCTACCGAACAACTTTCCTGCCAAAGTTGAGCGATTGAACCGAGTATTCACCGCTTCCGAGCCGGTTCTTGACTGGGACCTTCCAGCCATCACGTGGCCTGCTCTCATCACCCTTCCCCAATCGCCGAAAGACTTGAGGAGTTTTTTGCTGCTCACAGAATTCAGATGCCTGTGCATGTGTTTGTTTAACGAGTACTTGATGTTGCACCCCTAGATGCCGTTGAGGTCTTGTAGGTTGGATCATTCTAAGTCTGGACCCACATCCTCAACCTTACTGCCATGGGTGGCCCTACCAGCAGCTGGTGCTTCTGACGTCATCGCTCTCGGAATCATGGGGGCATGCAAGCCTCTTCACTACAACAGAGATCTTTGCTCTATGGCTCAATTCATACAAAACTATTGGGAACATCATGCTTGCTGCTATTTTTGGTAATGAAGATCCATAAATGAAATTTTAGAAGATAAATATATTTTACCAGAACCCCAAATTGTCAGCTTTTCTCAAATAAAAATATTTTGACCATTATGTCTAGCTCTTCAGAATGACAATAGCGAACAGTTCATTAATTTCCATCGCTGCTGTAATGTAATATACAACATATTAATTTTGGTACTACCCAAATATCCTTGCCGTACGTTCGTTCTTTAGTTTTAGTTTTTAGTTTTGCAGATTCAGTGCAGAAACAGACCCTTCAGCCTACCGAGTCCACACCAACCAACAATCCCATACACTAGCATTATTGTCCACACTTGGGACAAATTAATTTTTTTACCAAAGCCAATTAACCTACAAGACTGTACGTCTTTGGAGCGTGGGAGGAATCCAAAACTCCTGGAGAAAACCAACCCAGGTCACGGTGAGAACAAACGGTGAGAACACTATTGAGTACAAACTCCATAGATGCAGCACTCATAGTCAGGATCAAACCCGGGTCTCTGGCGCTGTAAGGCAGCAAACGCTACCGCTGCTTCACTGTACCGCCCTCGACTGGTAGACTAACTGGTTACACATTTATCAACTCAATCACTAAAGGGATATGGGAAACGTTGCGCAAATGGAGATATGACACAGTCTCATTAAATGATCAAACAGTGTTGAATAGCCTCTCATCCTATCCCTTCAGACTGACCTGATATATTTATGTTCAAGGTTACATAATGTGCATTTGTAAGCATTCTAGTCCTATGAACATTTGTGGTCTAAAACCTAAACCCAAGGTAAGAATAATGGAAGATTGACACAAAATACTGGAGTAACTCAGCGGGTCAGACAGCATCTCTGAAGAAAAGGAATAGGTGATATTTCTGGTCGAGACCCTTCTTCAGACTGTGAGTCAGGGAAGAGGGAAACTAGAGATATGAAAAGGTACAGAAAAAAAATCCGAGCTGGCACCGATGATTCTGGAAATGTGGAGCCCACATTGGTCCATTGTTGGCTGTGGAAGAGATAATGAAGGAATACGAACGGTGAAACTAGCAGGATGACTAGTATGGGGAGGGATGGAGAGAGCAGGAAATCAGAGAAATTAATATTCATACCGCTACAATAGGATATAATGGAAGTTTGGACCACTTGAACAAATGCCGTTTGTTAATTTAAATTCTTAGATTTTCGATGTCAGTGAACACTGGACAAAAACAGACACAAGAGCTGGTATAACTTAACGGGTCAGGCAGCATCTCTGGGTGATGTTTCTGGTCGGGTGAAGGGTCTGAAACAGGTCCTGACCTGAAATGTCACGTGTCCATGGTCTCCAGAGATACTGCCTGATATGCTGTGTTTCTGCAGCACATTGTGTCTTTTTTTGTAAACCAGCGTCTGCATTTCCTTGTATCGACACTGGGTAAAACTGGGTACATGAGACAAGATGAGCAAAATTCTCATTAAAGGCCTGTTTCCATGCTGTGTGACACTGTTAGGCAAAATGTGGGCAAATGGGACTACCTTAGATGGGGCATTGGTATTAGACGAGTTGGACCTGTATGTTTCTACGATTCGTCTTTTCTTCTTGTGTTCCTAAATCACCCTCACTAAGATCAACGATTTTTATATACTACTCCGTTGCACAGCTAGTAGAGTCACAGCTCACAGCGCCAGATACCCAGGTTCCATCCTCGGGTGTGGAGTTTGCACTCTCTCCCTGTGACTGTGTGAATTTTGCTCCGGGTGCTCCGGTTTCTTTCCACATCCCAAAGACGTGGGGGATAGTAGGTTAATTAGCCCCCATAAAAACAAACGCCCCTAGTGTGTATGGAGTGGATGCGAAAGTGGGGTAACGTAGAACTAGTGTGAATCGATGGTCAGCGTGGACATGGTGGGCTGAAGGACCTGTTTCCATGCTGTATCTCTGAACAAGATTTGTTGAAGTTATATGGTAGAATTGGAACTCATTACTCCTTTGATCACTAACTTAGTAACCAAATGCTGCATGTATTGCCTCAGTCTCAAGCAAGGAACAGGTGAGGGGATTAAGTACACAAACTGTGATGCTGTTTTTAGACGTGCAGGTGGTGGAATGGGTATTTTTCTCCCCAATGTTTACAGCAGGCATTTTAGCATGAATCAGCATTGGGATTAAGAGACTTTGTACAAAACATCTTCTTGTGGAGGCTGCAAACTTCGGTTTTATTAAGAAAATCTAAACAACTCTAAACCTATTCCGTGCCCGAGACTGAGCAACACTAATAGTATCGTGGTTACTAAATTAATGATCCAAGGAGTTGTGAGATCCAATTCTACCATTTCAATTTATTTTGTCTTAAGATGGTTTGATTTTATTTTAGGGATCCAAGCTGACCAGGAAGACTAGCATTTAATGGCCTTCTCTAATTGTCCTTGCTGGTGAGCTGCCTGTTTCTCTGAAACATTGGAGGATGAGAGGAGATCAAATATAAAATTTATGAGGCATGGATCGGGTGGACAGTCAGAACCCTTTTCTCAGGGTGAAAATGTCAAAGACTAGAGGGCATTGCTTTATGGTGAGAGGGGCAATGTTATCAGAGGCATGTTATATAAAGTGGTGAAAGGATCATAACAGGCAATTTTCAACTTGGTGGGGTAGATGCCAGTGCAATGGGACAGTTTGGAGGTGCAATGGGACAGTTTGCTGGAGACACAGCTGGTTCTGGAGTGCAGGACTTCAATGCTGCATCTGGGATGTTGCATGGTCACCAAGCCTTTACTGTCGATTGCAGCAATTTCTTGGTATCATGTGAAGTGATTCAAATAGGTGCAAGACCAGAGACACAAGTAGCTGCAGCTGCTGGAGTCTTGAGCAAAAAAAAAAACAAAGTGCTTGAGGAATTAGAGAACTCAGTGGGCCAGGCAGCATTTTTTGTCACACTTCTTCAGAATGAAAAAAATCTGAAGTGTCCCGATCCCAAACATCGTCTGTCCGTTCCCTCCACAGGTGCTGCCTGATCCGCTGAGTTCCTCCAATATTTAAAAAGGATGTGGGGGGAATCTAATTGAAACCTACCAGATAATGAAAGGCCCAGATAGAGTGTGAAGGATGTTTCTAGTCATGGGAGAGTCTAGGACCAGAGGGCACAGCCTCTGAATAAAATGAATAACTTTAGAATGGAGATGAGGACACATTTCTTTAACCAGAGGGTGGTGAATCTGTGGAATTAATTGCCACAAATGGCCAAGCCATTGGATATTATTAAAGCAGAGATTGACAGATTCTTGATTAGTATGGGTGTCAAAGGTTATGGGGAGAAGACAGGAGAATGGGGTTGAGAGAGGGAAAGATAGATCAGCCATGACTGAATGGCAGAGCAGACTTGATGGGCTGAATGACCTAATTCTGCTCCTATGACTTATAAACTTAAAAACATAGAAAACATAGGGAAAAAAAGTAGTAGGCCATTCAGCCCTTCCAGCCAGCACCGCCAATCAATATGATCATGGCTGATCATCCAAAATCAGTACCTTGTTCCTGCTTTTTCACCATATCCCTTGATTCCTTTAGCCCTAAGAGCTAAATCTAACTCTCTTGAAACTTTGACCCCCTGATCCCATTAGTTACACTCTGACCCCAGTATTTACTCCCTGACCCCAGTATTTACCTAATGACCCCAGTATTTATCCTCTGACCCCAGTATTTACCTAATGACCCCAGTATTTACCTCATGACCCCAGTATTTACCTCATGACCCCAGTATTACACTCTGACCCCAGTATTTACCCCTGACCCAGTATTTACCTCATGACCCCAGTATTTACCCCAGATCCCAGTATTTACACTCTGCTCCCAGTATTTACCTCATGACCGCAGTATTTATCCCTGACCCCAGTATTTACCCTGACCCCAGTATTTACCTCATGACCCCAGTATTTACCTCATGACCCCAGTATTTACACTCTGACCCCAGTATTTACCCCCTGACCCCAGTATTTACCTCAATTAACTCAATAATTACTTCATGAACCCGGGTATTTGCCCCCTGACCCCAGTATTTACCTCATGACCCCAGTATTTACCCCCTGACCCCAGGTATTTACCCCATGACCCCAGTACTTATGAACTTAGTATGAATATCAAAACATTCAAGACAATCTGCCAATGTTACCTCCCTTCATAACAATAACCTGAGGTCTCCTGCTTGTTAGTACAGAATCATCTGGGTGGATTTAGCTCATTATCCCTGCTGAAATTTGGCTGACTCAAGAGCTGAGCCAAGGCGATTCACCACAAATGTGTAATGGCCTGAGAGCAGTCTCTCAAACACCATTAACCTTGCCCCAGAACACAAGCTGAATCTGTGCCCTTATTCAAACCCAAGCTGACACACACTTCCCCAGGATATCTATCATCCAGAATTTATTGATCTTTAGACGTTTGACTTTAGAGATACAGAGTGAAACAGGCCCTTCGACCCACTGAGTCTACGCCGACCAGTGATATCTCCGAACACTAACATTATCCTAAACACTAGGGACAATTTGCAATGTACAGAGGCCAATTAAAGTACAAACCTGGACATCTTTGGATTGTGGGAGGAAACTGGAGTACCCGGAGAAAACTCATGCGGTTACAGGGAGAACATGCAAATTCTGTACAGATAGCACTCGTAGTCAGAATCGAACCCAGGTCTCTGGCGCTGTAAGGCAGCAACTCCCCCGGTGCACCACTGTGCCAAACAGCCTGCAATGTGCACCTCCAATTAAGTGTAAACAAACTAGTAGGGTGAATTACAGCCAATTTAAGTATATAAGATTGGAAATATATCGAGACTAAGAAATAAAAAGATTTAATCCATTATATTAGTATTTGTTACATGGGTATTAGCTACAAACAGAGCTGGACAAACTCGGATTGTTTTCTCTTTAACATTGGCGATTGAGGAGAGACCTGATAGAGGTACCGGATATAAAATGATGATAGGCATAGATGGGGTAGATATTCAGTATATTTTTTCCACGGTGAAATTATCAAAGACAAGAGGGCATTGGTTTAAGGTGAGAGGGGCAAACTTTGAAGGAGAAGTGCGGGGCAACGTTTTTCACACAGAGGGTGGTGGGTGCCTCGATCTCTACCACCAGGGGTGGTGGTGGAGGCAGATAAGACAGTGTTGTTTATGGCTTTTAGATAGGCACATGGACATGGACCACCTGCCGACAGAGGAGATTAATTTAACTTGGCATCACGTTTGGCATGAACATTGTGGGATGAAGGGCCTGTTCCAGTGCTGTACTGTTCTATGTTCTATACTCTATTATTTAAAAGAATTAAAGCATAAAAGTATTTTAAATCTCAACCACCTGCAGTGATCCATGTTTATGTTGTTCCCTTCCCTGAGGCCAAAGTGTGAGTACTATAGCAAATATCCTCATTAGAACATTATCTGTGCTCTTAAGTAACGCTCCTAATTTTCTGCAGTGAGTTTAATTAATGATTAACGTGTGAATGCTGTAATTTCTTAAAATTTCATAGGTAGGTAGATGCTGAGGTTCAAGTCATTCAGGGAATAGCAATGATTCATTATTTTGATGGAAATTCTGGTGGAAATAATGTTGTCAACATGTTCTGATCTGGTACATCAAAAATGTATACTCACTTTACCTAAAGACCATTGAAGTAAAAGAACATCCAATCTTATCATATAGAGCAGACATGGGTCACTGTTTGAAAATCTCACCATATTTATCTCACAAACATTTATTGTGAAACATACAAATCGAAAGTATTTTTATTATAATGCAATGTAGAGCCAATATCCTTCAATAAGAAGTTATGGATATAAATCATCATATAAATACATTGTTCATGCAGAATAGTTGAACTAGTTGACTGAGCAATAACTCCTGGTAAAAATCAAGCGTCAAGAGTGTTGAATTGTCATATGTACCAACAATAGAGCAATTAAATTCTTACCTGCTGCAGCTTAACGGGCCTGTAAACTGACAGATTTGTAGTTGGGTAGATTTGACAGATTCTTGATTAGTAAGGGTGTAAAATAGGTAATGGGGAGAAGGCAGGAGAATGGGGTTGAGAGGGAACGATAGATCAGCCATGATTGAATGGTGGAGTAAACCGAATGGCCTAATTCTGTTCCTAGAACTTCTGAACTTATGTAAATGTTACATTTAAATGTTACATGTAAATCACACAGATGATATATAATAATCAAACATATAATACATTTATAACCTTAATACTAGGTAACTGTAATAGTGCAAAGCAATAGACCATAGAACATCATCTGTGGCAGGAATAGATAGGTGATGTTTCGGGTCACGATCCTTCTTCAGACTATTTCCTGAAGAAGTCTGAAGAAGGGTTCCGACCCAAAACGACACCTATTCCAGAGATGCTGACTGACCTCTTAATTACTCCAGCATGTTGCATCTATTCCCTCTGTAGATGCTGCCTGACTTGTTGAGTTACTCAAGGCTTTATGTTTTGCTCAAGATTCCAGCATCTGAAGTTCCTTATGTCTCCGTAGACATGTCTCCGTTGCTTTGGTTAGTATTGTGCAATGTTCAAAAGTCTGATGGTTGCTGGCAGGAAGTGTTCTTGAACTGGGTGGTCACGGTTGAAAGGCTCTTCCTGGTGGTAGGAGTGAGATGGGAGCGTGGCCAGGGTGGTGTGGATCTTTGATGATAGCGGTGGCCTTTTTGAGATAATATCTCCTGTGGACAAAACTACACCTTTGATAGTTCACTCAAAAAAACCCAACACTGTTGCTACAGCTGTATAACTTTGATTTGTTGAACAAATAGGCTGCATGAGCAGTAAATAGATATTAATTGGTTTGGTTGATGAATTTACAGTGTCAAAGCACAGCAATAAAACAAGCTCCATTGCATAAAAATGAACACAAAATACTGGAAATACTCAACAAGTCAGGCAACGGTGGTTGAGAGAGTAAAACAGAATCAAAGTCTCAGATTGGCAATAGACACAAAATGCAAGAGTAACCCAGCGGGTCAGGCTCTGGAGAATAGCAAACAAGTGCTGGAGTAACTCAGTGGGTCAGCCAGCATCTCTGGAGATAGAAACAAAATGCTGGAGTAACTCAGCGGGCCAAAGAGCATCTCTAGAGAAAAGGAATAGGAGACGTTTAGGGGGGTGGTGGTTGAGGTGAATACAACAGTGGCACTTAAGTGACGTTGGGTTAGGCGTATGGATATGCAGGGAATTGATATGGGTTATGTGCAGATAGATAAGAGATGGTCATGGCATCATGTTTGGAACAGACATTGCGGGCCAAAGAGCCTGTTCCTGTGCTTTGCTGTTCTATGTTCAATGTTCTAAAAAGTAATTTTGTGTAGACATGGAAAGCATTTGCAGTTCATTTAATTTAGTTTTAGTTTGGTTTCGAGATACTGCATGGAAACAGGCCCTTCAGCCCACCGAGCCCACGCCGAGTATCGATCACCCGTTCACGTTTGTTCTATGACATCCCAGAAAAACAAGCATCAAGATTGTTTCCAGATTTAAAATACTGCCAGGACATTTTGATGACCTGCCTGATATGGGGAATATACAGCATTGATGGCAACTCGTGGAAATCAATTCCTTTCAACTATTATCTTCATACATTTATTATGGAATTGTGAAAATATCCTCTGTGTGAATTTCTTACCGATATCAGGAAATAATTGGACACAAATTATGGATTTACTCCCGTGGTTTTTCACAAGCTTGCGTCACATTAACATAATCGATTGAAAACTTTTTATTGGAATGGCAGAATGAGTTTGGAAAAGGGGAGTTGGCTCCACAGATAGACAATATGCACTACTTCAATTTTAAGGTCAAAGACTTTCAGCTATTTCTATTCCCCTCAGCCACTTATTTCGCCAACAGAAGATTGGAAACATTATTTATTGAACAAAAGAACCATATAAGGTGGCTAATTCCGATTCAGTAAAATCCTCTGGAGTATAGACTGTGCTTCATTTGTGCTGTAACAAAGTTGAATCTGAAAACAAGCTCTTTCCCTCCCTGTGCCTTTCCTCGCCACTCTGGCCCTTTCTTTCTCTCTCTGTCCTGGACTTATCCTGTCCCAATCTTTTCTTGCACTTTCCAAACGTCTGACCCTCCCTGCCTTTCGCCTTGTTGAGTTGCTCACTCTCCCTTTCTCTCTCTCTCTCTCTCTCTCTCTCTGGAGACAGGTAGAGCAGTTCTGACTGCCATCTGCTGCCTGTTTTACGAGGTTGGGATCAGATGGCATCTAATCAATCGTCGCCGTTTCCCTGGTAACAGGAGTCCACAGGAAAGATGAGAAATTCGGTCTCCAGCCTCAGGCTGTTACCAGTCCAGAGGGACCCTCTTTATTTTGTACAGTCACTCCTTCAATCAGTCGAGAACGCCTCCTTTATTTCAAATTTTCATCCCCTCAGTCAGACTCTTATACCACGCGGTTTTAATCGTTTTTTATTGGTACTCTTTCACTCACTCTCTCAAGTCACCAATGCTCTCTCCTGACGTGCATCCACAGCTTAGTGTTTCTTTTCAGTCCTACAGAAGAAAGGATTTTCCTTTCACGAACAGCCTTCATGGCTGCACCCCTTTGTACTTCAGGGAATAAAAATCTGTCTGAGGGAATCCACTAGCCTATGCCTGATTCTCAGGTGTGCCATCCATTGCTATCAAAATGGAACAAAAACAAAATCCATTTTAACTCCTTCAGTGCCAAGATCTTCTCAAAGCCTACAACAGAAAACAGGCATTTCAATCCTGCAAGACCGTATACTATTTACATTTATTTCCAGGTTTAGGTTTAAGTTTATTATTGTCACGTGTTATAAGGTACTGTGAATAGCTTTGTTTTGCATGCTATCCAAACAGATCATATACTATACATCACTACAACGTTGAATTTTACAGTTATAGACAATAGACAATAGGTGCAGGAGTAGGCCATTCGGCCCTTCGATCCAGCACCGCCATTCAATGTGATCATGGCTGATCATCCCCAATCAGTACCCCGTTCCTGCCTTCTCCCATATCCCTTGACTCAGCTATTTTTAAGAGCCCTATCTAGCTCTCTCTTGCAAGCATCCAGAGAACCGGCCTCCATCGCCCTCTGAGGCAGAGAATTCCACATGCTCACAACTCTCTGTGAGAAAAAGTGTTTCCTCGTCTCTGTTCCAAGTGGCTTACTCCTTAATCTTAAACTGTGGCCCCTGGTTCTGTATCATGCATCTGTTTTTATTTATTTGAAGTGATCTACATAAATTTATGATATTTCAAGTAAATACAATGTTGAATATTACAATTAAGTATTATCCATCTGTTTTTTTTCCTTTGACATGACCAACATAGATTTATGTTATTTCAAGTGAGTACAATATTGAATATACCCATTAAGTACAATGCATCTGTTTTTTATTTATTTGAGGTGATCTACATGGATAAATGATGATATTTAGAGTCAAGAGTGTTTTATTGTCATATGTCCCGGATTGGGTAATGAAATTCTTACTTGCTGCGGCACAACAGAATATGTGAATATGTAAACATAGTACATAACGGGTTCAATAAATAGCAAATATAGTGCAATAATAATGGTCATTTGTAGTTCAGAGCTCAGAGATTCGTTGTTGTGTTTAATAGCCTGATGGCTGTAGGGAAAAAGCTGTTCCTGAACCTGGACATTACAGTTTTCAGGCTCCTGTACCTTCTTCCTGATGTCAATGGTGAAATGAGTGAATGGCCAGGATGGTGTGGGATTTTGACTTTTTTATTGAGGCAGCGACTACGATAGATCCCTTCGACGGTGGGGAGGTCAAAGCGGGTGATGGACTGGGCAGTGGTCACAACCTTTTGTAGTCTTATTCGCTCCCGGACGTTCAAGTTGCCGAACCAGGCCACGATGTCTTCGACGTGCCGACTCTCCGGAATCTTCTCAGGAAGTAGAGTCGCTGATGTGCCTTCTTTATAATTGCATCGGTGTGCTGGGTCCAGGAAAGGTCTTCGGAGATATGCACGCCCAGGAATTTGAAGTTATTGACCTGGTGATGTGAACAGGATTGTGGGTCCTCATCCTTCCCCTACCAAAGTCCACAAGCAGTTCCTTGGTCTTACTGAGAGCCAGTTGAGAGCCAGGTTGTTGTGCTGGCACCATTTGGTCAGTCGGTCGATCTCACTTCTACACTCTGACAGTGTTGAATATTACAATTAAGTATTGTGCACCTATCTTTATTTCTTTGAAGTGAATATAATAGTTATATGATGATATTTCAAGTGAATACAATATTCAATACACTACAATTAAGTGTAATGCATCTGTTTTTATTTCTTTGAAGTGAACTACATCAATTCGTGATGCTATTTCAAGAGTCAAGAGCAAGTGAAGTGTTTAATTGACATATGTACCAACAACGGAACAATTAAATTCTTACTTGCATTTCACACAAAATACACACAGTTAATATGCAGTATAATAAACAAAATATCAATAAATTGATAACCACAATACTAACTAAAGGAAGAGGTTGTGCAGGCTAGGACTCTATTCCATGGAGCGCAGGAGGGTGAGCGATGATCTTATAGAGGTGTACAAAATCGTGAGAGAGAAAGATCGGGTAAATGCAGAGGTTGTGTCCAGTGGAGGTGGGGTGCAGGGGCTTTGTAGCCAGTTCCACCGCAAGGCTCCTGAGGGAAGTAGGAGTCAGAGGGCAGGCACAAAGGAGGGCAATAAAAGAACTTGCCAATGCCGCCGAACGGAGCAGTCACTGGCTGTGGCTAAAGAGGAAAGATGCTGTCTGGGCTCCCACGTGACCATAGAGGCTAACCATAAGACACACACCCAGGTCTGATCACCCTGCGGTGGGCCTGCCTCGACTGAGGGTGGCTTGTGATAAAAGGCCGAAACACCCAGTGACGTTGAGGTACACAACTGAAGATGTGTCTGATTGTTAGCAAAATGCACCTAGTGGTCATCCCCAAGAATGTCAATTGTAGTGAAATCTTAGGGATTGTAACATCCAGTCCTAATAATCAACCAAGAGTCTGGGAATCGAAAACCAAAGGACACAGCTTTAAGGTGAGGGAGAAAGATTTAAGAGGAACCTGAGGTGTAATATTTTTACACAAAGTTGTGGTGGGTGAATTGAAAGAGCCGCCGGAGAAGATAATTGAGGCAGATATTATCGCAAAATTTAAGAAACATTTAGACAGGTACATGGATAGGATAGGTTTAGAGGGATGTGGACCAAACATAAGCAGGTGGGACGAGTGTGGATGAGGCGAGTGTAGATGGGCCATGTTGGTCAGTGTGGGCAAGTTGGACCAAAGCATCTGTTTCCATATTGTACAACTGGCACACAGAGAAAAAATACAAACTCCTTAGTTATTTCTGTTTGCAACTTCTGATTTTTCTCTTCATTGCCTTCCTTTCCAGCTTTCTTATCCCTTTGCCAGTGAAAAGACAGCAGGTGTCTCAATCCCAGACCAGCGCCATTTTGATGACTTGGCCAGCTGCACAACAGCGGCTCAATGAGTCAACCTCCCCAATGCCATTCCCTTCCCCCCACCAGCGGGGAGACGCCTGCCCTCTGGCCTGCCTTGCTCTGTGCAGCATGTCTGGGAACAAGGACTAAGGAGAACAGGGAGATACGATCCTCTATCCTCCCATTTTTAGTGACAAGCCACAACGAGTGGCATTTGAGTTCTCCAGAATCTTCTGTGTAGGAAGGAACTGCAGATGCTGGTTTAAACTGAAGATAGACACAATAAGCTGGAGTAACTCAGCGGGACTGGCCGCATCTCTGGTGAGAAGGAATGGGTGACGTTTCAGGTCTAGACCCTTCTTCAGACTGAAAAGCACGGGGAACGGGAAACGAGAGATATAGACAATGATGTATAGAATAATCAATGAAAGATATGCAAAAAAACTAACGATGATAAAGGAATCAGGCCATTGTTAGCTGTTTGTTGGATGAAAATAAGAACCTGGTGAGACTTTTCCCCAGCCAAGTCGCACCAGCTTCTCGTTTTCACCCAAAAAGCTAACCATGGCCTTTTTCCTTTATCATCACTCCTTTTTTGCATATCTTTCATTCTAACATTCTTGCATATCATTCATGTTCTATTTCTCTCTACATCATTGTCTATATCTCTTGTTTCCCTTTCCCCATGCCTTTCAGTCTAAAGAAGGGTCTCGACCCGAAACGTCACCCATTCCTTCTCTCCAGAGATGCTGCCTGTTCCGCTGAGTTACTCCAACATTTTGTGTCTATCTCCAGAATCATCTTGCGGTTTCACTTTCTTTTTCCTTATGTTGTTTTTTGCATTATTTTAATAAAGATCTTCAACGGTTCGTTATATGTCACGTATCCAACTGTACAGTGAAATTAGTTTTGCCTACATTACACATGCAGACGCCACCATGTTTGGGGCGACATTTCAAAAGTCCAAAATCCGGTCAGCCCACACGCTCAGTGTATTGGACATATCCATCATTTTAAAACAATACAGTTTGCCGACTATTCTATTCCTCTGGGACTCTCTTCCTATTGTCCCGAGTCCCCTCACCACTGCAGATGCTGACTGACATTGTGTACATTTAAAACACTATAATTGTCGTGGAAATCATAAAGGTTGGAGGAATTGTTGTGATCAGTAAACTTGTATTAATTGTGAAATGTTTCCCAATTCGTCATCATCCAATTCAGTTAAGTTTAGTTTACAGCATGGAAACAGGCCCTTCTGCCCATCAAATCTACGCTGGCCATCGTTCACCCGTTCACACTAGTTCTATGTTATCCCAATTTCTCACCCATTCTCTACACACTGGGGTCAATTTTACAGAGGGCTACAAACCTACAAACCCACAAGTCTTTGGGATGTGGGAGGAAACTGGAGCATCCGGAGGAAATCCACACGGTCCACAGGGTGAACGTGCAAACTCCACACAGACTAAACCCGAGGTCAGGCTCGACCCTGGGTCTCTGGCGTTGTGAGGCAGTGGCTCTAGCAGCTGCGCCACTGTGTCGCCCTTTACCTGTTTCTATGTCTCAGGATGACCTGTTACTAGTTAGGTGTCCTAGTTTTTTAAAAACACAGTGGACATTTGAACTTTAATGTTGGATATAAAACTCTCATATTGAACCAAATTATGAATACTCATTTGTAACACACCTGTAGCAACGAATTAATAGTTTTGGTTAACAATTTACATTTGCAGTGACTTTCAAAGATTAATCTTCTTGCTCAGAAGCATGGAATCCTTTGATTCTCTTTAGACTGTCCACAGCTGGAGTATTAGTCACCGATGAATTATTCATGACATTGTCCTCAGCTGGTCATTAGCACTAGTGTTCTCAGAGTGTCCCTGCACTGACTACATGCATAACTTTAGTGCAGGTGCAGAGGGGTGCCAGTGCCTATCGAAAATTCATGCATCCATTTTTTTGCAATGCAATTATTAATAATGTGAATTTGATATTTATGATGTTGACCCATTGTACTTTACAAACTAATGGCCTCAAATGCTCAGTCCACTGGATAAATTCACCTAAAATAACATTCTGCGCTGTTTTTTATTAAAAGTACTTCACTTCACTCTGTAAAATAAGGCAAGGAGAAATTTTGGATCGATATATGCACTCATTTGTATCCAGTGGGTGAAAACTCCCCAAATAGCCAGGCCTGGGACACAAAGTGCTGGAGTAACTCAGCAGGTCAGGCAACATCTCTGGAAAACATAGATGGGTGACGTTTCGGATCTCCAAAGATACTGCCTGTCCTGCTGAGTTACTTCAGCACTTTATGTCCTTTTGTATAATAACCAGCAACTGCAGTTATTTCTTTCTAAATTGTCAGGTCTCATTGTTCAATTTTTAAACAAAATTATGAGTAAGGCAATTATGAACTCCATCATCAAGTTCGCTGACGACACCACTGTTGTGGGACGTATCACTGATGGGGATGAGTCGGAGTATAGAAGAGAGATCGAGCGACTGTCCATATGGTGCCAGCACAATAACCTGGCCCTCAACACCAGCAAAACCAAGGAACTGATTGTGGACTTTGGAAGGAGTAGGATGGGGACCCACAGTCCCATTTATATCAACGGGTCGATGGTTGAAAGGGTCAAGAGCTTCAAATTCCTGGTCGTGCACATCTGTGAAGATCTTTCCTGGTCCGAGTACACTGATGCAATTATTAAGAAAGCACATCAGCGCCTCTACTTCCTGAGAAGATTACGGAGAGTCGGTTTGTCAAGGAGGACTCTCTCTAACTTCTACAGGTGCACAGTAGAGTGCTTGCTGACCGGTTGCATCATGGCTTGGTTTGGCAACTTGAGCGCCCTGGAGAGGAAAAGACTACAAAAAGTAGTAAGCACTGCCCAGTCCATCATCGGCTCTGACCTTCCTTCCATCGAGGAGATCTACCACAGTCGCTGCCTCAAAAAGGCTGGCAGCATCATCAAAGACCCACACCATCCTGGCCACACACTCATCTCCCTGCTACCTTCAGGTAGAAGGTACAGGAGTCTGAAGGCTGCAACGACCAGGTTCAGGAATAGCTACTTCCCCACAGCCATCAGGCTATTAAACCTGGCTCGGACAAAACTCTGAACGTTAATAATCCATTACCTGTTATTTGCACTTTATCACTATTTATTCATGTGTGTATATATTTATATAATGGGATATGGACACACTGATCTGTTTTGTAGTCAATGCCTACTATGTTCTGTTGTGCTGAAGCAAAGCAAGAATTTCATTGTCCTATCAGGGATACGTGACAATGAACTCACTTGAGCTCTGCTAGGCAGAGGAGAGTGTTAGTGTTGGTAGAGTATCTATCTATCTATCTGTCTGTCTGTCTGTCTGTCTGTCTGTCTGTCTGTCTGTCTGTCTGTCTGTCTGTCTGTCTGTCTGTCTGTCTATCTTTATCTATCTATCTTTCTTTATCTATCTCTTGGACAAGTACATGCAAGGTTAGGTTTAGAGGGGTAAAAGATGTGCTGGTGGGACTAGTTTAGATGAGACATGATGGTTGGCATGGGCAAATTGGGCCAAAGGGCCTAATTCCGTGTTATATGACTATGACCGATTCATTGTGGAAATGTAACATAATATATCATATATAAATATATAATATACAAATACCTTGCATTGGAATCACTCATATCACTCACATGTATTAGGGGTTCTGAAAGATTTTTCTGAAGAAAAGTTCTGTTACAACATCTGAACACACAGATGCCGGTGTTGCGTGTTGAACTGCATTTTACTGTGAGTTACACACTGTTATTTTATGTCTGGGACCTGACTGATTTGTTCAAAATCTTGTCACTGAACTCGCTTTGAGGGCCCTCAGTGAAATTAGTTTGGTAGTCCAGTTCCCATGGATACAGAACTAATTTCAGTTTAGCCAAGTTAGGCAATCACATTTAGACCATATGATGGATGATTTAAAAGGCACTCCCACCATAATAGCCCACAATACAATGGATGGTTAGCTGCCAAACCTATAGAAACATAGAAATTAGGTGCAGGAGTAGGCCATTCAGCCCTTCGAGCCTGCACCGCCATTCAATATGATCATGGCTGATCATCCAACTCAGTATCCCGTACCTGCCTTCTCACAATACAATGGATGGTTAGCTGCCAAACCTCTAGAAAAGAAGTCTGAAGAAGGGTCTCGACCCGAAACATCCTCTATTCCTTTTCTCCAGAGATGCTGCCTAACCCGCTGAGTTACTCAAGCATTTTGTGTCTAAACCTCTAGATAAGCTGGATATGTGTGTGTTTAAGTAATGAGAGGTTTTTAATTTAGCTAGTCTGTGTGTTAGAGCATGGAAACAGGCCCTTTGGTCCACTGAGTCCATACTGACCAACGATCGCCAGTTCACACTAATTCTATGTTACCCCACTTTCTCATCTACTACGTATACATTAGGGGGCAATTTACAGAAGGCCAATTAACTTACAAACCCGCACATCTTTGAGATGTGAGAGGAAATTGGAGCACCCAAAGGAAATTCACTTAGCAAAAACAATAAAAAAATAACATTAAAACTTTTCTCAGTCTTTTTATTGAAATGCACTTGTGAGCATCGCTTAATCAGCTTAATCAACAATGCTGACATGTACATACACTTCAACAATAAGTGCACAGGGATGGCAGTGGATAGAGCTGCTACCACACAGCACCAGAAAGTCAGGTTCGATCCTGACTTCGGGTGCTGTCTGTGTGTGGAGTTTGCACGTTCTCTCTGTTGACCACATGGTTTTCCTCCGCGTGCTCCGGTTTCCTCCCACGTCCCAAAGATGTGCGGGTTTGTAGGTTAATTTGCCTCTGTAAATTGCTCCTAGAGTGTAGTAGGAAGTAGAATAACATAGAACTAATATGAACGGGGTGATCGATGGCCAACGTAGACTTGATGGGCCGAAGGGCATGTTTCCATGCTGAATCTCTAAGATAAACTAAACTAAATCTCAACCATTATAGTCCTGGATTAGCCTTCTATAATAATAATAATAATAATAATAATAATAATAATAATAATAATAATAACTTTATCTGTATAGCACTTTTCATACAATTGAATGCAACCCAAAGTGGTTTCCACAAAAATACAGGTCTTAAAAAAAAGCACAAATTTATATAAAAATATAAAATTAAAAATTGTTTTTAAAAAAAATGGAGAGTGTAAAATACAAAAAACAAAAACAAAAACACTGAGGTCAAATTCTATAAGCAGCCTTCCCCACATGCTTTAGGAACAGACTGGCCCAAAAAAAATATTTTCAAGTAACCTTTTGTTGGTTATTCTTCACTTTTAAGCAAGGTAGAATGCAAAACTGTTCCCACTATCCCCAATGCCTCCATTCAGAATATTTGCTCCCAACTATTATGGACTGGACCCTTGAACTCTTGAGCCTATGACAAGAAGAGGCAGTTCATCCCCTTGAGCGAGCGTTGGATGAATCCTCATCACTGATACTCATCACTGAGATTCGTCGGTCCCTTTCCGCTAAGTTTAGTCATTCAGTCACTTCTTTTCACTCAGAGGTCTCCTTCATTTCAAAGGTGTCTTCGCCTTACTGGTAGATGCTTCAGGAGTTAAGGTGCTGTGGTTTAGTGGATGAATCGAGTGAAGAAGATGGCCAAGTAAAGAAGCAAAGATTTTTGGCTGATATTTCTTCCTGGAATCAATCTGTTATAGGTACAAAGGATGGTCTGTGTTACAAGGTGTTTGATAATATGATGGTGAAACAGTTGCTTCTGAAGAAGGGTCCGGACTGAATCGTCACCAACCCATGTTTTCCAGAGATGCTGCATGACCCATTAAGTTCCTCCAGCGTTTTGTGGCCTTTAGTGAAACAGTTTGGAGGCCTTCCACACCATAACCAGTCCAGGATGCAAAGATTTTAATGACCAATGGACTTGTGACAGAAATCCATTGGCCTCAATAAAGAAGCTCTGTGCATCCCAGTGAGACCATACAGAGGATGGTTTTAAAAGAGTCCTACTGGCATTTAAGAGACTTTTGGATAGGCACATGGATATGCAGGGAATGGAGGGATATGGATCACATGCCGGCAGATATGGATTATGGGCAGGCAGATAAGAGTTGGTCTTGGCATCATGCTCGACACAGGCATTGTGGCCCGAAGCGCCTGTTCTCGTGCTGCACTGATCTACGTTCCATGTTCTACGTTCCTTTGCTTTCAATTTATTTGCAAAATCCATTCCTAGTTGCTATTATTTATCTCGATTGATTTTCAAAGAAAATAATCGCGACAGTTTAAAATGAAAATTGTGCATTCATTTTGATAAAGTCGAGAGTGAGATGAGTGTTTAATGCAATATCCTCCTTGGCTTGCCTCTTGCGCTATGTTCACTAATTGCCTTGGACCTCCTTGTGCTCTACACTTAATTGATATACTGCTACATGGAATAAATGCTGAGGCTTGCTGAGGGGTCTCCAGGGGATCTGCCTGTGATTCAGCTGCTCCTTCTGTCAGTGTTTTGCCAGCCCAGAAGGTGTTGACTGTACATCCCATTCCAACAGCGGGAGCCCGACTTGCTTTACACCCAATGGAAGTGCAGAGGGAGAGAGCACTTTTGCTGTCATTGATCCAGTATCGTGTACCAGCAAGCAACTGATGTCAGTGTGAGTTGCTCCTGCACCTACACCTCTTCACTGCTGTTGAAGAAGAAGGCACTGATGAAGACACGAGTTAAAACTGTGCCATTGCAATGAAATCTTTGAATCAAGTGACTTTATTGGTCATTTGCTCTGACAACGGATTAATAAAATTCTATCAGGCCCATAAGCACAATGCACACAGATATTATAGATTCATACAGCACAGAAACAGGCACAAATCGTCCATGCCGACCAACATGCCCCATATAAGCTTGTCCTATTTGCCCCCGTTTGTCCCCTATCCCTCTAATTTCTATCCCTGTAGCACAGGGGGGCAGCTGGTAGATCTGCTGCCTCATAGCGCCGGAGACCTGGGTTCGATCCTGACCTTGGGTGCTGTGTGTGTGCGCAGTTTAATAAATATCATCCTCAATTATTTTACCTTTAGCACTGACAAATTATCCATGCAATGGGCAGCATCATTTCCTCCAAAGGTTTTAGAAAATGCAGGCCTATGTCGCTCTGATTAGCTACTACTGCCCCAGTCCTGTTCTACTTTATACTGTAAGCGAAAGAGAAGTACGTCAGTGGATGTTGGCAATGTGGATGATGTGGTTGCTGAGGTTGGATGCTAAGGCACTGGCATGTGGTTTTGAGGCTTGCCACATTGCCAACCGTGCAAAGGTGCAGGAGAATGCATTGATCAACATTGCTTGTAGGTGAGAGAAGAACATTGTGGATGAAGCAAATTCTGAGGTCACTGATGCTATTGCGTTTGAAAATGCCTTCTATGAACTAAAGGGTACAATGTTTAGTGCTAGATACAGTCCGATTAAAGATAGTTCAAAGGTCTTCAATGTGGTGAATGGTAGGTCAGGACAGTTCTCTAGTTGGTGATAGGACAGTTCAGTTGCCTGATAAAAGTTGGGAAGAAACTGTCAAATCTGGAGGTATGCATTCTCAAAGTTCTGGGGAGAAGAGGAAGGGGCCAGGGGGAGACCGGTCCTTGATTATGCTGGTTGCCTTGCTGAGGCAGCATGAAGTGTAGATGGAGTCAATGGAAGGGAGGTTGGTTTGCGTGATGCTTTGGGCTATGTCCACAACTCTCTGCAATTTCTTGATGTCTTGGATGGAGCTGTTCTCAAACCGTGTTGTGATGCATCCGGATAAAATGCTTTCTACGGTGCATCTCGCAGCTACAACCTCCCCACATAATAACTGTATGTTCATTGCTTCATACTCGGTAAGTATTCCTAATTTCCCAGTGTGAACTTGCATTCAGCATCTTATGTGTTTTTCATTTGTGAGAAGGACAATATTCATGAGATTAACAGATAGTTTGCTTGGTCCCATTTAGGCTGGACAGCATTTTGTGTCATTATGCAAATTACCAAAATTTCAAAAGAATTAGCAACAGAATTTCAAGAAAATGCCTTATTGTATTGGAACTGACAAGTGTGTAAGTATGAGTAATGTTGGTCCATCATCAATCTCTCTCTGGTGCATCTTTTTCTGTTTCTGTTGGCCTGTTCCAATACTTACCAATAATTTTCATTTGTTGTTGAGAGTATCCAATTATAGAATGTTGCTTACTGATCGGTTTTTAAATTAGGTGTACAAATTCAGCTCATTAGTTCTGCTTTATCATGTGAAACTCCTGTTGATTGCCATAAATGCCAGGTCTTCAGTTTGCACTGGAGGAGCATCTTCAGGGAGTCTTGATTTGTACCTGTTCTCGGAAACGCCAGAAGGCTTCTCTTGAATGCCAGGGGTTGCACGGAGACCGTGACTTTAGACTTTAGACTTTAGAGATACAATGCGGAAACTGGCCCATCGGCTCACTCTGTCTGTGCTGACCAGCGATCACCCCGTAGACTAACGCTATCCTACCCATGAGGGACAATTTTACCAAAGCCAATTAACCTACAAACCTGTACATCTTTGGAATGTAGGAGGAAACCGGAACACCTGGAGAAAACTCACATGGTCGCAGGGAGAACGTACCAGCTCCGTACAGACAGCATCCGAGGTAAGGATCGAACCCGGGTCTCTGGCGCTGTAAGTCAGCAACTCTACCTCTGAGTTAAGAGACTTTGAGATTGGCCCATTGATAGGCAGTGAATGGAAGGATATGGATGAGGTGCAGGCAGATACGTCAGTTGGCATCACGTTTAGCACAGATATTGAGGCCCGAAGAACCTGATCCCGTGCTGTTCTGTTGTATGTATGTTCAATGCTGCATATTCCCTCAACCACCATTGATATACTGCTCTATATTCATCGAGTTATTTTACAGAAGCATAAGACAAAATATGGACAATTTAAAGAGAGAGGAGACCTGAATGAAAACTCTTGTTAAAATAGTTTGTGATCACCATATATGATTGGTCCTCTGTATATTGAACAATTTTAGTCACAACCGAGCTGGTCATATAAAAAGGTTCAGGTTGCGATTTGATATTATATCTGAACAGCCCATTTGCCTCAGAAAAGCAGCCTACATAATCGAAGGCCCACTGGGGCGTTATTTGCGCGTCATTTATGCGACATCATTTACGCGTCATGACGCACGATGCAGCATCGTGACACGCATGGCGTGCATTACGCACACATGGCACGGGGTGAGACGTGGTGGCATAGGCAGTGACCTTGGGATTCTGGGATTCGCAAAATCTTCGCATGCCACCTGCGTGATGCGCAAATGACGCTCAGGTGGAACAGGCCCTTTACGCTCCAGTCATTCCCTCTTCTCCCCTCTCCGCACGGGCAGAAGAGACAAAAGCTTGATAGCACGTATCACTCGACTCAGGAGCAGATTCCTCCCCACTGTCTGATAACGACCAAACGGTCTTTCAATAGGCTAATAGTGTCGACCCGATTTTCCAACCAACCTCATTGCGACCTATACACTTTTTTAACTGCACTTCATTTGGAGCTGCATCTCTATAACATTGTGCTGCTATGTGGTATTTTTCTGTTCACCTGTTCTACTTGTGTATGGCTTGATTATACTCATATGTGGTATGTTTGACTGGCTAGCACATGAATGCATTACATGGCACCTTAGTACACTGTCCAACTGTACCTCTGTATCCCAATGCCAATACCTCCTGAGTTTTCCAATATTTTCTGTATTGCTTCGCATTTCCACCATCTGCAGTATTATATTTCTGGATCACATTTGGTAAGTGGTTCATTATGAGTAAAACATATGTTACCACAGGCATGTTGCTATTGGGAAGATTCCAACATCTGCAGTTCATGACTGCGATTTTTAAAGTTACCTACAAAGCCCGAAGGCTTACAATTTTTCACAAAGCCGTCCCGATATCTGTGGCTCAGGCTTGGTAGCCATGCCCCCATCCTGGAGAAGTATTGGGTGCCACTATACGGTTGTAAAACTTCAACTTCCAAAGTGAATTTAGTACATTTATGGTCCTTTGCAATTGGTCAAATCAAATTCAGATTCAGATTCAGATTCAATCTTTATTGTCATTGTGCAGTGTACAGTACAGAGACAATGAAATGCAGTTAGCATCTCACCCAGAAGAGCGAACATAGAATAATGGAACAGCAAAATACATATATGTACATACAGTAGCAGTAATGCAATTTTTCTGGGGGAAGGAGTGTCCGGGGGTTGGGGTGACTAGCAGTCACCAAGGTGCAGAGTTAAGTTGTGTAACAGCCGCAGGGAAGAAGCTGTTCCTGAACCTGCTGGTCCGGCAACGGAGGGACCTGTAGCGCCTCCCGGATGGGAGGAGGGTAAACAGTCTGTGGCTGGGGTGAGACCAGTCCTTGACGATGCTGCGCGCCCTTCGCAGACATCGCTTGCTCTGGACAGACTCAATGGAGGGGAGTGAGGAACTGGTGATGCGTTGGGCAGTTTTCACCACCCTCTGCAGTGCTTTCCGGTCGGAGACAGAGCAGTTGCCATACCATACTGTGATACAGTTGGTAAGGATGCTCTCGATGGTGCAGCGGTAGAAGTTCACCAGAATCTGAGGAAACAGATGGACCTTCTTTAGTCTCCTCAGGACGAGGAGATGCTGGTGAGCCTTCTTGACCAGTGTTGAGGTATTGTGGGTCCAAGAGACGAGGGTAATATAGTGTTAGTTATCCAAGTCTAACCAGAAAAAACAAGGGTGGCAATAATATGTTTCCTGATTGTAACCTTGTCTACAGAAGAGATCTCCCGAGTTCTTAGCTCAATGCACGCTCTTCTAAGCATTTGCAATGAAGGCATTGTGCAGTCTTCATCTCTAGCACCCGGTCAGGATCAAAGTTGGGTCTCTGGTGCTGTGAGGTTGCAGCTTTTAGACTTTGGAGATATAGCATGGAAACAGGCCCTTCAGCCCACCGAGTCCTCGTCGATCGGTGATCACCCTGTACAGTAGCACTACCCTACACACTAGGGGCAATTTCCAATTTTTACTGAAGCCAATTAATCTACAAACCTGCAAGTCATTGGGGTGTGGGAGAAAACCAGAGCACCTGGAGGAAACCCACGTTGTCATAGGGAGGGAGATAGACACAAAATGCTGGAGTAACTCAGGGGTCAGGCAGCATCTGTGGAGAGAAGGAATGCGTGACGTTTTGGGTCAAGACCATTCTTCAGACTGATTTCAGGGGAGGGGGCGGGACAAAGATAGAATGTAGTCAGAGAAAGTAAGACTAGTGGGAGAACTGGGAAGGGGAACGGGATGGAGAGAGAAAGCAAGGGCTATCTGATGTTAGAGAAGTCAATGTTCATAGCGCTGGGCCATATTTCACTACCCAAGTGAAATATGAGGTGTTGTTCCTCCAATTTAAGTTGGGCCTCAGTCTGACAATGGAGGAGGCCCAGGACAGAAATGTCAGATTGGGAATGGGAGGGGGAGTTGAAGTGCTGAGCTACCGGGAGATCAGGTTGGTTATTGTGAACCGAGCGGAGGTATTCTGCGAATCGATCACCGAGCCTGCGCTTGGTCTCGCCGATGTAGAGAAGTTGACACCTGGAACAGCGGATACAGTAGATGGGGTTGGAGGAGGTGCAAGTGAACCTCTGCCTCACCTGGAAAGACTGTGTGGGTCCTTGGATGAAGTCGAGGGGGAGGTAAGGGGACAGGTGTTGCATCTCCTGCGGGTTTAGGGGAAAGTACCTCGGGAGGGGGTGGTTTGGGTGAGAAGGGACGAGTTGACCAGGGAGCTTCGGAGGGAAACGGTCTCTGCGGAAAGCAGAAAGGGGTGGAGATGGGAAGATGTGGCCAGTAGTGGGATCCCGTTGGAGGTGGCGAAAATATTGGAGGATTATATGCTGTATGCGACAGCTGATGGGATGGAAGGTGAGGACAAGGGAGACTCTGTCATTCTTATGAATGGGGGGGAGGGGGAGCAAGAGTGGAGCGCGGGATATCGAGAAGACCTCAGTGTGAGCCTCATCTATAATGGAAGAGGGGAACCCCCGTTTCCTAAAGAATGGGGACATCTCCGATGCCCTGGTATGGAACACCTCATCCTGGGCGCAGGTGCGGCGTAGACGGAAGAATTAGGAGTAGAGGATAGAGTCTTTACGGGAAGCAGGGTGGGAAGAAGTGTAGTCGAGATAGCTGTGGGAGTCAGTGGGTTTGTAGTAGATGTCGGTCACTAGTCTGTTTCCTGTGATGGAGAGGGTAAGATCTAGAAACGGTAGGGTGATGTCGGAGATGGTCCAAGTGAATTTGAGTGCAGGATGGAAATCAGTGGTGAAGTTGATGGTCAGTGAGTTCTGCATGGGTGCAGGAGGTAGCACCAATGCAGTCGCCAATGTAGCGGAGGTAGAGTTCGGGGATAGGGCCAGTGTACGCCTGGACCAGGGATTGTTCGACGTACTCTACAAAGAGGCAGGCATAGCTAGGACCCATGAGAGTGCCCATAGCTACGCCTTGGATTTGGAGGCGATGGGAGGAGTCAAAGGAGAAGTTGTTGAGGGTAAGGACCAGCTCTGCCAGGCGGAGGAGAGTATTGGTAGATGGAAATTGGCTGGTTCTGGGGTCGAGGAAGAAACGGAGGGCTTTAAGACCCTCCTGATTGGGGATGGAGGTGTAGAGTGACTGGACATCCATGGTGAAGATGAGGGAGTGGGGGCCTGGAAAACGGAAGTCATTGAGGAGATGGGGATGTGAGATGTCTTGAACATAGGTAGGAAGGGATTGGACCAGGGGAATAGGATGGAGTCGAGGTATGTGGAAATTAATTCAGTGGGACATGAACAAGCAGAAACAATGGGTCCGCCAGGACAGTTCTGTTTGTGGACTTTGGGGAAAAGATAAAATCAGGTTGCAGGAGACCCTAGTGAGAGCCGTGGGATATTGAGGAGACTCTAGTGATAACTGAGATAACTGGCCCTAACATATATTACAGAAAAATATTTCCTTTACTCTACATGGTGAACAAAACGTTAACAATAAGAAGAATCACAAGGAAATGCAGATGCTGGTTTACAAAAAAGACACGAAGCGCTGGAGGAACTCATGTTTATAGGACCAGAATTAGGCCATTCATCCCATCCAGACTACGCTATTCAATTATGGCTGATCTATCTTTCCCTCTCAATTCTATTCTCCTGCCTTCTCCCGATAACCCCTGACACCCAGGGGGTCAGGCAGTACCTCTGGAGTATAAAAAATGATGCTAGAGTAACTAATAGGAAGAAAGGCCCCAACCTGAAACATCACGTATCCATGTTCTCCAGAGATGCTGCCGAACATGATGCCAAGACCATCACTTATCTACAAAGGACACAAAGTGCTGGAGTATCTCGGCAGGTACGGCAAGATCTCTAGAGAACATGGATAGGTGACGATTTAGGGTCGGGACCCTTCAAGTTTTGAGGCGAGGATTTCTTCCCATAGGAAAAGGCCCACAGGCCGAGGTGGCGAAGAAGAGCTCTACATCATGGCTGACCCGGAACTCATTGAGGTGTGGGAATAGGTTTTTGGACTCCTTTCCATTGTGTCCTTATTTGTAAACCAGCATCTGCAGTTCCTTGATTTTCCATCACTTATCTCCCCACACATAACCCATATCCCGCCATTCCCTGCTTATCCATGTGCCTATCCAAACGTCTTTACAATGCCGCTAGTGTGTCTGCTTCAACCACCAGCCCCAACTGTGTGTTCCAGGCACTCACCACCCTCCGTGTAAAAAATATTGCCCCGCACATCTCCTTTAAACTTTACCCCTCTCACCTTAAAGCTGTGCCCTCTAGTATTTGAATTCTACATCCTGGGAAGAAGTTTCTGACTGTCCACCCTATCTGTACCTCATTATTTTCTACATATACATCTATCAGGTCCTGCAACCTCCGGCGTTCCACAGAAAGCTGTAAATTGTAGCTCTGTGCTGAGTGAGAAAGAAATGAGGTAATGACACAGCAGGTGATGAATGGGTTCTGGATGATCCCATAAATCCGAGACTAACAAATGGCAGATCATTACTGCACTTTCAACCTAATGTCCATCATCTTATAATTAGAAAGAAAAACACTTCATGTCAATGAATGAAAATTAATAACACGCACCAAAACCATATTATTAGAAACTAATAAAGCCATATTAACGGCGAAAAATATTATGAAAGTGCGACTCCTTAATTTCTACAGATAAATCATTAATCTTAACACAAAAACTGATTAACATACAAATGTTGATACTTCATCAAAGTTTGCTATTGGAACTGTCTAACTTTACATGTCATTATATCTCTCTTTTTCACAATATTACATTGCTAATTCCTACCAATATGTTCACTTCCCTGTTTTTTTAATCTTATTTTTGGTCTCACTTTTAATATCATGCTTAAGATATCATTTTGAAGCTTTTTTGGATTGATTGATTGATTGAAAGATACATTATAGAAACAGGCCCATCGGCCCACTGAGTCCACACTGACCATTGATCATATGTTCATATAAGTTCTATGTTATCCCACTTTCTCACCCACTCCCTACTAACCAGGGACAATTTACAGAGGGCCAGTTAACCTACAAACCCCAAACATCTTTGGGATGTGGGATGAAACCAGAACACCTGGAGGAAACCCACGCTGTCACAGGGAGAACATGCGAACTCCACATATAGACAGCACCTGAGGTCAGGATCAAACCCGGTCTCTGGCGTTGTGAGGCAGCAGCTCTACCCGCTGCACCACTGTAGCGCCCAGTTCCATTACAACTTTACCCCAGGCACTGCAGGTGCATTATTTAAATAGTTTTGCCAACCTTGGTGAAAATGGTAACGGTAAATATTGAATGTAATTAATATAAATTTTTGATTAATGTATATTTTCATGTGATTTTAAGTAAACGTATTATTTTTTAACTTTATAATTTAAAAAAATCTTTTAAAAAAATAATTTAAATTAATTTCAACTGTGACTTTATAGATACAGCGCGGAAACTGGCCCTTCAGCCCATCGAGTCCGCGCCGACCTGCGATCACACCGTACATTAGCACTATCCTACACATTAGGGACAATTCACAGAGGGCAATGAACCTACAAACCCACACGTCTTTGGGATGTGGGGGGAAACCAGAGCACCCAAGGAAACCTACACGGTCACAGGGAGAACGTGCAAATTCCACAAACAAACAGCAGCCGAGGTAAGGATCGAACCCAGGTCTCTGGTACTGTGATGCAGCAGCATTATACCGCTGCATCATTGTGCTGCCCTAATTGTGGTTACACTGCTACTGATCATCAGAGACCATAAGGCCCCATGAGTTGCACTGTACTCTTTCTGGAGGTAAGGTGTTGCCCCTCACGCTTATGTTCTGCTTTGCTGAGGCAGTGCAGAAAGAAAGTGATCGGTGTGGGAGAGAGACATGAAGATAGAGACACTCCCATAAACACAACAATACACACAGGCAACTGTCGAATCTCATTTTCCTCGATAGTTAATGCAGGAACAACCATGAACATCTTGGAAGGCACAAGGAAATTGAAATGGAGTTAATTTACTCCTCTCTCTGACGGGGCTTCTTTGAGACCCTCTCCCACTGCACCCTCTCTGTGATTACACTCAGTCTGAAGAAGGGTCCCGACCCAAAACGTCACCTATCCATGTTCTGCAGTGATGCTGCTTGACCCGCTGATTTATTTCAGCATTTTGTGTATTTTTCGATAAACCAGCACCTGCAGTTCCTTGTGTGAACGTTACATTGATTACACATTCCAATAAAAACCCGGTGCTGCTCTGCATCTGATTAAAAGTATGTTGGCCATGTGGCATTGTGTTTTATTCGTAAACCGGTAATTCCAGCAACACGCAAAATCAGTAAGTCTCTCAGCAACACTGCTTCAGATTAAAATTTAACAAGCTTATATTGTTACAGGTTCAAGAGTCAAGAGTGTTTTATCGACATATGTCCCAGATAGAACAATGAAATTCTTACTTGCTGTAGCACAACAGAACATGCAAACATAGTTTGATATGACAAACGAGAGAGAAAGAAAAGCTCAGTGTGTATATATACACATACTGACAACATACCTATATATATATTATATATATATATATACACATACACACGTTAAAAAAAACAAAAAACCGTGCAACAATAATAATAATGTCGATTGTAGTTCGGAGCCTATGAGATTGTAGTGTTTAATAGCCTGATGGTTGTAGGGAAGAATCTGTTCCTGAACCTGGACGTTTCCGTTTTCAGGCTCCTGTATCTTCTTCCCAATGGCAGTGGTGAAATGAATGTGTGGCTAGCATGATGTGGGTCTCTGATGATGTTGGCCGCCTTTTTGAGGCAGCGACTCTGATTAATCCCTTCGATGGTGGGGAGGTCAGAGCCGGTGATGGACTGGGCAGTGGTCACAACATCTTGCAGTCTTTTCCGCTCCCGGATGTTCAAGTTGCGGAACCAGACAATGATGTAACCAGTCAATGTCCTCTCTACTGTACACCTGTAGAAGTTCAAAAGAATCCTCTCCGTAATCTTTGCAGGAATTAGAGGCGCTGATGTGTTGTTGTTATAATTGCATCAGTGTGCTGGGACCAGGAAAGATCTTCGGAAATATGCACGCCCAGGAATCTGAAGATTTTGACTCTCTCCACCATCGTCCCATTGATATAAACAGGATTGTGGGTCCTCATCCTTCCTCTTCCAAAGTACACAATCAGTTCTTTGGTTTTACTGATATTGAGAGCCAGGTTGTTGTGCTGGCACCATTTGGTCAATCAGTCGATCTTACTTCTATAGTCTGACTCATCATATCTTAATCAAATGGCAGCGGTATTAAGAAAGAAAGTGGAGTTAAAATAGAGTTTAACCATTATCTTCCTGAATGACAAAGCAGTCCTGAAAGACCATTTAACTTATTTGCACTTCCATTTCCCTTGTTCTATGTTCTTAAAATATAACTCATTATCTTTTGCTGAGATTCACAGACCATTTTTAGGTCTTGACTGGTGAGCCTATTGGACTTATCACAATATATGTTCGATCTATGTTTTAACTTTTATTAACATAGAACATTGAAAAGGAATCGGCCTTTCAGCCAACAATGTCCATGCCGAACATGATGCAAAGATAAATTAATCTAATCTGTCTGCATGTGATCCATATCCCTTCATTCACTGCATATCCATGTGCCTGTCCAAAAGGCTCTTAAACGCCACTATCGTATCTGCCTCCACCACCACCCATGGCAGTATGTTCCAGGCGTCCACCACCCTCTGTGTAAAAAAACATGCCCGGCACATCTCCTTTAAACTTTGCCCATCTTGCCTTAACACATTGCCCTCTAATCTTTGACATTTCCACCCTGGGAATAAGGGTTGTTGGTTGAAGGGCCTGTTCCTGGGCTGTATTGTTCTATGTTCTATACAGGTGAATCATCTCTGTGAGTCTGCAGTAATTCCTGTTCTACTCACGAACTCTGGAAAACAAAAGAAAGCAAGAAGGACAAAGAGGCAAAATACCAGCCTTGATGCCCAACAAATCAGGCTTCTCACAGTTCAGTTTTTGCTGAAACGGTGTTTCAAAAATATTTGTGATTCTGTCACTAGTTTTCTATCTCTTCAACACCAATAATGAAGTATGTTTATCTTCATGGCAAAATCCACTGCATCTTTAAACTGCACCGTTTGTGTTGGTGTACCTGGAATCTTGTTGTTTGCCTTGTGAGCTACACTCTCTTCTCATACGAGCAAAGAACAATAGATGTGGCATCATGTTCAGCATGAACATTGCGGGCGGAAGAGCCTGTTCCTGTGTTACTCTGTTCTATGTTCTATACTTATGTGAATGAAGATGATGTATTTGGTTGACAGAGGCAACCACTTCGACGAGACTGTCTCGCCAGAAGATAAATTACGCTTCATAAGTATTGGGGGAGTGGCAGATTGCTGGATGCAGAGGCAGTTCTGCAAGTCCAAAGATAGTGATATATGCTTAGTTTAGTTTTGTTTGGAGATACAGCGCGGCAACAGGCCCCTTGGCCCACTGAGTCTACTCACACCATGGGGGGTCGCAGAGAAAACGTATAAACTGCACACCCAAAGTCAGGATTGGACCTGGGTCTCTGAAGCTGTGTTGTTGCAGCTCTACCAGCTGCACCACTGTGCCACCATGCCATACCTTGTGTATGAGAGGAGAGATGTATCAGTAAGTGAGAGGGAGAAGGGGGATATGAATGGCTTACAGGCCACAATGTGGCTGATTCAACAAACCTGGTTGTGTTACAAAGCTGTTTTCTGCGCTGTATCTCAGATAAGGTCAAATGGCACCTGCTGCTAAACCTCCTTGGTAACCACACTTCCTGAGCAAAACCAACAGGTTTCTTCCACCCTTCGCTGGGGAAATATATGTGCCTCGTGAAGGATGCTTCATCTCTGGTGCTGATCTTGCTCTTTGTGAAGAAGTGTGTGGAAAGGAACTGCGATTGGTGCTATATACTAAAGATAAACACAAAGTGCTGGAGTAATTCAGCGAGTCAGGCAGCATCTCTGGAGAAAATGTATCTCTGCAGAATTGCTGTCAGGCAGAATCTCTGGAGACCCGTCTCCGAAGAAGGGTCTCGACCCGAAATGTCGCACATCCTTTTTCTCCAGAGATGCTGCCTGAGCCGTTGAGTTACTCCAGCACTTTGTGTCTATCTTGCTCTGTGTGAATCCATACTTCTTGCCTTCTGAAAATTCAATTGCTGCATTTGGCTTTAAACTACAAACAAAGGAGCACATTCAAAAGCCCCACTGAACCGCAGAATGCTTATAAAGGAAAACGACAAAGAAAAATAATCCAGGGAGTTAACTCTGCCCTAAGCATTACAGTTTTTAGACACAAGGAACTGCAGATGCTGGTTTGCAAAAAATGATACAAAGTGCTGGAGTAACTCAGCGAGTCAGGCAGCATCTCTGGACAACACGGCGAGGCGATGTTTCTGGGATGGATCTTTATTTGCAGTTCACAGCATGGAAACAGGCCCTTCCAACTGGTCTCTTCAAATAATGTGACTGCGCCTCCTCTCTTGAATGTCACTCTGATCCCTATCACTGGCAGAGAGGCCAGGAGAGGCCAGTCCCCAGCATCATTACTAACAGCTAGATCCAATTAGCTGATATAGATATGGCCTCCTGAATCTTGTGAGCCAACTCCCTATAAAACACTCGCTGTTGAGCTGGAGGGGAGAAGGGTGAGGATAAGAGAAGAAGCAAGAGAGAAAGAGAAAAAGAGAAAAAGAGAAAAAGAGAAAAAGAGGACGAGGAATAAGAAAGTAAGAAGAGAGAGAGAGATGAAGGTAGGCAAATTAGGGAGCCTCCATGCTAGCTGTGTTCCCCGTCACAGGTTTGAGGAAGACTGAGCCACTGGGACAAACCTGAGGCCACCAGTGCCATCGCGTGGTCAAGACTGAGCTAGAAAAAGATAACAGTCCCCACAGTGAAGATGAGGATCACAGAAATGACCGAGGCACTACATATATAAAAAATAAGGCTTGTCTTGACTGACAAACCAGATCAATTTTCAAAAATATGGTCTCCTTTTATTGAATTTCTTCCACAACATAATGGTTGAACACAAACTCAAAACCAAGCGGGCGTATGGAAGGGCAGTGGGATATATCTCCACTTCTTTCACTTCTTCGTTAGTTCTGGGGTTTTTATATTTTATTTTTCATGTCTTTCTCGAAATTCTTTTCTTTTTCTTTTCTTCTTTCTTTCCTTTTTCCTTTTTTCCGATTTAGTTTTTTTTTGTTAAATATTTTTATTAGCCGTAAGTACATATTAAAAGAATATACTTGTCACACACATTTGTAATATTATTAATATTAACCATTATGTCTTATTTGTATTTCTATACTTTTTTTTAATTGCAGATAGGAAAAAATAGAGAAAAATAAAGTAAAAGTAGAAAATCAAAAAAAAATGAGTGGAGTGTTAAACAGGTTATCCATCATTGGAGATCTATCCATGATTTGTTATATATGATTTTTCATCCATTCATTTATTCAGGCTTCAGTCAGGCTCTCGCACCGAGCCATTTTGACCCTTTAAATATTCAATAAATGGAGACCATATCCCTCTGAAAAGAGCCAACTTGTCCAGTTGGACAAGCCTTAATCTTTCCAGAGGAAGTGTCTCCAACATTCCTGTAATCCACATTTTGGTTGTGGGGGATGTAGGACCTTTCCAGAATTTCAATATTATTTTTTTCCCAATTATTAAACTGTAATCAATAAAAATTCTTTGATAAACACAAGAATTTTGAGTCAGGGATCAGATTCGTATTAACAAGATTCGAAATTATCTTAAATATTTCTGTCCAAAATTTAGTGATTTTTATACAATTTGTAAATGAATGCCTTAAGTTTGCTTCAAAGTGCTGACATTTATCACATATGGCAGATACGTTTGAAAAAATATTATGTAATTTGGATTTTGAATAATGTAATCTATGTAATATTTTAAATTGTATAAGAGTGTCTAGCATTTAATGTACAATGGTGTATATGTTGTAAACTTTCATCCCATACTTCTAGTCTGATTAATTGACCTAATTCGTTTTCCCATGATTGCCTATATATTTCTGTCATTGGGACATCGTTTTCCAATAAAATGTTATAAATATATGATATCAATTTTTCTGTGTTCGGGTGTTTATTTAGACATTCATCTAAAATTTCTGTCTTTCTATTTCTGATTTCTTGTGTGTTTGCTTTTACATAAACTCTAATTTGTAAATATTTAAAGTAATCTTTTGAATGTAATCCATAAATTTGTTGTAATTCTTGAAATGACATGAAGGAGTTTTCCCTATAGAGATCGCCCATCTTGTTAATTCCATAGTTTTTCCATTGTAAAAAACCTTTGTCCATGATTGAAGGTTTAAATGTAACGTTATTTACAATGGTATGGGCTAGTGGTATACATTTCAATTTTAATGTTTTCTTTATTTGTTTCCAGATACGTATCCCACTTTCTACTATAGGATTTTCACTATAGATTTTCTTACCTAGTTTAATATTAGCGAATAAAATTGAGCTAATTTCAAAAGGCGAACAATCTTCTTTTTCCATTTTTAACCAGTTAAAAAACCATAATATCTTTGTTTATCTGTCTCTACTAACCAAAAATTCGTATTTTTAATATTAATTGCCCAGTAATAAAACATAAAGTTTGGCAGTGCTAGACCTCCATTTATTTTTGATTTACATAAATGTTTTTTATTTATTCTATGGCTCTTATAATCCCAGATAAAGTTGGTGACTATAGATTCAACTTTCTTAAATAAATCTTTAGGAAGATATATCAGAATCAATTGGAAGAGATGTAGTAATTGCGGGAGAAAAATCATTTTTATTGCATTAATTCTACCTAGCATTGAAATAGGTAATGTTTTCCAATATAAAATATTATTATTTAATTTAGTCAATAAAAGTGGAAAATTGGATTTAAATAAAGAATCAAATCTTTTTGTTACATAAATTCCAAGATATTTGATTTTTTCGTTTGCTATCTTAAAAGGAAATTGTTGTAGTATATGTAAGTTATTTACCATTATTGACACAAGTTCACTTTTATTCCAATTAATACTATATCCTGAAAATAATCCAAATTCAGTTATTAATTTTAATACATCTGGAATACTAATTTCCGGCTTTGTAATATAAAGTAATACAGCATCCGCATATAAGGAGATTTTATTTTCAGTATCTCTGGTGTCATACCCATATATTTCAGGATGTAATCTCACACGTTGAGCTAATGGTTCTATTGCAAGTGCAAACAATAGCGGGGATAAAGGACAACCTTGTCTGCAGCCTCAGAATAAATTAAATTTAGTTGATAGCATTTGATTTGTTAATATTCTGGCTGTTGGATTAGTGTATAATAATTTAACCCAGGTAATAAACTTCTCTCCCAACTTAAAAGTTGTGTTAGTATTCTTGCTGTTGGATTAGTGTATAATAATTTAACCCAAGTAATAAACTTCTCTCCCAACTTAAAAGTTTCCATAACTGAAAACAAGTAAGACCATTCCACCTGGTCAAAGGCTTTCTCAGCATCCAACAATATAATTACTAGGTCTTTATTAATACCTCTTTTCGAATATATAATATTGAATAATCGTCTCAGATTATATGAGGAATATCGTTTTGGTATAAATCCTGTTTGATCGGGGTGAATTAATTTATTAATAACTGTGCTTAGTCTTTGTGCTAATATTTTGGTTAGTATCTTTTGATTAGTATTTAAAAGAGCTATAGCTCTATATGATCCTGGGTCATCCAGATCTTTGTCTATTTTAGGTATAAGTGTTATAATAGATTCATTTAACGTTTCTGGTAGTTTTCTGGTGGGTATAAATGTATTCATAGAGTATCTTCAAACATCTTCAAATGTGGTGCAATCAGATCATAAAATGTTTTATAAAATTCTGAACCAATACCATCTGGTCCCGGTGTTTTACCATTTTTTAATGATCTGATAGATTCTTCGATTTCTTTTACTGATATTTCAGCATTTAGTGATTCTCTATTTTGTGAATCCAACCCATTCAGATTACATTTTTTTTAAATGCTTCTATTCCTATCCTGTTTTCTGTCGTTTTTGCTGAATATAAATTTTTATAATATTGCAAAAATCTCTCATTAATATCTTTGGGTTGTACTAATGGTTTGCCATTGTATGATTTAATCCTATGGATTATTTTTTCTCCCTCCATTTTCTGTAATTGACGAGCCAATAATTTTTGAGGTTTATCTCCAAATTCAAATTGTAATTGTTTAGTGTATTGATAGAGTTTTTACAACTTGATCTGAGTATATTTTATTCAATTTATATTTCAGTGCAGCAATTTTGTTATGTTTTGTTATGGTTGGATTAGCAGCATTCTCTGTGTCTAATTGTTTAATCTCCTTTTCCAATTCCTGTTGTTCCCTCCGATTCTCTTTATTATAAAATGCTTGAGAAGAAATCATAATTCCACGGGCATATGCTTTAAAAGTTTCCCATAATAGGGAAGAAGATATTGCCGGTTTATCATTTATTTCAAAGAAAATCTTGATAATATAAGGTTCTATAATATATCCCTGAGTTACTTTGTCTTTTAAAATTTGTGGGTTAAATCTCCATTGTCCCTGTTTTTCCGTTTTACCATTTATTTTAATCATAAATGTTAAAGGTGCATGATCTGAGATTGTAATATTATGGTATTTTGAATTATAAGTAAGGGAGATAAGTTTAGCGTCAACCAAAAAATAATCTATTCTTGAATAGGTTTTATGTACAGGTGAATAAATTGAATATTCTCGTCCAGTTGGATTTTCTACCCTCCAAACACCTTTAATATTACTAGTATCCATATATGCATTTAATAAGTCACTGGAATGGGATTTGGTTTTCCTTTGTCTTGTGGATCTATCTAAATAAGAGTCTAGTCTACAATTTAAATCTCCTCCAATTATTAAGTTATGTTGTGCTATTTCCGGGATGTTATTAAATATTTTCTTAAAGAACAGTGGACTTTCAAAGTTTGGTCCATATACATTGACAAAAATCATTTTTTGTGCATTTAATTCTCCTATTACAATAATGTATCTACCATCATTGTCAGTTATAATTGATGTATGTTTGAATAAAGTGCCTTTATGAAAAAATATTGCTACGCCTCTGGATTTGTGTGTAAAAGAAGAATGATACGTTTTATCTATCCATTTAGCTTTCAGCCTATGCTCGGCATCTTTTTTAAAATGTGTTTCTTGAATAAAAATCACATCAGCTTTAATTGCTTTTCAATGTGCTAGTACTTTACCTCTCTTAATTGGTTCATTAATACCTTTAACGTTCCAGCTACAAAACGTTATTCCTTCATTCCCCTTATTCATTTTTAAATCTTGCATCTTTTGTCTATGGGGGTATACAATAGAGCCAATGGTTCAGTTCGACAGACCCGACCTTACAGCCGAACTCCGAATAGACGAATTTTAAGATCCTTGAATGTCTCTCACGTGTATATCTCTTTTGATCCAATTTGTAACTCCATTTAGACTGAAAATAATAATGATAGATTATAATAGAGAAGAAAAGAGGATAGGTTAAGAAATTAGTATTGTGCACAAAGAAGGAGAAAACTACTTCTAGTATTAGTGTAGTTAGTGCTAGCCATACTAGCATGGCTAACCATCTACCGACTTCCGTAGTTGATGTTACCAACTTAACCAGCTCCTTGGTTTCTTGAAATTTTTATTCCATAGCAGTATAATAAATTTTAAAATATTTGGGTTCCAATAGTTGGAAATGTGAGCATACATATATTTAAAACTTGTTTGAAAATATAATTAAAAAAAACGAAAAGAAAGGAAAAAATAAAATAAAAATAACTAATAAAAAAGAAAAAAGGTTTCCAAAGAGGGCAAATGAAATCAAACTCTATATTTGACACTAATCATTCCATTATAAGTAAGTATTAGTCATTAGTGATAATTATTAACTCTGATTAGTAAAAATACCACGCTATAATTTTAGTATTTATTAGTTATTTGTATTAGTAGTGCAGTTATACGAATTATTAGTTTCCATGGGAGAGTTCCCGATCCACATCTTTCTCCAGCTTCCTTAGTCACAACTTTAATTCCATCCAGTCCTGCAAAGTCAGTTTATTCAAGGATGAAGTTCAGTTTTAAAAGTATTATTCACGTATCCTCTTGAATCTTAATCATCTGGGCAAAGTCCAATGCTTCCACAGGGTTGGTGAAAAAGTGTTCATATTTCAAATTCTCCACTTCCCTCAAGATACTTTTGGTCTCATTAAACGCTTTTCGTTTCCTGGTGACCTCTGCTGGATAGTCTCGATAAATACTGATCCTGTATCCTTCAAATGCAAGATTTCTGTTTCTTGCAATTTTTTGCATTATCTCCTCCAGGACATGGTCGTACTGTACTTTTATTATCATTTGTCTTGGGGGAGCACTTTGTCTTGTCTGGCATCTCATCACTCTGTGTGCTTGGGCAAGTAAAGGCTTCTGATCCAGAGATAAAACTTTTTGCAGTAAATTTGCAGTGAATTCTCGGGGATCTTCATCCGTCTCTTTCCCTTCTGGAATACCCACAATTCTTAGGTTCTGTCTTCTCTGGCGACCTTCCAATTCAGTACATTTCTCGGTTATTTTGCCCAGTAATTCAGTTAGACGTTGGTTTTCTGTGATAAGCTTTGCTGTAGTCACAGCACTTGTTTTGGCTAGTTCTTCAAGGCCCTTTATGGCTGCCGTCTGTTGATTCAGTGCCAGCTCCACAGGATTCAGCCTTTCTTCAAGATCAGTTTTGACTTTTCTGATTTTAACATTCGTCTCATTTGTCAGACTTGCAGTTTGTTCAGTCAATATTTCTGCAATTTCTTTCTTCAGTTCATCCGATGTATTCTTAGCCATGGTATTAATTTCAAGCTTTAACTCCTTCATTTCCTCCTTGATTTTTTTTATTTCTTCCCCAAAATTCATCTTCTTCAATTCTTCATTCGTTTTTGCCAGTTCATTCTTTAGTTCCAGCTTTATTTCTTCCTTTAAACCAGCAATTTCACTTGCAATAAAAGTTTTAAGTTCTTCACCTTCCGATTTTTTTCATCGTTTTTTTCGACACATCTTCTTGGGATAGCGTCCTACCTGAGCCCGAGGCTTCAGTCGGGCCTTCCACCATTTTCTGCCTGGTAACACGAATTTTCGGTTTATCCGCGGGTGGGCTGCGCTGTGTAGACATAGTAAGTCGTGCGCCTGATGACGTCACTCACAGCAATCGGTGCAGAGGCAGCAGGGAGGTCGCTTTCTCCCTGATTATTCTCCGTTTTATTCGAGGAGCTGGCTGGCGTTGCTCTCTAGTCCTCCATAGCGCCACCGGAAGTCCCGATTTAGTTATTAGTTTATAAAATGTTAAAATTGATGCAGTACGAAAATTGTATAGCGGTCACGTCGATTACTTTCTCTTTGTACAATTGCTCCCAATAAAATAAATATATATTTTTAAAAGACTGAGCTGCCAGGAAGAAGTTCTGGACAAGCTAGCGCCTCTCCTGATGCTGACACTGAGTGATCGGGGCAAGACAGAGTTGCCAGTGCCTCTTGCTGCCCATGGACAAAGAGGGACTGTGCCCACACACATGCAAAGACTGAAGGGCCAGGATAATCCAGAGCCTGCCAGCACTGCCTCTTCAGCGTCAAAGCTGAGACCTGCCAGGGTAAACCTGAGACCACCACTGCCATCTCTTGAGGCACGGGTGAACTGTAGGGAGAAACCTGAGATCACCACGCCTCATCCTTGAAGACCAGGACTGAGCTGCTGGGTCAACCCCCAGCCACTGCACATGCGCCTCCATGCGGTCTTGAACTTTCTTACCATTGTAATTAAAATATATCACGTGAGTTCACCCTACTGCGAGTGTCGGTGTGGTCACAGCCAAACCGGGCATCAACCCCAACACTTCAATATTTCCTATACATGTACCTGTCCAAATATCTTTTAAATATTGTTAAAGCACCTGCCTCAACTACCTCCGCTGGCAACTCATTCTGTATATCCACCTTCCCCTGAGCGAAGAAGTTGCCCTTCAGAATCATGTGAAATCTTTTCCCTTTCACTTCTATTTAAACTAAAGGGCATAGTTTTAAGGCAATCATGGATTATGTCTGGTTCCATTCAGCCACGTCGTTTGAGATAAGGAGTTAGGCAACTGAACACAGATGTGATCAAAATGCAACATCTGGAATAATCGACTGAGCATCCAGGTTGTGGCTGAACACACAGGTAGCAAGGAGAGAAAAAAAATATTGAAATGGCCACCTCAGTTTCCCCAACACAATATAATCCATGAGGAAAACAACACATCATACAGCAGTCCCAGTTGTACCATTCTACCTGACAGTAAACAACAACTGGAGATAAATTTCCTCGGCAGATTCACTTAAGTAATATTTTTTGCCAGTTTTTTCAATTTTTTCCAAGACGTTCATGATTTTGCAAATTTAAAAACAACATTTATTTTGCTTTCTGCTGCCAACTGTGGCTCGGTTAGCAGACATTCTGTGGCTGCAGTGAAAATTAGGAATTGCTGCCTCACAGCGCCAGAGACAAGGGGTTTGATCCTGACTACGGATGCTGTCTGCATGGAGGTTGTACGTTTTCTCTGTTACCCGTGAATTTTCTCCAGGAGCTCCGGTTTCCTCTCACACTCCAAAGATTTATCGGTGTGCAGGTAAATTGGCTTCTCTAAATTGTCCTTTGTGTGCAGGATAGAACTAGTGAACAGGTGACCGTCGGTCAGCGCAGACTCGGTGGGCTGAAGGGTCTGTTTCCATGCTGTATCTCTAAACTAAACTAAAAGCTCACCTTCATTGGCCAGAGAGTCAGAGAGTCATGATGCAACTTCATAAGACTTTGGTTCGGCCACATTTGCGGTATTGCAAAAGGATCTGGTCACCCCATTACAGGAAGGATGTGGAGGCAAAATGAAAAATAGTGGAAGGCTAGAGGAAGCACTCTAGTATTATCACACATGCAACTTTGGTAAGCAAGGCACTCTTATACCCTCATGGTATTTCAACAGTCCTTATAGGTTTTGGATTAGGTTTAGATTGATGTTAAGATTCGGGTTTAGGAATAGGGTTAGGAATATGATTAGGTTTCAATTTAGGTATAGGTTTACATTTAGAATCACATTGGTTTAAATTTACGTTTAGGATTATGTTTAGGTTTAAATTTAAGTTTAGGTTTAGAAATAGGATTACTATTAGGATTATGATTAGATTTAGGTTAAGCTTTGAAACGCTTTGTTTTGCATGCTGTCCAGATCAGATAATACAATCAAGCTAAACACATTACAATAGATAGAGCAAAGGGGACGATACAGAGGGCAGAATATAGCTCACAGCTTTGTAGATAGGTTTACAAGTAGGAAATACATTTGAAAGAGTAGAGTGATTGTATTGGATGTTACAGGTCCACCACCGATTTTCTAGTGGTCCAGCACCTCCTTTAATCTGGGCAAATTTCTGAGAACGCGCTTGATATCATATGCGCAAGTCCCCCTGAAAATGTGGCTCCTAGGTTGGGTGAGGCGGCCAATCTTGACCTCATCGGGACTTCTGTGGTCGATCGGCGGGTCGAATTTGCCCCCTGCGGCCGGGGCTCCGGAACACCGGCCCGGTCGGAGCCGACATATCTATGCCCACAGCCCACTTCCATGGCCGACTTTGCGGGCTGGTATCTCGGCCATAACTTCTGTTGGTCCAGCGAAACAGCTCTGGAGCCAAGGGTGCTGGAAAATCGGTGGTGGACCTGTAGTAGATCTTTTGCTGGGACCCGCACGCAAAGCGTCGCCACGCTTCAGCGCCATCTTGTAGAGCTTATTTGTGGAGATCAGAATTCCACGTGAATTTGTACCAGAATCTCCTACCAATCCCAAGCGCTGCTCCCAGGACAAAGCTGTCCCCTTTCCGTTGTCCGGGCAACCATTACCTTACATTTTTCCATTCTTTGAAACATCCTCAGCAACAGCAATTGTATCAGATGATTTGTACAGCCAGGCCGGTGAATTCATCAATTTCCCCCATGTAAAATTGACAGCAGCACAAAAGAGCCCTGTACATTTACTGTTTGACTGGATTCCCCAAAGTGCAGCCATTATTGATAGGATGCATGGTGCCATATGGGCCTCATCTCCTTTAGGGACAGAGAGAGGGTGTACTTTGTGCATATGCAGCTGGTTGTGACCAAGGGTGCAGAATCTTAAATGTTAATGCCTGATCTCTGGAAAAATAAATCACTGCAACTGCAACTGCAGCTCACTATCTTACCTCCAGTCACTGGCTCAAAAAGGCAGCCAGCATCATCAGAGACCCGCACCATCCTGGGCACATTCTCATTTCACTCCTGCCATCAGGAAGAAGTACAGCAGGCTGAAAACATCCAGGTTCAGGATCAGTTTCTTCCCTACAACCATCAGGCTATTAAGCACGACAACCTTCAAAAAGGCTCTGAACTATGATGACTTGGGAACATTACTTTTACATATTTTTTGTCTATTTCTTTGTCTGTTTTATATATATTGTACATATATATATATATAATTTTTGTTGTTTTGCCGAGTACTGTGTTTACACATCTGATGTGCTGCTACAAGTGAGAATTTAATTGATCTGTTTCAGGACATACGACAATAAAACACCCTTGGCTCATGAGCCAACAGCGCGAGCATTCTTTACAATGATTTTGCTCCATTCCATTTTATGTTAGTGTCAATACACACTGAGCACATAAGAGGGGTCAAAAATTATTCATCTGATTCAGCTCTACCCCAAAGTCCTTTGAAATAATGTTTGAGTTGCCTTTGACCTCTGAGACGTCCTGCTCTTTGATACATGCGGGGAAGAGGAAGAACGTTTTGGTGTACTGCTAAGAAGGTACTCCTCAATATTTAGCAAGACAAAATAAAAACACAAAATGCTGGAAATACTCAGCAGGTCAGGCAGCATCTGTGGAAGAAGAAGCATAGTTAACATTTTAGGTTGAGATTCCTTGGACAAAATGTAGGGTCTTTGATTTGAACCACTAGCCCTGATTCAGAAGGAGAGTCCAGTACCAAGGGCGCAGCTTCAGAATAAAAGTACGTATGTTTAGAGTGGAGATGAGGAGGGATTTCTTAGCCAGAGAGTCCTGAATCTGTGGAATTCATTGCCACAGACAGCAGGGGAGGCCAAATCATCAGGCATTTTTAAAACGGAGATTAATATGTTCTTGATTAGGAATGGCATAGAAGGTTATGGGGAGAAGGCAGGAGAATGGGGTTGAGAGGGAAAGATAGATTGGCCGTGATCAAGTGGCAGAGGGTGCTGACCCAAAACATCACCCATTATTTTTCTCCAAATGAATGACAAAACATTGCAATATTTTAAATAAATAAAGAATGAAATGTGTAATACTAGCATTGTATTTCAGTGAGATCACCAACTCCTCCTCCACTTTATTCCTTTTATACTTTAAATTTCCAGACTGACATTTGTTCTGAGCCTCTGAACTAGGAGAGAGAGGTCATGAAAATCTCACCTGAAGTGAAACTAGTTCATACTCAGATTATTTTCCATTTGCCAGTAAATTGAGAGAACTGGTACTGTCGAACGGAGAACACAACCCAATTCAATTAACAGAGCTATATCAGCAACTGTACATATCAAGACACAACAAGAATGTTAGCCCTCACAGCTGAGAAATATTGATCTGTAAGTATTGATATCATATGACATTCCATTACCAGTTCTTCAAGGATCCATGGAGACATGGTAAATAATCTTTTGCATCAGTATCTCAGCAATTCAAAGGCAGTTTTGCCATCATCTGGAAATTCTAGAGAACACTAGACTAAGTGCAGACCTGTTGGGTCTGCTCCCCCAATGCAATATTCCACCACTCACCTGTTCCCCAACGCAGTATTCCACCACTCACGCATAGCCCCCAACTGCGCAGGCACGGCTCATTTCCTCAACCACCAGCACTCCCTCCCCTCCTCTTCACCCTCCTGCTTCTTTCCTCTCCTCCTCCCCCCTCCCCCAATCCTTCCCTCACCTCTCCCTCCCACTCCTTTCCCTTACCCTCCCTCCATAGCTCCTCTCCCCCCTACCCCTCTCCTTTCCCTCTATCACCACACTCCTCACCTCCCCCTAACCCCCCCCCCCCCAGTGTTCCTCCTGACCCTCCCCACTGCCCTCTCTCCCTCTATTCCCCACTTCCCCCTCTATTCCCTAACCTCCCCACTCACCTCCCCCTTCCTACCCCCTCAAACCTCCCACTCTCCGTTTGGACCAGTTTGCAGAGTGAGTGTGTGTGTGTGTGTGTGTGTGTGTGTGTGTGTGTGTGTGTGTGTGTGTGTGTGTGTGTGTGTGTGTGTGTGTGTGTGTGTGTGTGTGTGTGTGTGTGTGTGTGTGTGTGTGTGTGTGTGAGAAGAAACCAATCTGCGCATGCGCGATTTTAAAGATTTTTAAACCTTAATAACTTTAAAAATATACCATAGATTGGAACAAAACTTGTTGTACTTGCAGGACGTGAGAATGGAGAGTAAGCTGGTGAAAAATCGTAGCGCTGTCATATACCGTTTTTGCCCAAATAGAAAACCCACGCACACCGGAAGCGCACAAGATCAGAGTTTTAGTTATGTATAGATAGATAGATTAGTAGTGTGAGAAATTGAAGATGTCAATTTTTTCACTTCTTCTCTGAAGTTCAGATACAGTATCAAACTCCTTCAAATTCATTTACTCATCAGCCAATCAACTGCACATATGCTGCTTGCTTGATCTGTCAGCGTGATTTATACTCTGATCAATGCCAAGATTCAAGAGTCTTCATATGTGGATGGTACAAACACTTGGAATTTCTGGTAATTTAGCAGCGCTCTGTGTTTTGTGTATGAATGGCTGAGTTTGTTTTGTTTTTGGACAAAGTATTGTACATGGCCAGAAGGGCAGTCACCATTCTTGCTGAATCCAGGCAAAAGAACGAGAAAAAACTATTTTGGGTGCTGGACATTATTCATGCTGTAATATACCAGAATGTTAACAACAATGGACGTGTTTTCACAGTTTACATCTTCAGCATGGATATTGTCATCCACCCCCCACACACCTGTATTCCCCCGACCCTCTCACCCCATTCCTTTCACCTCTTCCACCCTCCCTCAACCCAATTACCATCCATGAACAGGGGGTAAAATGTAATGTTATTTGTCACGGCGTCACGCAGTGTAGCGCAGCGGTAGAGTGCCAGAAACCCGGGTTAGATCGTGACTATTGGTGCTGGCTTATGGTTCAAAGAATAATTCAAAGAATGTCAAAATGTCAGTGCAGCTTTCTCGCAGGTAAACAAACAAATTTGTTGAATGGAAACAATCACTGATCTTCACTCCACACCTTTTAAACATCAGAGAGTTGTGGATGTAGCCCAGTCCATCACACAGACCAGACTACCCACATTTACACTTCACGCTGCCTCGGAAAAGCAGCCAACATAAACGAAATCTGTAGGAAGGAACTGCAAATGCTCGTTTACACTGAAGATTGTCACAAAATGCTGGAATAATTCAGCGGTTCAGGCAGCATCTTTAGAGAAAGGTCTGACCTGCTGAATTACTCCAGCATTTTGTGTTTACAATCAAAATCTTGTCCCACCCCAGACATTTCTTCTTCTCCCCACTTCTATCCAGCAGAAGATACAGGACTCAAGAACAGTTTCTTCCCCTCGAGGAATAGATCGGGTAGATGCACCGGGATTCTTGCACAGAGTAGGTGAATCGAGGACCAGAGGACATAGGTTTAAGGTGAAGGGTAAAAGATTTAATAGGAATCTGAGTTGTAACTTTCTCACACAAAGGGTGGTGGATGTATGAAACAAGCCGCGTGAGGAGATAATTGAGGCAGGGACTACATGGATAAGACAAGTTTGGAGGGACATGGACTAAATGCTGGCAGGTGGGACTAGTGTAGCTGGGACATGTTGGCAGTGTGGGGAAGTTGGGCCGAAGGGCCTGTTTCCACACTGTATCACTCTATGACTCTATTATCCGGCTTCTGAATCGTCCTTCCATAATCTAGTCTATCTAGTCCTTCTAAAAACTAGGTTACTGTCTGATTCACCTCAACCCATTGCCAACACTGGACTTTGTATATGAATGTTTAATTGTTTATTATAGTGTTTACAGAATACTATGTTTACATATGTGTTGTGCTGCTGCAAGTAAGAATTTAGTTGTTTCCTTTTCAGGACATATGACAATAAAAACTATTGACTCTTGACTCTTGGGATGTTACAATTCTGAGAACTATATTCTGCATTCTGTATCTTCCCCTTTGCTTGTGCTTCAGATTGACTTGATTGTGTTTATGTACAGTATTATCTGATCTGATTGGACAGCATGCAAAACAAAAGCTTTCCGCTGAACTTCAGTACACATGACAAAAATAAACTTAAACCTAACCATCTATCCAAACAATTTCACAGCGTTCTTCCACGGGAAGAAGTCCTCGCCCCCCACTGATGATCCGTTTTCCTGTCTCCCACGTACCCCCTCCACTTGGACCCCCCTCGTAGCCTTCCAGCTCTAGAACTATTTATCCAGAACTGCCGTCGGGACATCAACCGCCTCAACTTCTCCACTCCCCTGTCTCACTCCAATCTCTCCAGCGCCGAACGTACCGCCATCGACTCACTCCGTAACAACCCAGACTGGGTTATCAAACCCGCCGACAAAGGAGGTGCCGTGGTAGTCTGGCGCGTCGATCTCTACAAAGCGGAGGCCGCGCGCCAACTCTCGGACACCTCCTCCTACTTACCCCTGGACCATGACCCCACTGACGAACACCAGGCCACCATCTCGAGCACCATAACCGGCTTCATCAGCTCCGGCTCCCTACCCCCCCCCCCCCCCCCGAGCCTCCGACCTCATCGTTTCCCAGCCCCGCACGGCCCGATTTTACCTTCTCCCCAAAATCCACAAACCCAACTGCCCTGGCAGACCCATTGTCTCTGCCTGTTCGTGCCCCACCGAACACACTTCCACATACATTGACTCCATCCGATCCCCCTTTGTTAAATCCCTCCCCACCTATGTTCAAGATACCTCAGACACTCTCCGTCGGCTCCGTGCATTCCATTCTCCAGGCCCCCATCCTCTCATCTTTACCATGGACGTCCAGTCACTCTACACCTCCATCCCCCACCAGGACGGTCTCAAAGCCCTCCGGTTCTTCCTCGACCAGAGGAGCAACCCATACCCGTCCACTGACACCCTCCTCCGCCTAGCAGAGTTGGTCCTTACCCTCAATAACCTCTCTTTTGATTCCTCCCATTTCCTCCAAACACAAGGCGTAGCTATGGGCACACGCATGGGCCCCAGCTATGCTTGCCTCTTTGTTGGGTACGTCGAACAATCCTTGTTCTCGGCGTACCAGGGCCCCATCCCCGACCTCTACCTCCGTTACATCGACGACTGACATTCATTTCACCACCAACTTCCATCCGGCACTCAAATACACTTGGACCATTTCCGACATTTCCCTACCATTCCTTGACCTCACCATCTCTATTGCAGGTGATACACTCCTGACCGACATCCACTACAAACCAACTGACTCCCACAGCTACCTGGACTACTCTTCCTCCCACCCTGCTTCCTGTAAGGACTCCATCCCCTATTCCCAATTCCTTCGTCTACGCCGCATCTGCTCCCAGGATGAGGTGTTCCACACCAGGTCATCACAAATGGCCTCATTCTTCAGAGAACGGGGATTCCCCTCCCCCACTATTGATGAGGCTCGCACCAGGGTCTCCTCCATACCCCGCAACACTGCCCTCTCTCCCCATTCCCCCACTCGCAACAAGGGCAGAGTCCCCCTGGTCCTCACCTTTCACCCCACCAGCCGGCAAATGCAACACATAGTCCTCCGCCAGTTTCGCCACCTCCAACGTGACCCCTCCACCCGCCACATCTTCCCATCTCCCCCCGTCTGCCATCCGCAAAGACCGCTCCCTCCGCAACTCCCTTGTCAATTCTTCCCTCCCCTCCCGCTCTACCCCTTCCCCGGGCACTTTCCCTTGCAACCGCAAGAAATGCAACACTTGTCCCTTCACCTCCCCCCTCCACTCCTTTCAGGGACCCAAGCAGTCCTTCCAGGTCCGACAGAGGTTCACCTGCACCTCCTCCAACCTCATCTACTGCATCCGCTGCTCCAGATGCCAGATGATCTATATCGGTGAGACCAAGCGGAGGCTTGGCGATCGTTTCGCCGAACACCTCCGCTCGGTCCGCAAAAACCAACCCTACCTCCCGGTGGCTCAGCACTTCAACTCCCCCTCCCATTCCGTATCCGACCTCTCAGTCCTGGGCCTCCTCCACGGCCAGAGTGAGCAACACCGCAAGTTGGAGGAACAGCACCTCGTATTCCGCTTGGGGAGTCTGCATCCTTTGGGCTTGAACATTGAATTTTCTCAATTCTGTTAACCCTTGCTGTCTCCTCCCCTTCCCACCTCTCCCTCAACCCTCGGGCCCTGGCATTCCCTCTATCTCTATCTCCCTCCCCCACCCTAGTCGCACCAGCTTATCATTTTCACACCACAAACAGCTTCCAATGGCTTGTTCCCTTTATCATCGATACTTTTTTGCATATCTTTCATTCATTGTTCTTTATCTCTCCACATCACTGTCTATATCTCTCGTTTCCCTGATCCATGACCAGTCTGAAGAAGGGTCTCGACCCGAAACGTCGCCTATCTCCTTAGATGCTGCTGCACCCGCTGTGTTTCTCCAGCCTTTTGTGTAACCCTCGATTCTCCAGCATCTGCAGTTCCTTCTTTAACACAAGGAAAACTTTTTTATCCAAACTTTTTGCTCTGCTTTCCTGAAGCTAAGAGCAAGTGACTGCGGCACCACCTAGAGAGTAAATGCCAAATTACAAGCTGGTACCAATCTGCACCAGCAACCTCTTGCTCCAGCATCTGCAGTTCCTTCTTTAACACTTTGTCTACTCCACTGCGATATCTCCTCAAGGTATGCCTACTTTGAAGAAGTTCTCCTCCTCCCTACAGAGACAGTTTCACAACCTCCTCTCTAACTGCTCCCCCTCTGTGACTTTTTTGCATATCTTTCATTCATTGTTCTTTATCTCCCCACATCACCGTCTATATCTCTCGTTTCCCTGATCCCTGACCAGTCTGAAGGAAGGTCTCGACCCGAAACGTCGCCTATCTCCTTCGCTCCTTAGATGCTGCTGCACCCGCTGAGTTTCTCCAGCCTTTTGTGTACCCTCGATTCTCCAGTATCTGCAGTTCCTTCTTTAACACTTGCCTGACCAGCTGAGTTTCTCCAGCATGGTGATAAGACTCATACACAGCACGGAAACAGCCCCTTGGCCCAACTCGTCCATGCTGACCAAGATGCGCCATTTACACTAGTCCCACCTGCCTGTATTTGGTCCATATCCCTCTAAACCTTTCCTATCCAAGTACTTGTCCAAAAGTATTTTCAGTGTCCAGAGAACATATCGAAACGTCACCTATCCATGTTCTCCGGAGATGCTGCCTGACCCGCTGAATTACCTCAGCACTTTATGTCATTTAAATGTTGACACAAAGTGCTAGAGTAACTCAGCAGGTCAGGCAGCATCTCTGGAGAACATGGATAGGTGACGTTTCAGGTCATGACCCTTCTTCACACATGTTCTCCAGAGTAGCTGCCTATTTAATAAACTTGCATCTGCAATTTGTTGTTTCTACATTCTGTCTTTTAAATGCTCTTACTGTACCTGCCGCACACACATCCTCTGGCAGTTCATTCCTTATACCCACCGTCCTTGAGTGACAAAGTTGCCTCTCAGGGTCTTGTTGATCTTTGTGCAAAGCTGGACAAAAGACGTGGGGGCAGACCAAATCCTGGCAATTGATAGTTGGATACAGGTTAGGAGGGTTTGATTGGGTTTAAGTGACAAAGGATAGAATTGAAAAGCATGCAAAAGGTGTAAGATAAGGAGAGAAGAGGAGTGAAATGTAAAGCCAGAGAGAAGGATGTGATTGGGAGGCAGAAATCGGTGTGCACTCATTAACCAGGTGTGGAATGGAGACAAATTTCTGAAGGCAACCAAAGTTAATTATTCACAATAAGAATCCAGACCCGAAACATCACCTGTCCACAAGATGCAGAGTTACTCCAGCACTTTGTGCCTTTTTCTGTACAAACCAGCATCTGCAATTTGTTGTATCTCATTATTCATAACCCCTGCCAATCGACAGATTCAAAGGGCAAAAACAGACATATATTCTTTAGTTTAGTTTAGTTTAGAGATACAGCGCGGAAGCGGAGCCTTCGGCCCACCGAGTGTCTGCTAACGATCCTCGTACACCGACACTATCTTACGCACTAAGGACAACCTACAATGTTACCAAAGCCAATTAACCTACAAATTTGTACGTCTTTGGAATGTGGGAGGAAACTGGAGCACCCAGAGAAAACCCATGCAGTCACAGGGAGAATGTACAAACTCCGTACAGACAGCACCTGTTGTCAGGATTGAACCTGGGTCTCTGGCGCTCTAAGGCAGCAACTCTACCGCTGCGCCACTATGCTTCTAATTCTTCTGCGCGTTGATATAGTTTATGAGTGTAGAGACAAAACCTATGATAGATATATATCATAGATAGATAGATATATGTGATAGATAGACATCTATATCACTAAAACTCTGATCTTGACCACTTCCTATTGTTCTGCATATTGATTTTAGAAAAAACGCTGCCACTTACGGCTGTGATGTTTGACCATCTTATTCAGAGTCCCCCTCCGCTGCGCAGGACAAGAGGAATTTTCCCATCAATGAAAAATAAAAGACTTATTAGTGTTTAAAAAATGTTGCGATTCTCTCTTGAAGGCCACGCCCCTTCTGGAGGGAGTATAAAACCCGGAAGTATTGAGTGCAGAGATGCCAACCCTAAATTTAGTTCACAGTAACATTTAACCCATTTGTCCGTAACAAATGGGGTTAAATGCATTTCTCTCCGTAACATACTCACCTGGGGTTGTTGCCGGCGGCTATGCGCCTGCGCACTGGTGCAGATCAGCGGGCTGCCGGCGGGCGGGTGCGGCACATGCGCACTTGGCAAGGTTGCCGGCGGGTCTGCGCCTGCGCACTGGGTGGGGGTGGGGGTGGGGGGGAGGCCGGTGATGGGGCTGCCGCGAGCGGCTGGCTGGCGGCAAGAAAGTGCCGCTGATCGCGCTGCCCGGGCTCTGGGCCGGGCGTATCCCCCACTACGCACGCGCGGCCACTGGGGCCCGGCAACCCTCCCCCACTGCGCACGCGCGGCCACTGGGGCCCGGCAACCCTCCCCACTGCGCACGCGCGGCCACTGGGGCCCGGCAACCCTCCCCCACTGCGCAGGCGCGGACACTAGGGCCCGGCAAAGTGCCGCTGATCGCGCGGGCTGGCAAACCGGGGACACATGGCGCCGGTGTTCACCACGGGAGGAACACCGGCGCGGCGGTGTTCCGTAACAGCATGTTTGGCTGCCGGAACACCGTAAAAAGTTTATTTCGCCGGGATAAAATACGGCGAATCCGGGACACTTGGCATCTCTGTGAGTGCCTTAGTCAGTCTCCGCAAGATGGGGGAGTGAGAGGGTCATGTCTATACGTGAATAACACTGAACACATGTCTACTAAACTGTGAGTGATTTTACTGACCTGTCAGTGCCCTTAATGTGGTTTGAAAATATAGTTTGGAAATGCTTAAGCTTTGTTGCCTTTGGTTTGAAAATGCTAAAGCTGTGTTGCCTTTGGTTTGGAAATGCTAAAGCTGTGTTGCCTTTGGTTTGGAAAAGCTAAAGCTGTGTTGCCTAATTAAAGTTGCCATGCCTAATTAAAGTTGCCATGCCTAATTAAAGTTGCCTTGCCCAATTATAATTGCCTTGCCTATATAATTAAAAGTCTAATCTTGACCACTTCCTGTTTACGTTTTATATTGATTTTTGAAAAAGCGCTATCACATACGGCTGTGATTTTTGGCCATCTTACTCAGAGTCAACCTCCGCTCATCAGGTGCTGAGGATTTTTCACATCGATGAAAAATAAAAGAGTTATTAGTGTTTAAAAATTGTTGAGATTCTCTCTCCTGTCAATCATGCCATGAAGGCCTCGTCCCTTCTGGTGGGAGGGGGGAGGGACTATAAAACCCAGAAGTGTGGGCGTGGCTCAGTCTCTGCAAGATGGAGGAGGGAGAGGTCATGACTCGCTGTCTTTAGTGGCCTTGCACCCTGCTTGAAATGGTATGAAATTGCATTTGCATTTGGTGGCCTTCCACCCCGCTTGATGTGGTAAGAAACTGCACTTGAATTTGGTGGCCTTGCACCTTGGTTGTAATGGAATATCAAGGAATAGCCGTGAGTCAACTGCCAGCCCACAAGCTGTGAGTGAGCTGCCAGCACAACAGGCTTGAGTGACTGAGCCGCTAGCCCAAGAATCCATTCGGCCGACAATGTCCATACTAGCCCTCAAAACCAGTCCCTTCAGCCCACAACATGCATACTAGTGCTACAGAACCCCCCTCCCCCCCAATATTGGAATTGGTGGAGAGGTGGAATATTGCGTTGGGGGACCAGACCTCCCGTGTGATGCTGGGACCCAACGGGAGGTAGATGGGTAGATGGGTAGATAGGTAGATAGGTAGATAGGTAGATAGGTAGATATTCACTCACTAAGGTAAGCAATATTTGCTTATAAATGTAAATAATTAAGATATATTTAAATAGTTGCTTGGTGGGTAGTATTCGAAAATACACAAATTTAAATGTGCATTAAATTGCCTAGTTCTTGCCCCAAGCTATCTTTTTGTTGATGAACTAAAGGATTATTATAACATTGTGCTGGAGTTGTTGGGACATATTCCTGGGAGCAAAACAGATTTTTAATTCAATTTGTATTATGCCAGAATAAATACCAATGCCAAAACAACTTTCACATCCTAACTGGCAAGACCTTATCCTGCGATGGCCATGAAAGAATCAGTTCTCTGTTAAATTCAGCCCAACTGTATTTGGCACTGACATGGTAGCATAGTGTGTTGGTCCTAACACTCACCGAAAACCATCTGCAGCCCCTCCAAATGGAACAACATTCACTACCACTGCTCTCTTACTTTCCATCATTTAGCCTAATCATTATGTTCCTATATATATATATATACACTAGTTCTATCCTACATATTAGGAACAATTTACAGAATCCAATTACCTACAAGTCTGCACATCTATGGATTTTGGGAGGAAACCAGAGAACAGGGGCGGCATGGTGGTGCAACAGTAGAGTTGCTGTCTTACGGCGCCAGAGAGCCGGGTTTGATCCTGATTACGGGAGCTGTATTTAGGAGGTTTGTACATTCTCCCTGTGATGTGCATTTCCTCCAGGTTTCCTCCCACACTCCAAAGACCTACATGTTTAGAAACATAGAAAATAGGTGCAGGAGTAGGCCATTCAGCCCTTCGAGCCAACACCGCCATTCAATCCAAATTCAGTACCCCATTCCTGTTTTTTCTCCATATCCCTTGATTCCCTTAGCCCTAACAGCTAACTCTAACTCTCTCTTGAAAACATCCAGTGAATTGGCCTCCACTGCCTTCTGTGGCAGAGATTTCCACAGATTTACAACTCATTAGGTGAAAAAATGTTTCCTCATCTCAGTCCTAAATGGCCTACCCCTTATTCTTAAACTGTGATCCCTGGTTCTGGACTCCTCCAACATGGGGAACATTTTTCCTGCATCTAGACTCTCCAATCCCTTAAAATTTGTATATGTTTCCATAAGATCCCCTCTAATCCTTCTAAATTCCAGTGAATACAACCCAGTCGACCCATTCTTTCATCATATGTCAGTCCCGCCATCCCAGGAACTAACCCGGTGAACCTACGCTGCACTCCCTCAATAGCAAGAATGTCCTTCCTCAAATTAGGAGATGAAAACTGCACACGATACTCAGGTATGATTCCACCAGGGCCTTGTACAACTATGGTAGGACCTCCTTGCTCCTATTCTCAACTCCTCTCGCTATGAAGGCCAACATGCCATTCGCTTTCTTCACGGCCTTCTGTACCTGCATGCTTACTTTCATTGACTGATGTACAACGACACCTAGGTCGTGTTGCACCACCGATTCTCCGAATCTGACACCATTCAGATAATAATCTGCCTTCTTGTTCTTGCCACTAAAGTAGACAACTTCACATTTATCCACATTATACTGCATCTCCCATGCATCTGCCCACACCCAACCTATCCAAGTCATCCTGCTTAATTCCTATTCTTTGCTTCCTGTCTGCCATCCAGTTCTCCATCCATATCAATACCCTACCCCCAATACCATGTGCTCTAATTTTGCCTGCTAATCTCTTGTGTGGGATCTTGTCAAAGGCTTTTTGAAAGTCCAGATACACCACATCAACTGGCTCCATTATATCCATTCTACTTGTTACATCCTCAAAAAATTCCAGAAGATTAGTAAAGCATGATATCCTCTTCATAAATTCTTGCTGACTTTGACCGATCCAAGAAACATAGAAAATTGGTGCAGGAGAAGGCCATTTGGCCCTTCGGGTCATTGTGATCATAGCTGATCATCCAGAATCAATAACCCGTGCTTGCCTTCTCCCGATATCCCTTGATTCCGCTAGCCCCTAGAACTCTTTTTAATTCATCCAGTGAATTGGCCTCTACTGCCTACTGTGGCAGAGAATTCCACAAATTCACAACTCTTTTTTTTCTCATCTCAGTGAAAAAGTTACTGCTTTCCAAATGTGCTGCTATTACATCTTTAATAATCGACTCGAGCATCTTCCCCACTACCGATGTAACTTAGGCTAACTGGTCTATAATACCCCGTTTTCTCTCTCCTTCCTTTCTTAAAAAGTGGGGTTACATCAGTGAGTAAGTAAGTAAATACGTTTATTGGCCAAGTATTTACATACAAGGAATTTGCCTTGGTGCTCCGCCCACAAGTAAGAACATGACATACAATGACAGTTACGAGTGACTCAGAAAACACTAAACATTAATAATAATAATAAAACATTAATGATAAAACACATCAGCTTGTAGGTTTGTAGGTTAATTGGCTTTGGTAAGTTGTAAAATTGTCCCTCATGTGTGTAGGTTAGTGTACAGGGTGATCATTGCTTGGCGAGGACTTGGTGGGTTGAAGGGCCTGTTGTATCTCTAAAGTCTAAAGTCACCCCGAGAAACCCCATGCAGTCACAAGGAGAACGTACAAACTTCAGACAGACCGCATCAGTAGTCAGGATCGAACCTGGGTCTCTGGGACTGAGGCAGCAACTCAACTACTGCGCCACTGTGCCGCCCATGGTATTTTGGGTTTTAATTGAGTCCATAAGGTTCCTCTTCAGCAGTTTTACCAAATGGTGAACTGTTTTTTTGCATTTACACGCTCTTCAAATTCTGCAAAACAAATCTCAAATTTATTTCTTCAGTAATTTCACGAAAGCAAAACCCAATTATACATTTGTCTTTCTGTTTCATAATCATCAATGAACATAGTGGCATAAAGTTTGTAGAAACAGGGAAATGCAGATGCTGGTTTAGAAAAATGTACACGGGGTAAAGGGTAAGCCAATTGGAACGGAGACGAGGAAACACTTTTTCTCACAGAGAGTTGTGAGTCTGTGGAATTCTCTGCCTCAGAGGGCGGTGGAGGCCGGTTCTCTGGATACTTTCAAGAGAGAGCTAGATAGGGCTCTTAAAGATAGCGGAGTCAGGGGATATGGGGAGAAGGCAGGAACGGGGTACTGATTGGGGATGATCAGCCATGATCACATTGAATGGCGGTGCTGGATCGAAGGGCCGAATGGCCTACTCCTGCACCTATTGTCTTTGTCTATTGTCTACACAAAATGCTGGAGTAACTTAGCGGGTCAGACAGTGTCTCGGGAAAACATGGATAAAGTTTGTGATACTTGGAAGATGGGTTTAATATGGATGGGTGCACACTGGTCAGTGTGGACACGGTGGGCCAAATGGCCTATTTCTACACTAGTTCTATCCTACACACTAGGGACAATTTACAGAAGCCAATTAACCTACAAACCTGTACGTCTTTGGAATGTGGGAGGAAACTAGAGCACCCGGACAAAACCCACGCATTCACAGGAAGAACGTACAAATTCCAGACAAACAGCACCCGAGGTCAGGATCGAACACAGGTCCCTGGCGCTGTGAGGCAGCAACTCTACAGCTCCAAACACTGTGCCACCTTGAAACGTCCATTCCCTCCATCCCTAACCAAAAGCCTTTTAAATGGAACCATCATATCTGCCTCCACCACCACCCCCTAGCAGCGCATTCCAGGTCTCATAAATGCCACTATGGCAATGGAGCCAATTTGTAAAGGCACGGACAGGTGCATGGATAGGAAAGTTTTACATGGATATGGGCCAAACGCGGGAAGGTGGGGCCAGCGTGGATGGGGCATCCTAGTCAGCATGGGCAGGTTGGGCCGAAGGGCCTGTTTGCACTTGCACTCCAGCAGCAAGACCATGGACAACCCTTGGCCAAGCCAACGAGGCATTGGGTGACGTGTGTGGTTCCCCTGGTGACAGACGGGCCGAGGCCCATCCTCTCTCCAGCAGCTGAGAGCCGGCCCGGCCCGGCCCGGGGAGGGGAGGGGAGGAGGCGCCGCCGCCGCTGCCGCCGCCGCCAGACATGGGGCTCGACGAGGTGATGCAGGCGGTGGGGCCGCGGCAGCTCTACCTGCTGTGCTTGCTGACCGTGTTGCAGGTGAGAGAGAGAGAGAAAGAAGGAGGGAGGGAGAGAAAGGGGGGAGAGAGAATGGGGGGGGGGGGGGGGGGGGGGGGGGGGGAGAGAGAGAGAATGAGGGAGAGGGGAGGGGGAGAGAGACAGAGACAAGGAGGGAGTAATGGGGGAGCATCGAGGCCAGTGTGCGGGACTCACAGGCACTTCTCCAGGCAATGAGGGCTCCCGGCCGGGAGCACGGGGGAGGAGGGAATACGATTCCAATCTTTTAACAGTTTGTATCAGATTAACACATGGGACAAATCACTTTTACAAGTTTAACTTTTAACCCCCCCCCCCCAGCACTGCTTGTGTGTTAGTTAGTGCTGGTGGAATTTACTAATGGATGTAGATAGATTTTTGGAAGAACTGCCAAGGTTTCATCGCGTGTCTGCCAGCTAAAATGAACCACTGTTTGATTCTAATCTAAATTTGCATTTCGTCCCCATATATTTGCTTACAAATGAAACGCTGCTTTATTCTAATCTAACGTTTTGCACCTTAATCACACGTGAGAATACTTAAATGTATACCCATAATATTTCCTTAAAATTAGACGACCTTTTTTCGAAGTTAATTTAACAGTTTGCATCATATATGCATTCCCTTAAAACGATAAACCATTTTGTTCCAATCAAATAGTTTGCATTGCTATGTTTTATACACACTTTCATTTCAAATATTTCTATAAAATTAGACACTATTTTATTCTAATCTAATAGTTTACATCCTATATATATATATATATATATACATAATATTTCATTATATATTTTCTTAAAATGGGACATTATTTCATTCTAGTTTAATAGTTTGCATCCTATATACATGAGAATATTTAGAAATAAATATCCGCCTAAAATTAGACACTTTTATTTTAATCCAACAGTTCCTTATATACACATGATAATATTTCATACTGTATTTTGCCTTAAAATTAGTCTTCTTTATTCAAATCTAATTCTAATCACTTGTTTTATAAACAAGTGAAAATATTTCATTTCATACCCATGTTATATTTGCTTAAAAATGAGTCTGCTTTATTCTAATCAAGAGTTAAGAATGTTTAGTTGTCATTTGTACTAACAATGGAACAATGGAATTATAAAGAAAACCTAATAGCTTGCATCTAGTATACATACACAATTGAATCTTTCATTCTGTGTGATATTTGCTAAAAATGTCAAACGAGACACTGCATTATCCAAATATAATAGCTGCTTCATATATGCATATGAAAATATTTCATTCCTTATATTAAAAAAAGACTGCTGGTGTAACTCAATGGGTCAGGCAGTATCTCTGGAGAACATGGAAAGGCAATGTCTCAAGTCAGGACTGATGGTGGGGAGAATAGAAAGCTGTTGTCTAAAGAAGGGTTCCAACCCATGATGTTGCCTGTGGTAGCTTTCTCCTACAAGGGTCCCAACCCAAAAAGCCATTATCTTTTCCGGAGATGTCGCCTGATCAACTGAGTTTATCCAGCACTCTGTGTCTTTTTTTGTGTATATATATATATATATTATATATATATATATATATATATATATATAGAGAGAGAGAGAGAGAGAATATTGTATATGTGTGTATATATGTATATGTGTGTGTATATATATATATATATATATATATATATATATATATATATAAATAATATACACATTGTCTGAAGAAGGGTCTCGACCCGAGATGTCACCCATTCCTTCTCTCCAGAGCTGCTGCCTGAATTACTCCAACATTTTGTGTCTATCTTCGATTTAAATCAGCATTTGCAGCTCCTTCCTACACATTGTATATTTATGTGTGCATATTTATATATGTATGTGGATGTATATATTTGCATATTCACTATACATTAATACAATCATACAGTGCACAGATAAAGAATAAAGGGTACAGCATTTAGTGCAAGATATAACATTGAAGTCCAATAAAGTCCCATTAAAGATAGTTCAAAGAAACAATGAGGTGGGAGATATGTATGTGCATGTATTTGTGTGTGTTAGATTAGAATTAATATTTAATTCCATACACATGATGTGTTTGCATTGAAACATATGTGGACCAGACTGTTGAAAATGAGTGTGTTTAGGCAGCAGGTGATTGAGCAGGCATATGGGAAGATTATCTCCATTTAGCCAAGGCATGCAAGGGAAGAGGAAGGAGGTAATGTTAGAACAGTGTGTAACTAACTGGACCACAGCGTTATGCAGAGTCTGGTCACCACATTCTGGGAAATAAGTGATTGCAGACAGTTGCCAAGACTTGAAAATTATTACCAATGAGGATAGGTAGGATCATCTTTGGAATTGAAGAGGCTGAGTGGAGAATTAATTAAGGTGTATAAAGTTACAAGAGGCCTGGATAAGTAATTAGGAAGGGCTTGTTTCTCTTAAGAATGTAAACATGCAGAGACAATAACTTGGAATGCTTGATGGAAGGATTCCAGAGGAGGAATAATGTTTTATCCCATGAGGTGATGAAGATTTCAAACACTCCCTCTGAAATTGCAGTGAGACAGAAAACCCGGTCATATGTAGGGTGCAGGCGGGTGTGCAGATAAGGAAACAAAAGTGCAAGGACCGCCAAAGGGTAGATTGGAAGACTGAATTAATCCTTGGCAATTTTCACATCAAACGGTGGTGTGATTTCTTGCTCCGCTAATCTCTCGATTAATTTGTTGAATGTGCATTTGACATGGATGACTGACACTGGCCAAGCTCATTCTTGTATCTTTCTCTAGATCTTTGTGGCTGCTCATGCTGTTTTCATGACCATAGTTGGAGCAACATCTCCTTTCCACTGGGACTTTGGGAGCCTTCCATCTGATCAAAGCCAGGATAACACCACGGCCAATGAGAGTCAGCAGTTTCGGCACTGGCTTAGAGTGACAAATAAGAGCGAGATTCACAGACATGTTCATTTTGATCCAGGTTTCTCCTCTGTTATTACAGAGGTAGGTGATAGGTCTGGGGAACAGCACATTTTTGGATTTCCTGTAACTTCACAATTCGCAACTCTGTAATCCATTTTGTCTCGCATTTAGTGTGTGTTCATCTCTGGCTTTTGTCCAACCATCTGCCTATCAAACCTCCCCTCCCCCCTCACCTGTTTTCACCTATGGCCTGCCCCACTTTGTCCCACCCCTACACTCTTCTAACTTTATTTCCCCACCCACTTCTGCAACTGGTCTGAAGAAGAGTCCTGACCCAAGGCATCACTTATCCACGTCCTCCAGAAATGCTGCCTGACCCACTGAGTTACTTCAGCACTTTCTGTCCTTTTGTGTCATTTGTATGGGACGGCACAGCGCCACAGCGAAAGAGTTGCTGCTTCACAGGGCCAGAGACTCTGGTTTGATCCTGACTACGGGTGCTGCCTGTACGGAGTTCGTACGTTCTCCCCGTGACTGCTTCAGTTTTCTCCGGTTACCTCCCACGTTCCAAAAGCGCACGGGTTCATAGGTTAATTGACTTCTATAAATTGTCCCCAATGTGATGGGTAGAACTATACGTGATCGATGGTGCATTTGGACTCGAAGGATCTGTTTCAGAGCTGTATCTCTAAACTAAACATTTAAAAAACCTTGACAGAGGTAAATGAGTGTGTTGGGAATAGATGAGGAATTGGGATAACAGAACTAGTGTGAATAAAAGCGTAGAAAATAGGTGCAGGAGTAGGCCATTCGGCCCTTCGAGCCAGCACTGCCATTCAATATGATCATGGCTGATCATCCAGAAAAGGTACCCTGTTCCTGGTCTCTCCCCATATCCCTTGATTCTGTTAGCCCTAAGAGCTATCTAACTCTCTCTTGAATACATCCAGTGAATTGGCCTCCGCTGCCTTCTGTGGCAGAAAATTCCACAGATTCACAACTCTTTGGATGAAGACGTTTTTCCTCATCAGTCCAAAATGGCCTACCCCTTGGTGAACCTACGCTGCACTTCCTCAATAGCGAGAATGTCCTTCCTCAAATTCGGAGACCAAAACTGCACACAATACTCCAGGTGCGTTCTCACCAGGGCCCTGTACAACTGCAGTAGGACCTCCTTACTCCGATACTCAAATCCCCTTGCTATGAAGGCCATCATGCTTTCTTCACTGCCTGCTGTACCTGCATGCTTACTTTCACTGACTGATGTCCACCTAGGTCTCGTTGCACCTCCCCTTTTCCTAGCATGACACCATTCAGATAATAATCTGCCGCCTTGTTCTTACCATCAAAGTGGATAACCTCACATTTATCCACATTATACTGCATTTGCCATGCATCTGCCCACCAACCTATCCAAGTCACCCTGCAGCCACATAGCATCCTCCTTGCAGCTCACACTGTCACGTAGTTTTGTGTCATCCGCAAACTTGGAAATGTCACATTTAATTCATTTGTCTAAATCATTAATATATATTATAAATAACTGGGGTCCCAGCACTGAGCCTTGTGGCACCCCTCTAGTCACTGCCTGCCATTCTGAAAAGGAACCGTTAATCCCTACTCTTTGCTTCCTGTCTACCAACCAGTTCCCTATCCATGTCAATACTCTACCCCCAATACCATGTACTCTAATTTTGCTCACTAATCTCTTGTGTGGGACCTTGTCAAAGGCTTTTTGAAAGTCCAGATATACCACATCCACTAGCTCTCCCATATCTATTCTACTTGTTACATCTTCAAAAAATTCCAGAAGATTAATCAAGCAGGATTTCCCCTTCATAAATCCATGCTGACTTTGACAGATCCTGTAACTGCTTTCCAAATGCACTGCTATCACGTGTAATCATTAGTCGGCGTGGACTCGTTGGGCCGAAGGGCCTTTTTCCCTGCTGTATCTCAAAGCTAAACCAGCTTCTACAGTTCTATGTTTCTACACTTTTGTATTTATTGCCTACATACAATGAGTATGAGGGGAAAACTGTTTTGGTGTTTGGTTTCTAATTGTACTGAAATAAGGCATGACACAGTCTCTTAAAACAAAATGGTATTTTGTCTTCCTGCCAAAAATAATTGCTACTATTGTGAACTTTTAAATTAAGTGTTTACTTACTTGGAATTAATTGCACTGTAATTTGAACTGCATCTCTGCTACATTTGTTTTAATTTGACAGTGGTTCCTCATTGGTGATGCCTCCTACAAAATCAGCATGGCCAGTTCCATGTATTTCTTTGGCGTCTTGATCGGTGTTATCACTTTTGGGCAAGTTTCGGATCGATATGGGAGAAAGAAAGTTTATTTGACAGGTATGGTGATAAACCTTGCCGATGACATGCTTACAAATATCTTGGTCAGCATTGGCAAGTTGGGCATAAGGGCCTGTTTCCATGAAGTATGATTCTATCAGCAGAAACGCTTCCAAAGAATATTCAGAATTCAAAAAAGCATTTTGACGGGCACGTGGATAGGAAAGGTTTATAGGGATATGGGCCTAACATGGGCAGGTGTGACTTGTATAGATGGGGCATCTTGCTCAGCACAAGCAAGTTGGGCCGAAGGGTCCATTTCCATGCGGTATTACTCTTGATTTTATGACGATCTTTTTCAAAGAAGTTTAATTGGTTAAACCAACTTTCCCTAGCTCTGTAACTAATAATTTTATCTGTAGCTAATAATCCTTGTGCTTCCAAATTAATTGTAAATGTTATGTGTTTTCCCCTAGGTCTTGCACTGGATATATTGTTTGGCATTGTGAGTGGAATTGCTCCGACATACCCGATTTTTTTGGCCTTGCGTTTCTTTGTTGGTGTCAACAATGGAGGAATGTCATTGGTGTCCTTCGTTCTGCTCCAAGAGTACGTGCCTGTTTCTTACTGGGCAATAACTGGTAAGATACCAACGCTGCTTTAAAAAAAAGTGACAGAAAAGAGAGTCACACGTGCGGTGTACTGATAACTCACTTATGTTTTTCTACCAATGTTCTTGTGGAACAGGAGTTGTTTAGAGGTACTCTATGCTTCCCATTAAGTCAGTTAAGTTGCCCTGAGTGTTACAGTTTAGATCACAAGAACAAAATATGCCTAGAGAACCCATCTATGAACATCGTTCCTCTTTCAAGCCCTCTTCGTAAAACAGGGTAATGCCAAAATAAATAGCAGAGAAACAATTTGCTGTGCTCCAGTAATCTGTTCTTTTATCTTTCCTGAGCTGCAGACACACTGTTATCAGGTATCTTTTGCCCCTCGGTTATCAGATTTCAGAATGGTCATCCCATAAACTATGACGTAATCCCAATCTTCCAACTACCTCATTGGGGATGTCAGACCTTTTAGACTTTACGTACTCTTAGAGATACAACGTGGAAACGGGCCTTTCGACCCACAGAGTCCGTCTCGACCAACGGTCAGCCCGTACACTAGCACTATCCTACACACTAGGGACGTTTTATAATTTGCAAAAGCCAATTAACCTTTAATCCTGTACGTCTTTGGAGTGTGGGAAGAAATTGGAGCACCCGGAGAAAATCCATGTGGTCACGTGAAGAACATGCAAACTCTGTACAGACGGTACCCGTAGTCAGTCGATCTCTGGTTCTGTAAGGAAGCAACTCTACTGCTGCGCCACCGTGCCGCCCTAAACTACAATGTCTGAAGAAGGTCCTGACCCCAAAACGTCACCTATCCACATCCTCCAGCGATGTTGCCTGACCCGCTGAATTACTCCAGCAGTGGGTTTTTTTGTGAACAATTAGATCTTTCCCTTATTTCAATCATTTGGGTTATGTTGGGACCGTGAATTGGATTGAAGAATGCCTGTTCGTGTTTCCCTGAAATTTATCAGAAAATTATCTTTTGGGATTTTGTTTTGTGTTCCCGTTATTTTTTCATTGTTACAGGGCCTGCATTAAATAGCGAGGGAGTACAGAAGGGAGTAATTTGCATCTGTGAAACTTGTTGTATGACTTGAGATTATCAGATTTATAAAATATTTTATAGCCAATGAAAGTCCAGTGCTATCATGCTCTGACATTTTACGTATAGTGTTCAGAGTTGGGCAAAGTGCAACTCTGGTTGATTTTAACATTAGCTCATGCTTTCTCCTCGTGACGGGCGGCACGGTGTTGCAGCAGTTGAGTTGCTGCCTTACAGCGCCAGAGATCGGGTTCGATCCTGATTACGGGCTGTACGGAGTTTGTATGTTCTCCTCGTGACTGCGTTGTTTTTCCCCAGGTGCTCCGGTTTCCTCCCACACTCCAAAGGTTATAGGTTACAGGTTTATAGGTTAATTGGCTTCGGTAAAAATTGTAAAGTGTCCCTAGCGTGTAGTGTGTGCGAGTGTAATGGGAATTGTTGGTCTGTGCGGACTCAGTGTTTCTACGCTGTATCTCTAAACTAAACTAAAGCCTGTCAAGATGTGTCTCTTCTATTTAATATATGAAACTAAAATGCCTAGAGCTTAAAGAATAACTGTCATTTACACTCAAGATTGAATGAGAATGTTAAAACTTGATGAATTTGGAGCATTTGGGAATGTTTTTAAAAAAAAGCATGGAAGCAGGACATTTGGCCCATCGCGTCCGTGCGGACTAGCGATCACACCATGCACTAGTTCTATCCTACACACGGGGACCACGGCCTACAATCCCGCACATATTTGGAATATGGGAGGAAACTGGAGCACCCTGAGGAAACCCATGTGGACGCTGGAAGAACGTGCGCACTCTGTACAGACAGCACCCATAGTCAGGATTGAACCCGGGTCTCTGGCGCTGTAAGGCAGCAACTCGACCGCTACACCACTAAGCTGCCTTTGTTTCTAATATGAAATTCATTGTGCAGAATTTGGGGGAGAAAATAGAATTATTATAGTTGGAAAAGTTGCTCATAATTCTAGTACTTGCTGCCGTTTAAGAAAGGTTCACCATAGTTTTAACATAATTAAACTTGAAATGAATGTAGAATTTATAAATAACTTCTTTCCTCCTTTAGGTTCATTACAGAGCCTCTCGTTCGCCGTAGGGATATCTCTATATGCACTGGTTGGATACTTTATTCGATCCTGGCGGATACTGGCTATTGTGATCAATATTGAAGGAGTAATCATTCTGCTGCCATCTTTGTGAGTATGCTATCCGGCACAGAGTCATACAGCACAGGCACAGGCCCTTTGGCCCACTTGCCCATACTGACCAAGATGCCCCATCTAAGCTAGTCCCATTTTCACATGTGGCAGAAATATCCAACAAAAGCATAGTAATTTAATTGATTTACGGAAAGGCACAGCATGGAAACAGGCCCATCAGGCCACCAAATCAATGCCCACCATCAATCACCCATTTACACTAGTTCTATATTATCCCACTTTTGCATCCACTCCCTACACACTAGGGGTGATGTAACAGAGGCCAATTAACCTACATACCCGCACATCTTTGGAGCATGGGAGGAGACCAGAATACCTGGAGGAAACCCACGTGGTCACTGGGAGAACGTGCAAACTCCGCGGGTCAGGATCAAATCCAGAGACACAACTTTCCTCCTTTGGTACGTGGATAGGACAGGTTTGGAGGGATATGGACCAAACGTGGGTAGGTGGGATACACATGTTAGCCGGTGTGGGCAAGTTGGGCTGAAGGGCCTGTTTCCACACTGTATGACTCTATGAACAGATAAGTTTCTCTTTTTTAATTTATATTTTCATGTAACATGTGGCACAGTGACGCAGCAGGTAGAGTTGCTGCCTCACACGCCAGGGACCCGGCTTTGATCCTGACCTCGGGTGTCGATGGTTAATAAAGTAAAATCCAGTTTTAGCACCATTCAGTAAAGTTTCCTTGGCTTCAGTGTGTCTGAATCTGTTAATTTTAAACACTTCCGCAATGTTCCTCTTTGCTCTTGTCAATTGACATGGGTAGTCCATCTTTTTGTCCCTTGGATTTGTGCATGGAAACAGGTCCTTCGGCCCACCGAGTTTAGACTTATCAAGGATCACCTGTTCATACTAGTTCTATCTCATGCCACTTTCTCATGTTGATTCTTTGTATTTTGCTCCTGTTTTTCGAAGGATGAGGAGGGATCTTATTGAAACCTACCGGATAATGAAAGGCCTGGATAGAGTTGATGTGGAGAGGATGTTTCCACTAGTGGGAGATCTAGGACTGAGGGCACAGCCTCAATAAAAATACGTACCTTTAGAAAGATGAGGAGGAGGAATTTCTTTAGCCAGAGGGTGAAGAATCTGTGGAATTCATTGCCAGAGGTGACCGTGTCATTGGGTATTTTTTTGGCGAAGATTGATAAGGGTGTCAAAGGTTACAGGGAGAAGGCAGGAGGATGTGGTTGAGAGGGAAATATAGATCAAATGGCAGAGCAGACTTGATAGGCTGAATGGCCTAATTCTGTTTTAATGTGAACAGAGGGACCCGGCAGGAGGATGGGGGAGCGCGCCAAGAATGAGGAGGGACCAACATGACTCCAATGAGGACTTTTCTAACTTTGTCAGTGCCAAAGACTTGGAGACTCTTTGTGTATCTAGGTACACGTGACAATAAAGTATCTTGCCTGTTGATAAGTGTTTCCAACAGGGAGCTGTGTGCTTGCGTTTTCTAGCAACTAAACAGTTATATTTTTACAAAGATTTTGTATTTGTGACGCTAGGTGTATCCCGGAATCTCCCCGATGGCTGTATGCTCAGGGACGATGGAGCGAAGCGGAGCAAATCCTTGAAAGCTTTGCTAAAAAGAAGGGCCAGCAGAAGTCTATAGTGAGCCTCAAGCCACTGACTGCCCAAAACGTTGGGGAAAAGGCTAATGTTCTTGATCTCTTCCGGCATCGAGTGCTCTTGGAACGGACCCTGGTGTTAATGTTTGTGTGGTATGTCCTAAAATCTATTTCGGTATACTGCTTTACTCCTTCAAATAGTACAGATGTGCTTTCAAAGAAAACTATTCACATATTATCAAGACAAGACACAAAAAGCTGGAGTTCCTTGATTATCGTTGCTTTCTGCATATCTTCTGCCCATAAGTACCGTCTATATCTCTCGTTCCCCTTTCCCATGACTCTCAGTCTGAAGAAGGGTCTCGGCCCGAAAAACATCACCTATTCCTTTTCTCTAGAGATGCAGCCTGACTCGCTGAGTTACTCCAGCTTTTTGTGTCTGTCACAGATTATCAAGACTGAGTTTAAATTCTGTTTGGATCTAGCTCACTGTAATCCCATATTTTTCATTGTACTTTTCAGTGGCATTCAAAGATGACTAGTTTTACAAGTAACTCTTGCCTTTTTTTTCTTTGGCTTGTGATTTAACCCAATTCTCAATTTTTTCAGGTGGATAAATATAAAATTGCAAAAAATGAACAACTGAACATCTCTTGAACATTTCTCCCACTATCTGATACGATAAAACTTTATCGTACTTCCCCTTGCCGTTTCTCTCCCCCCCCCTTCCCATTACATTACACTTCCATCCCAGATTTACATTTCACTCCTCCTTATCTGACACCCTTTTGTCTCCTTTTCATCTCTAGCCTTTGTCACTATCTCCACCCATCTGACAATCAAACACCCCCACAATCTGTATCCACCTATCACTTTGTCCCATACCCACCACTTTTCCAGCTTTCACCCCCCCCCCCCCCCCCTCCACTGCACTCAGTCTGAAGAAGGATCCCAATGCAAAATGACGACACAAGGCGCCGTAGATGCTGATTTACAAAAAAAAAGATACAAAGTGCTGATGCAACTCAGAGGGTCAGGCAGCATCTATGGCGAACGTGTCTAAAGAAGGGTCTTGTACCAAAACGTCACCTATCCATGTTCTCCAGAGATGCTAGATGCTACCTGACCCACTGAGTTACTCTAGCACTTTGGGTTTTTTTTTTAATCAATTGAATCGTTCATTCATTTGAATCATGTGGATTATGTTGGGACTGTGAATTTGATTAAAGATAGCCTCTTTTCTGTATTTCCCTAACATTTGTCAGAAGATTAACTTTTGGGATTTTGTTTTGGATTCCCATTATTTTCATTGTAACAGTGACTGGATTAAATAGATCACAGAAAGTAGTAATTTATAGCCTATGAAAGATGCCATTTAACACTTTTTTTTCTCTTTCATTTCATTATCACAAGGCTCTGTAATGGCTTGATACTGACAAATAATTTTATATGCCATATAATGTCATTCCCTTTATTAGTTTGTTCATTGTCACATTTACTGAGGTAAAGTGAAAAGCTTTTTTTATGTGCTATCCAGTCAGCAGATAGACTATACGTGATTACAATCAAGCTGTCCATATTGTACAGATATGGGATAAAGGGAATAACGTTTAGTGCAAAATAAAGTCCAGGGAACAATGTTCAGAGCAAGATTAAGTCCAGCAAAGTCCGATTAAAGATAATCCGGGCGTCTCCAAGAGGTAGATGGTAGGTCAGGATCGCTCTCTAGTTGATGATAGGATGGTTCAGTTGACTGATAACAGCTGGAAAGAAAAAATGGAACCTTCTGAATTAATATGAACTAGGGTTAGAAGAGATTTGCACTCTTTTTTTTCCCCTCTCCAAAACAATTCTGCTTTTGTTTGTACATCTTTATAATGGTGCTCTAAATTGCCTACATGCTTTCTGTCATTTATATCTATCATCAAAACAAGTACCGCAGTGAAAGATTAAACAGAACTGTTGGGGGATCTCAGCAGGTCACATCTTCCAGCCTCGGTGACAAAAATAGCCTGACATGCTCAGATCCTCCAGCAGTGTTTTGTTTTGTGTTCTTTACTAAAGATTCTAGCATCTGTAGTCTCTTGTATCTACAGAGGTAGATCAATCAGATTAGCATTCCCTATGCCAGATCTTTAAACAAGTGAACCAAATTGTCCCACTTCCATGTAAGCCCTCTTGGCCCTGCATTTTTTCCACTAGTGTATCCAACTCACTTGCAGAAAAGTTGATTAGATGGTCCTTTCATGAATGCTGCCCTTTGTAAACTGCACTTAGAAATCCAGCTATTTTGATTAGTTCGAGTCTCTTGTTATGAGATAGCAGGAGAATCAGCTGGATTATTTTCCAAGATGTATAGTGAGCAAATTGCATTGATAAAAGGCACCTGCCATAAACAGTGGTGACTGCAAGTTCCATATTTTGAACAATGGCAACTGCTGCTGAGTAGTTTGGGATACTCATCCCAGGGGTTTTTCGTTCTTTATCTTCCGAATCTATGATCAGTGTAACCGTTAACAGAAATGTTATAAACATTTACGGTCTTGTAAACATTAAGGGGGTGGCACAGTGCCGCAGCGGTAGAGCTGCTGCCTTGCAGCTCCAGTGACTGGATCAATCCTGGTTACAGGTGCTGTCTGTACACAGTTTGTACGTTCACCCCATGACCTGCGCGGGTTTTCCCCAGGTGCTCCAGTTTTTTCCTACACTCTAAAGACGTACAGGTTTGTTGGTTAATTGCCTTCGGTAAAGTTGTAAATTGCCCCTAGTGGTGTATCGGATGGTGTTAGTGTGTGGGGATCGCTGGTTGGGGAGGACTCAGTGGGCTGAAGGGCCTGTTTCCACACTGTATCTCTAAACAGAATTTACAATTGTATATTTGAATCTTTATGCTACCTTTTTTTTGAAGATAGTATATGTTAATCTTATCAAACTTTTACACTATTATTAGATTGTTAATGCTAGAATATTTGCTCTTAATATATTTAATTTCATATAAATCATTGTATAATACACGAGCGTCATAGTCATACAGAAAGGAAACAGGCCCATCATGCCCCGTCTACACTAGTCTCCCCTGCATGCGTTTGGCCCATATCCCTCTAAACCTTTTCTATCCATGTACCTGACCAAATATTATTTCGATGTTGCTATTGTACCTGCCTCAACTACCTCCTTTGACGGCTTGTTTCATATACCCACCACCCTGTGTGAGAAAAAGCTGCCACTTGGGTCCCTATTAAATCTTTTTCCCTTTCACCTTAAACCTCTGGTTCTTGATTCCCCAATGTAAATGGGGCATCTTGGTCAGCATGGGCAAGTTGGGCCGAAGGACCTGTTTCCATGCTGTATTAACTATGATTATTCGTGACATGATAAAAGTAACTTAAAGCAAATGGTTTGAGCTGCAGTAGTAAAAGGGACACTGACTTTTTTATAATTCTTGATCTCTTATTCTCTATGAGGTTAATATGCAGTCTTGTCTACTATGGACTGACTCTAAGTGCAGGTGACCTGGGTGGCGATCGATATCTAAACATAGCGCTCTCTGGATTGGCGGAGTTGCCTTCATATCCTATCTGTCTCTTTCTGTTGAGTCGTACCTGGTAAGCTGATTTTAAATCTCATGTTCCAAAAATATTTCTGGAATATTTCTCTTACTATTTAAAGTTTGCCTTGCTTTCCGAAATAATTGTATGTAAAATTATGAGGGGGATAGATGAGGTAGACAGAACATTTTTCGGAGGATGACAATGTCCAACATTTAAGGGCGGCGCAGTGGTAGAGCTGCTGCATTACTGCGCCAGAGACCCGGGTTCAATCCTGACTACGAGTGCTGTCTGTATGGAGTTTGTATGTTCTTCCTTTGACCGCATGGTTTTTCTCCTGGTAGAGATACAGTGCTCCGGTTTCCTCCCACATTCCAAAGAAGTACAGGTTCGTGGGTTAATTGGCTTCGGTAAAATTGTCCCTAGTGTGTAGGATAGTGCAAGTGTATGGGTTGATTGCTGGTCGGCACAGACTCAGTTGGCCAAAGGCCCTGTTTCCGCACTGTATCTCTAAAAGTTAAAAAAAAAATCTAAAAAACACTAGAGGGTATAGCTTCAAGATGAGGGGGGGAATGTTTAGAAGAGATGTGTTGGACGTTTTTTTAACACCGAGTTTTGGGGGCCTGGAACGCACCGCAGGGGTGGTGGTGTAGGCAATTACAATAGTGACATTTAGGACGCTTTTGGATCGGCACATGGAAGTGTAGTAAATAGAGGGATATGGGTCATGTACAGGCAAATGAGATCTGTTTAACTTGGCATCATGCTCGGCATAAACGTGGACTGAAGTGTCTATTCCTGTGCAATGCAGATTAATGTTTTATTTTCCTGATTTAGATTGGCATTAGCTGATTTACTTTTCCAATCTAAATGATTTTTTTTGTGCTATGATACGGCATTATAAAAATGTGTGCTCCTGAAGTCATTTTATAAACTCATCTCATAGCATTTACTGTTAGTGACGTGATCTGATTTCATGACACAGTCCTATTAAAACAACAACTCTTGTAAATTGAAAGGATTCTTTTTGTTTTGCAGTTGCCACAAGCTAGATATTTTTTAACTTTAACTGTTCAGTTGGAGTAATAGTGACACATTTCATTAATTGAATTGATTGAAAGATGCAGTGGAGAAACAGGCTTTTCAGCCCATCGAGTCTGCACGAACCACCCATTCACACTGGTTCTTTCTCACCCACTCTGACCTCGAGCACTGTCAGTGTTAGTTTTCACGTTCTTCCTGTGACTTCTCCGAGATCTTAGGTTTCCTCCCACACTCCAAAGACGCACAGGTATGTAGGTTAATTGGCTTGGTAATTGTAAAAATTGTCCCCAGTGTGTGTTGGATAGTGTTAATGTTTAGGGATGGCTGTTCGGCCAGTGGGCCGAAGGGCCTGTTTCCACTATGTATCTCTAAACTAAACTAAAGGGCAATTTACAGATGGACAAACCCACAAGTCTTTGGGGTGTGGGAGGAAACCCACGTGGTCACAGGGAGAACGTGAAAACTCTAACGCAGACAGTGCTCGAGGTCAGGATTGATCCCTGGTATCTGTCGCCATGAGGCTGTCTCTCTACCAGCCACACCACTCATCAGGGAAGATGAGAAATGTTTATGTCCATCAGCAAAGAGGCATCAGTTGGTGCATTTGGAGAGTTTACTGTGGAGGGTATAGAGGAGGTTTACGAGAATGACCCCAGGGATGTGGGTTAACATATGATGAGCGTTTGACGGCACTGGGTCTATATTCACTGGAGTTGAGAAGGATGAGGGAAGACCTCATTGAAACTTACCGAATAGTGAAAGGCCTGGATAGAGTGGATGTGGAGAGAATGTTTCCACTAGTTGAAGAGACTGGGACCAGAGGGCATAGCCTCAGAACAAAAGGACGTACCTTTAGAAAGGAGATGAAGAAAAATGTCTTTAGTCAGAGGGTGGTTAATCTGTGGAATCCATTGCCACAGACGGCTGGGGAGGCCAAGTCAATGGATATTTTTAAGGCTGAGATTGACATTTACTTGATTAGTAAGGGTGTCGGGGGTTATGGGGAGAAGACGGGAGAATGGGGTTGAGAGTGAAAGATAGATCAGCCATGATTGAATGCCGGAGTAGACGATGGACTGATTGGCCTAATTCTGCTCCTAGAACTGATGAACATATTCAAAACATAGCGTGGAGCTGGGCATTGGTGTTTGAACTGCTGTTTCTTGTGTCTTTTTGTTCCATTAGGTCAGGTCGCAGACGAACACTTGCAGGGTTTCTGCTTGTGGGAGGGGCAGCTTGCCTTATCATCATTTTGCTTCCAGAGACTAAAGGTAAGATAACAGTTGTTCAGACAAATTGCATGTTTATCATATGATTGAAGGTCACAGCACTATACGGGTGCAATTAAAGTTCCTTTTTTTAAATTTGTTTATTTCTGTACTTCTGAGTAATTGATACCTGTATTAGAAGATTATTCATTTCTATGTTGGCTCTGTCTGAAAACAGTCCCAACCCAAAATGCCACCTTTCTAGGGAGAAACTGCAGATACTGTTTTATACCAAAGATAGACACAAAGTGCTGGAGTAACTCAGCATCTCTGGAGAAAAAGGATGGGTAACGTTTCGGATCTGAAGAAGGGTTTTCTCCAGAGATGCTGCCTGACTCTCTGAGTCACTCCAGCGTCCAGCACTTCGAGTCCTTCATTACTGAGTTACTCCAGCACTTTGTGTCCTTCATTACTATGTTAATATGGCTCGGATGTTTTATGCATGTAAATCATTGAAACTGGTGTACCAATAGTTAATATTTCATGCTTAGTTTATTACTAAATCTATTTGAATACATTTTGAATAATCTTTGTCAGTCAGGGGTTCATAGAAGTACATTGTTGAAGTTAGTGTTGTGCAGTGTTCAAGAGCCTGGTGGTTTACTTTAGACATTAGAGATACAATGCGGAAACGGGCTCTTCAGCCAACTGATTCCCCACTGACCATCCGTCACCCGTTCAAACTGTCTGAAGAAGGTTCTCGACCTGAAACATCACCCATTCCTTCTCTCCAGAGATGCTGCCGGTCCCGCTGAGTTATTCCAGGTTTTTGTGTTTATCTTTCATTCAAACTAGTTCTATGTTATCCCACTTTCTCATCCACTCCCTACACACTAGGGGCAATTTAGAGGGCCAATTAACATACAAACCCACGTGTCTTGGGGATGTGGGAAGAAATTGGAGCACCAGGAAGAAACGCACAAGGTCACAGGGAGAACGTACAAACTCCACACACACACACACACACACACACACACACACACACACACACACACACACACACACACACACACTGTGAGGCAGTGGCTCTACCAGCTGTGCTACAGGTGTATCAATAAAGGTAACTAAACTAAACCGTCATGAAACTGATCTAAAATGTAATCTCTATGTGTTTTGGAGTACATTCCTAACAGCCACTGCTTCTTCAGAGGAGAATGAATGATGTTGAACTTTTTTTTGCTTCTGAGTCTGTTAAGTGCAGAAACAACTGAACGAATATTAAAACTATAGTAAACATGATTTCCATTTGAACGCTTGGCACCAAAGCATTTGATGTTTATTTTTATTGTGGCTGCAATCTGAATTCTCCCCTATTTCAGAATACTTAACGCCTCATGGAGAAACAATGGCATCTTGGTTTAAATGGCTTGTGTTTCACATTAAATTTATTTATTTTTGTTACCATTGTACATTCAACTTGGGCAAGGTGGGCCAAAGGGCCTGTTTCCGCACTGTAAGACTCTGTGTCTCTGTAACGGATTTTTGAAACTACTGACTTTTTGAGTGCATTTTCTTGGCTGTGACTAGCTTTAAGATTTACTTTCAGAGAAAAACTTTTCCTTTTGTCTATTTGTTTTCCAGCCTTTGATTTTTGCTGTTAAATTTGCAATATTATTGCTATTATTTTAAGAATTTAATGCAAAACCTTAATAACTGAATCTATATACTCTTTTTCAGGCACTGGGTTGTTGTCCGTTGTCATTAGCCAAACTCCCTCTATTCTGGGTAAACTGTCTATAAGTGCTGCATTTAACGTAGTCTACATCTATTCCTCTGAACTCTTTCCCACCTCAGTCAGGTACGTTTCTGGTCAGTGAAATCTGGAGAGTGACTGTAATTATCCATTTCTGATATTTCATTTGCAATCCCATTTTTTTTCAATGTATTTGTCTCAATTTATTCTTTTCATGTTAATGATGCTGGCAAGATTTATTTCCCCAGGCAAAGGTCGGAACAGTGGTGCAGCAGTAGAGTTGTAGTCTTACAATGCCAGAGACCCGGGGTTGTTCCTGACTACGCGTGCTGTCTGTGCGGAGTTTGTACGTTCTCCCGTTGAGCACATGGGTTTTCCCTGGATGCCCCAGTTTCCAGCCACATTCCAAAGCCGTGCAGGTTTATAGGTCAATTGGGCTTCAGTAAATTGCCCCTTGTGTGTAGGATAAACTAGTGTAGGGGTGGTCGCTGACATTGGGCCAAAATGCCCTTTTTCTTAACGTTGTATCTCTGAAACTAAGTGTTTGGTCTATTGTGTACGGTGGAACTGGAGTCTAAAAGGCTAGATAGGTAGAATAGATAGAACAGTCTGAAATAGTGTCCCGACCTGAAACGTCACCTACCCATTTTCTCCAGAGATGTTGCCTGATCTGCTGAGTTTCTCCAGCATTAGTGTCTATCTTTGGTATAAATCAGTACTTGCAGTTCCTTGTTATTGCATTTAGACTAGATGGCCGTCCCTTTTCCTGAAAATTGCCAAGTACGTAGAAAATTTAAGAAGTATTGAGGAGGCTGCAAAGGGATTTAGATGAGAAAAGGTAATGTGGAGAATAATTGTTCATTTTCGCAGAATTATCCAACAAAAGCGCAGTAACCAAATTGATTGAATCACTGAAAGATACAGCATGGAAACAGGCCCTTTGGCCCACCGAGTCCATGCCGACCATCGATCACCCGTTCACACCAGTTTTATGCTTTCCCTCTCTCTCATCCACTCCCTACACACTAGCATACCTGCCAACTATTCCGATTTGGGCGGAATTCTTCCGATTTTTCCATCCCAATTCCGAATTCCGATTTTTTCCTCAATATTCCGAAAAAAATTGGAATTCGGAATTGGGATGGAAGCGTGCATGCGACCCATGGCGGCGGCGGCGGCGAGGAGACAGCGAGAGAGCGCACCGCGCCTGCGCCGCTTATGGGGACACGCACGGGTGTACGTCAGCACGCAGCCGCATGACCCCGCCCCGCCACGGTGGCGTTCGGCGTCACTTGCCCCCCCCCCCCACCCGCACTGAGGTCACTTTGTGAACGAAGAAACTGCAGATGCTGGAGAATGGAGGGTTACACAAAATGCTGGAGAAACTCAGCGGGTGCAGCAGCATCTAAGGAGCGAAGGAGATACACAAAATGCTGGAGAAACTCAGCGGGTGCAGCAGAAAGTCTGAAGAAGGGTCTCGACCCGAAATGTCACCTATCTCCTTCGCTCCTTAGATGCTGCTGCACCCGCTGAGTTTCTCCAGCCTTTTGTGTATCTCCTTCGCTCCTTAGATGCTGCTGCACCCGCTGAGTTTCTCCAGCCTTTTGTGTATCTCCTTCGCTCCTTAGATGCTGCTGCACCCGCTGAGTTTCTCCAGCTTTTTGTGTAACCCCCCTGAGGTCACTTTCCCGCCCTCACTGACGTCACGTACCCCGCCCCTTACTGACGTCACTTGCCCCGCCCCTTACTGACGTCACGTGCCCCGCCCTCACTGACGTCAGACTAATAGGATTCCGATTTTTCAATCTCACAAGTTGGCAGGTATGCACTAGGAAGCAATTCAGAGGCCAATTAACCTGCAAACCCGTACGCCTTGGGATGTGGGAGGAAAGTGCCTGAAAGAAACTCGGCACTCACAGGGAGAACGTGCAAACCCCAGAAAGATCGGGATCAAACTCGGAAATATAGGGTGTTCAAATGCATGAATTACACATGGCTAAAGTTGTGGGAAGATGGGGTAATTGGAAAAGCTAACATTATTTATTGCCAGAGTAACTTTAAAACAACAATAGGGACATTTTGTTTCAATTACAAATCATTTTGGTGAGATCACATTTGGAGTAGTGTTTGGTTTGGATTTTATTTAAGGAGGGACATTAATGTGATGGAGGGAGTTCAGAAAAGACTGAATGGGCAGGATTTTGTTGAGGAAAGCTTACATAAGATTAATATTTTCTAGAGTAGTTTAGGATCGTGAAAGTGAAGTTATGTTTTGTTAAGTTATCTTTATGTCGTTCAGTATGTTTTGGGCTTTGCGTAAATGCATTCATGATATTGCCTCACAGTCTCCAATATACAGTTTTGTATTTGCTTGGCACATCATGATCTTCCACATCCTCTATTTGTCTGGTTATAATAGATTTGTATTTAGTTTTGCTTACACTAAGAATTTGCAGCATGGAAACAGGCCCTTCGGTCCAATGAGTCCACACTGACAACCGATCACCCATTCACACTAGTTCTAAGTTATCCCACTTAATCATCCCTACACACTAGGGCGCAATTTACAGAGGAACAATTAATCTTCCAACCCGCACATCTTTGGGATGCGGGAAGAAACCGGAGCACCCGGAGGAAACCCACATGATCATGGAGAACATGCAAACTCAACACAAATAGCACCCGAGGTCGGGATCGAATTTGAGTCTCTGGCGTCTTGAGGCAGTAGCATTACCTACTAGTTTACATTTATATTTCTTTGAATATAAATACATTCTTCGATGTTTGAATATTTTTATCTACTGATGTAACTGGGAACCAATTCTTACATTGTGTTACATTTGAGTTCATAAGTTATAGGAACAGAATCAGGCAATTTGACCCATCAGGTTTTCCCCGCCATTCAATCATGGCTGATCTATCTTTCCCTTTCAACCCCATTCTCCTGCCTTCACGCATAACATCTGACACCCGTATTAATCAAGAATATATCCATTTCCGCTTTAAAAATATCTATTGGCCTAGCCTCCACACCCTTCTGTGGTAATGAATTCCACAGATTCACCACCCACTGAATAAAAAAAATACCTCCTCATCTCCTTTCTAAAAGTGCATCCATTTATTCTGAGGCTATGACTTCTGGTCCTAGACTCTCCCATTAGTGGAAACATCCACTCAATCCAGGCCTTTCATTATTCAGGAAGTTTCAATGAGTTCCCCCCTCTTCCTTTTAAACCTCAGTGAGCACAGGTCCAGTGCTCATCATAATCATCGCTGGGAGGTCTCTGTGGCCTTAGAACATCGCTCTAAATCCCTGTTTGTTTCTTAACAACTTTGTCAGGATTTACAATGTAAAAGTAGAATCGGACCAAATCTTAATTGCAAACTATTTTGAGGTATTTGTTGACTGATGGTACATCAGCATTTTTTTTTTAGATTTTCATTGGTGTGAAATTCTGCACTGAGCCATTCTTGCATGAGTGTGAATTTGTATGTCAGAGTTTCAACTAATTTTATTTTTTGCTGCTTTCCTATAGGAATGTTGGAATGGGAATCTGTTCTATGTCTTCCAGAATTGGTGGGATCATTGCACCCTTTGTCCCATCGCTGGTGAGTCTGCAGTCTTTTCTTTTCTACCTCAGACCCCATTAGATCCTTCCCCTTCCAAGCTGGCTACTTGATTCAGTTTGTCTTCCAATCCTGCTTCAGTAAATCTAAGTTGGTAATGAGCATTTTGCTAATGAAATCTGAGAAGTGTGTTTGGATGTTCATTGATCTTAAAGGTTATAAATTAAAGGAGGGTTTTAGGACTCTGATTTTACTTCAGAGTCACACGAGTGACTACGTGAAGAAAGCTGTCAGCCCGCACGCGCGTCAATTACGTCGACTGCATGGCGCGACTGGCTGGTAGTGGTAAGTTTAAAAGACCCGCAGGTAGGTTTTTGGACTTAATCTGAGGTTGTATGTTCGTTCACACCTTGTTTGCAGAATCGCTTCAAGCTTTGAACAGGAAATGGACAAGAAAGTGAAGGGGAGACAGGCCGCGGGGAGACCCACTACAGAAGGTAGTTAACGGTAGCGGGCGGCCGTTAACTTCACCACCAAAGTCGCTGATGATAATTCCAGCGACTCCAGACTTGGTGACTTTGCAGAGCACCGTGGCTACCCAAAAAAGGGAAAAGCAAACGTCTGTGAGGCCTACAGACTCGGATGAGTCAGGCCAGGAGGGTGCACCTCCCACTACGGATAGCGCCGCTGGACGCCTGTCCCGCATGGAGCAACTCATAGAGAGGATGCTCCTCCATGACACGCTCCTCGGAATGGAGTCATACCAGCGCGAGTCTCCGGGTGAGCCCACGGCAGCACCTCGTTCAGGGCTGCATGATGTCTCCCTCTCTGAGGAGGGGAGCATCACAAGCCAGTTTTGGGCCGATTCAGAGTTCAGCAGTATGCCTGAGGAACATACTATGATGCACGGGCTGCGAGAAGCAGACATACCCGCCATAGCATCGCAAATTGTGGAGCCGCTCGAGGCAGAATTGGCAGCCAAAATAAACTACTTTGCTTCACATCAGCTCCGAGAGCAAGTGATGGTGGATACAACCATGAGGCACCACACGCCTAGCAACTGTGCGTCTTTAAGTGTTCCGGCTGTAAACAGCTCAATATGGAACCACATCAGGAACCAGGAGGTAAAACTCCAGAAAATTCTGAGCCTGCTGGCTTCAGGCATCACAGCCTTCGCCAGATCAGTGGAAGGAGTCCCGTTGTCAGATGGCCAACAGGATGTGCTGGCATTATTATGCAACGCGCACTTTGAGATCAATTGTTATCGCAAGAATGCCAACCGCCTCACCCTGAATCCAAAGTTTGCAGGGTTGTGTAAAGCCAATGTGCAGCCACCAAACTACCTGTTTGGAGAAGATCTACCCAAACAGGTCAAAGATATGGATAACGAGGCGAAGGTCGTGGGGTTGATCCGGGCTCCGTCAACAAGCAGAGCTTCAGCTTTCCGGCGGCAACACCCCCACGCCTCTACCAGCAGCAATCATTTTCTCAAAGCTGCTACCAGTATAAAGGCCGAACATTATGGACAACAGTCTTTTTTAGGGCATGGCCAAGGCCGGCCCTCCTTCAAAATGTGCACTTTGCACACTCCAGCAGCTCTACCCCCCAAAACTCGGGGGCGGAGATACATGCCACAAAGCCACCAGTAACCATGAAGGTAGGTGGATCTGGTTCTTTTTAGAACATGCAGGGTGTGCATCCCTCACTAGTTGGGGAGAATTTACGTTGGGTTGTGAATTAACATCAGATTCGTTTATACTGCACAACTACGTCAATTCCAAATTAAAATTCTAGTCTGGCTCAGTTTCGGGAGTTTCGGTATTCCCCAGGGGTATCACGACTGTTGTGGTGACAGATGAAATACGCATGAGTCATCAGTTTCTTCTATGGTCAAGTACTAACCACTCGGAGTTGATGGGTGCACTCTATGGGTTAAGGCTTATTGCGGGAATATGCATCATCTGCATATTCAACTTTAAAATCACAACACGACAGCGGTGGCATGTGTTAATCACATGGGTGGAATCAAGCCTGTATCCTGTGATAAATGGCTAACTCAGTTGGCACTTGGTGGCGGACACTGAACAGATGTAATCATATCATGTTTTATGACTTTATCGACCAATCCGGAACACCGGATATCAATTTGTCTGCATGCAGACAAATCACCAGTCACCAAAGTGACTGGTAAGAACAAGGCCAATAGGCAATGGCGGTGGATGTATTCCCGCTACAGTGGGGAAGGATGTACTTTATGCATTTCCCCCACTCTGCCTCATAAGTCTATCTTTGCTGAAGATCAACCTAGATTCTGCCACAGGCTCCTGTTTATACCAGTTTGGCCTACATAACCGTGATTCGCATATCTCACTGGGGATGATCAGCCTTTATGGCCATTCCCAAGGCAAAATCTGCAGTCCGCCCTGATCAAAGGGGGGGGAGGAAAACATCCTCTCCATTACTAAATTTATTTATTGGTTCACAGAGTCTGAGAAGACCTTTCCTGGGGCTCGGATTGTCTGATCGCACGATGGATGTACTCTCTGCAGGCTGGAGAGACAGTATGAAGAAACAATACATCTCCTACATTAGGAAGTGGGAAGTGTACTGTTCACAAGCCAATATATCATATGACTCGGCACAGATAACCGATGTGTTAAAGTTTCTCTCAAGTCTATTCCTTGATGAGAAGCTGAGTTATAGTGCTATCAATTGTGCCAGAAGTGCACTATCCGCATATTTGTGACAGGGATCTGGACACCACCCTGTTGGGTCTCACCCTCTAGTGTCCCGGCTCATGAAGGGCATCTTCAACACGAACCCTCCCAAGCCCAGATATATGGAAATATGGGATGTAGGCGCAGTGTTAACTCTGCTCCGCCAGTGGGCACCGGCAATATCCCTGTCCCTGGTCCAACTCGCATACAAAGTAGTGATGCTAATGGCGCTGGTGTCAACTCAACGGGCACAGTCATTACACAAACTTCGACTGGATAGGATGGCCATGTCTGTCAATAGTATCATGTTTTACGTGTATGACCTAGTCAAGCAAAGCAGACCAGGTACATCCGGCCTAAAGCTTCATTTTGCGGCTTACCCCTTGGACCTCCGGCTATGTGTGGTAACAGCTATATATAAAGGTCCCTAAGAGCCTCAGGGGATCGGAACTAGCAGTATTTGTTAGTTTTAAGAAACCTCACAAAAAGGTCTCAGTTCAGACCATTTCGAGGTGGCTGAAAAGGGTACTGACATATGCAGGAGTAAATACTGATTATTTTAAATCTCACTCCACCAGGGCTGCATCCACGTCAGCCGCGAGGACTATGGACGTCCCGCTAGACCAGATCCTAGCAACTGCAGGATGGTCTGGAGAACGCCATAAACCTGTCGCCAGACCAGGGGCTTTTGCCGACACCGTTTTAAGTACTGTTATGTAGTTTCCCTGGATAAGAGGATCTACTGTTATTATAATTTGTCCATTAAAAGCATCAGCATGTTTTTAAAAATTGTCATGTCTGATTGCATTTATCTGTCATCCTTGGTCAATCAATACAGTGTGTGGCTTGGACTTGCGTCCACGACATGAAATCACAGAGCTTCAAAGTCTTCACGTAGTCACACGTAACTCCGAAGTAAAATAGTAAGATTAAACGAGAACGTACCAGTTTGAAGTTTGATCTTTATTTTATGAGGAGTTACGATGAGCGATTACGTGCCCACCGCTCCCAACCCTCATAAAAGATCAGCTGGTATTTCTAGTCTCTCGTATCTTACTATGTAGTCAGTTCTAGACTACTATGTACTATGTACTATGTAGTCATCTCTGGAGAAAAAGGATGGTGACGTTTTGGGCCGGATCGGATCTGAACCAAAATGTCACCCATCCTCCTCCAGAGATGCTGTCTGACCTACTCCAGCGCTTTGTGTGTATATCAGATTTTATTTGTTATTTACCATTCTGTGCAACACAGTAATGTCTGAAGAAGGGTCTCAACCCGCAACGTCATTTATTCATGTTCTCCAGAGTTGCTGTCTGACCTGCTGAATTTCTCTAGCACTTTGTATTCTTTGAGCTTCATTTATTATGTTGATATAACATAAAGACCAACACATTACTGGGAGTTCAGGAAATCGTGGTATGCAAGGTTACATTTAGTAGATACTAGACCAAGTGGGACACATTGAGTCCCAGTCACACGGGAGGCCTGGTCCCCCAACGCAACTCGTTCCCCAATGCAATATTCCACCACTCATCCGTTCCCCCAACGCAACCCTTTCCTCCAAAGCAATATTCCACCACTCACCTACAGCCCCTAACTGCGCAGGCACGGCTCATTTCCCCTCATCCCCAAGCACTCCCTCCCCCTCCTCTTCATGTGTGGGAGGGGAAGGAAGTGGGGTGTGGGGTGGGAAGGAAGGGGGGGTGTGTGTGAACGGGGAGGTCTAGGGTGGGGGGAGAGGGTGGTGTGTGGCGATGGCCCAATCCCGCCACACATAGTTTGCTTGGGGCTGGGCTGGGCTGCTTGGGGCTGGGCTGGGCTGCTTGGGGTTCCGGAAATTGTGTCCGTTTGGAAACCTCCGCCGGCCATTCTCAGCTCCAGTAAAGACGCGATGGCGCAGGAAGGGGCGGACCGTCCCGGGGAGTGACAGGGGAAGAGACTAATCCGCGTGGCGCTGACTGGCAGGAGAAGAGATTGATCTGCGCAAGTGCGATTTTTAAGATTTTTAAACCTCGCTAACTTTTACGACATTCAACCGATCAGAACGAAACGGTACCCTCGCAGCACAGAAGAACGGTGAGTGAATTGCCGAAAAATATTAGTGCTATCGCGAACCGTTTTTGTGCAAATCAGAAGATAACAAGATCAGAGTTTTAGTTATGCATAGATAGATAGATAGATAGATAGATAGATAGATAGAAAGATAGATAGATAGATAGATAGAGAGATAGAGAGATAGATAGATAGATAGAGAGATAGAGAGATAGAGAGATAGAGAGATAGAGAGATAGAGAGATAGAGAGATAGATAGAAAGATAGATAGAAAGATTGATTAAAGGACATTGAAGTATGAAACAGTCTTTGTCAAAATATCGATGAATCTTTATCTCAATTCTTCAAAACATTGAGGATACGGCAGGAAAATGTTGATCAGCTGTAACTTTGAAAGGCGGAACAGGCTTAAAGGCCAAATTGCCTACTCCTTCCCCAACTTGTTCCCAAAATAATGTGTTCAACCATTGTGAAGCATTTTTACTTCTAAAATTAACACTTACTCCTTGGGTACACCCCAAACTTTATTTCATTTTCTCTGCAATTGTTTAAATGGGATTTTCTGTTGTTTCTTTAACCTGTTTTTGCTCATGAGCTGCTTTCAGCCTCGATTATCAGCTTCCCGCTGTTGGTCTGTTGTTGAACGCCACAGATAACCTGTAGAAAATGCCATATTGAATGTCAAATTGAGGCCTGTGATCTGGAACACATTAATCATTGTGGTTATGTGTAGGAAGGAACTGCAGATGCTTGTTTAAACCAAAGATAGACACAAAAACCTGGAGTAACTCAGCTGGACAGGCAGCATCTCTGGAGAGAAGGAATGGGTAACGTTTCAGACGTTCAGTCTGAAGAAGGGTCTCGACCCGAAATGTCACCTATTCCTTCTCTCCATAGAAGCTGCCTGCCCCGCTGAGTTACTCCAGCATTTTGTGTCTATCGACCTTTGTGGTTAGCTTTCCCTAGATTAACTTTAAATTCCATTTCTTTGGAACCGATAAATACCAAGCCAATAGATTTGATTTTGCTTCAATTCATGAAAAAATGTGCTTATTTACTATAGCCACCTGATTTGTCTTTGTTTTTCTATTGTCGATGAATAGATTTAATGTTTTTTACATTAAAACACTAGTAAGGGTCATATTTGTGTAATTACAGTTAAACACATTGTTTAATTGTAATTACACATCTCAGCCTTGGTTATCTGGTTTAGTTCAGTTTATTATCTTCAGGTACAGGGAAAAGCTTTTTTGATGTGAGCTATCCATGATTCACAATCAAGCCTCAGTGTACAAATACAGGGTAAAGGGAATAACGCTTCCCGGTAGTCAAAGAATTGACAAATCCGAGGTGATTAAGAAGAGCATTGTTAATGTCAGAAATGCTGTTGTTGAACTAAAGGTTTAAAAGAGTGGAACGATTGTAATGTATGATAGCGGATCCACTTCTGGGACCAAAGCACTCAGAGGGTCGCCTGGCTTCAGCGCCATCTTGCATGGAAGTCTATCGATCATTAGAGCTAGTTAGCCCCCTGGTTGGAAGTAAATATTGATCCTGTATTATTTCTTAAGGTATTGTATTGACGTGAATACAAATGCTATAAAGATTGCTAATGTACGGTTCTAATATGGTCTGAGCAATATTCCGCTAATGCCAATTTCTGGCATATTCTTGAGATGGTGATTCGGAATTCTGTTGCAGGTTTTACTGAAACAAAATATTCAGTGTTGCTGTGTTATGCTGCCAGCTAAGTTAATTTGCTTGTTGAAAATCAAAGCAACAATCAGTGGACTAATTAGCTTCTCCTGCATTTATGTACAGCAGGAGTGTACTCAATTGAGATGAAGGGGAAATATTGACAGATGATTGTCACTACTGATATTCCTTTGCTCTTGATAACTGGCACGCACCCAAGGAAGGCAGTTGGAAAGCACTGGGTGTTCATGCAAGATTTATTATATTAACAGCACCTTTGTTTCCCATCTCAAAATAAAACACAGCCTTTAACGGAGCTTAAACGTAGGGTCAGAGTCCCCCAGTCCTCATCTTTCACGTCATCATCCGTCGCATACAGAACACAATCCTCCAACATTTTCGCCACCTCGAACTGAATCCCACCACTAGCCATCTCCACCCCTTTCCGCTTTCCGCTGAGACCATTCCCTCCGCACCTCCCTGGTTAACTCGTCCCTTCCCAATCAAACCACCACCTCCCCAGGTACTTTCCCTTGCAAAAGCAGGAGATGCAACATCTGTCCCTTTACCTCCCCCCTCGACTCCGTCCAAGAACGCCAGGAGTCTATTCAGGTGAGGCAGTGGTTCACTTGTACCTTCTCCAACCTTATCTACTCTATCCTGTGTTCCAGGTGTCGATTATATATTGGCGAGACCAAGTGCAGGCTTGGCGATCATTTCGCTGAAAACCTCCGCTCAGTCCGCCTAAACCTACCTGATCTCCCAGTTGCTAAACACTTTAACTTCCCCTCCCATTCCCACACAGATCTTTCTGCCCTCAGCCTCCTCCATTGTCACCTTCATACTCCAGTGAGGCCCAGCGCAAATTGGAGGAACAACACCTCATGTTTCGCTTGGGCAGCTTACACCCCAGCAGTATGAATATTGACTTCTCTAACTTCAAGTAACCCTTGCTCTCCATCCCTCCCCCCTTCCCAGTTCTCCGACCAGTCTGACTGTCCTCAATTACATTTTATCTCTGTTTGCTAACAATCTCCGAGCTAACAATGATCTAGGTCCACTCCCTCCACAACTCCCTTGTCAATTCTTCCCTCCCCTCCCGCTCTACCCCTTCCCCGGGCACTTTCCCTTGCAACCGCAAGAAATGCTACACTTGTCCCTTCACCTCCCCCCTCCACTCCTTTCAGGGACCCAAGCAGTCCTTCCAGGTCCGACAGAGGTTCACCTGCACCTCCTCCAACCTCATCTACTGCATCCGCTGCTCCAGATGCCAGATGATCTATATCGGTGAGACCAAGCGGAGGCTTGGCGATCGTTTCGCCGAACACCTCCGCTCGGTCCGCAATAACTAACCCGACCTCCCGGTGGCTCAGCACTTCAACTCCCCCTCCCATTCCGTATCCGACCTCTCGGTCCACGGCCAGAGTGAGCAACACCGCAAGTTGGAGGAACAGCACCTCATATTCCGCTTGGAGTCTGCATCCTCTGGGCTTGAACGTTGAATTTTCGCAATTCTGTTAACCCTTGCTGTCTCCTCCCCTTCCCACCTCTCCCTCAGCCCTCGGGCCCTGGCATTCCCTCTCTCTCTATCTCTCTCCCCCATCCTAGTCGCACTAGCTTCTCATTTTCACACCACAAACAGCTTACAATGGCTTGTTCCCTTTATCATCGATACTTTTTTGCATATCTTTCATTCATTGTTCTTTATCTCTCCACATCACCGTCTATATCTCTCATTTCCCTGATCCTTGACCAGTCTGAAGAAGGGTCTTGACCCGGAACGTCGCCTATCTCCTTCGCTCCTTAGATGCTGCTGCACCCGCTGAGTTTCCCCAGCCTTTTGTGTACCAATGATCTATTGTACATTTGTCTTGATCTCCATCCCCTTTATCTCATTTTTACACTTCTTTATCGCTGTATCTCCCTCTCCCCTGGCTCAATCTGAAGAAGGGTCTCAACCCGAAACATCACCCATTCCTTTTATCCAGAGATGCTGCCTATCCCGCTGAGTTACTCCAGCATTTTGTATCTGATTTCTTCCAAGTTTAGTTTAGAGACACAGCATGGAAAGGCCATTCGGTCCACCCAGTCCGCGCCGGCCATCGATCACACGTTGACCCCATTTCTATGTTAACCCACTTTCTTGTTCACTCCCTACACACTAGGGACAATTTACAGAGACCTATGAATTTGCACATCTTTGGTATGTGGGAGGAAACCCGTAGCACCTGGAAGAAACCCATGCGGTTACAGGGAGAACGTGCAAACTCCGCACGGACAGCACCTGCGGTCAGGATCATTCCTATGTTAGATTAAACGTGACATTTTTGCATCACATTCCACTAGTTACATCTTTTTGTGTAATTTTATTTCCCCTGCTTTATCTTCTATAGAGTATATGGAAGTGACTTGAGAATTGCCTTTGGCAGGTTACCAGCTATGCACTGGGTCATCGCTGACTGTACTTGAACACATTTTAGTGTAATTAGAAACCTTTTACAACATTGTTTACATGAAAGAGCAGACATCAGTTGGCCAATAAAAGGATTTCTCAGTATTTTCCATCTTGGAAGTCAAACAGCATGGAAACAGACCCTTCAGCACAAATCACCCATGCTGTCCAAGATGCCTCATCTAGGCTAGTCCCATTTGCTGGCATTTGGCCAGTATCCCTCAAATCATTTGTATCCTTGTACCTGTCCAAATGTCTTTAAAATGCTGTTATAGTAGTTGTCTCTGGCAGCTAGACATTTAAGTTTACAACCTCCTCTGGCAGCTCATTCCATGAACCCACCATCCTCTGAGTGAAAAGGTTGCCCCTCGGGTTCCTGTTAAATCTTCCCCTCTCGCCTTACACCTATGTCCTCTGGTTCTTGATTTCCCCTATGTGCATTCATCCTATATAATATTTCCTTCATGATTTTTATATACCTCTGTAAGTTCACCCCTCACCCTCCTGTGCTCCAAGGAGTAAAGTTTGAGCCTGCCCAACTTCTCCCTGTAGCCCAGGCCCTTGAGTCCTCGTGAACCGTCTCTGCATTCCTTGCAGCTTAATGACATCCTTCCCACAGCAGCGTAACCAAAATCGAACACCATTCCCAAGTGTGGCCTCACCAACATCTTGTGCAACTGTAACATCAAAATAGTGGATGACACTATTGTATAGTGGATTATTCTTTTTTATTATCTTTGATTGTCAGTAACCTGAGGGAGAAAATGTGACTACTATGAGTTTGTGCTTTAATGTCATAGTTGAACATGAAGCTGAATGCTCCCTATATATTTAGTATATAAATCTGTCAAATGATTTTAAGCATGGGATTATTGACATCTAGAAATAATTAATTTAACTCTGAAGGCAGGAACATACACATTACATTCCATCATCAAACTTTAGACTTTCGAGATACAAAGCAGAAAAAGGCCCATGAGTCCGCGCCGACCAACGATCGCAACATACACTAGCACTATCTATACACTAGGTACAATTTTTACAACTGACTGAAGCCAATTAACTTGGAGTGTAGGAGGAAACTGGAGCACCTGGAAAAAACCTAAGTGGTCATTGGGAGAACATACAAACTCCCTGCCGACAGTACCCGTAGTCAGGATCAAACCCGGGTCTTTGGCGCTGTAAGGCAGCAACTCTACTCTGGTTTACAAAAGAAGGTTCTGGAGTAACTCAAGGCAGCATCTCAGGAGAACATGGATTGGTGATGTTTCGGGTCAAGATCCTTCTTCAGACTGGACAGGGATCCTGACCCGAAACAACATCTATCCATGTTTTCTAGGGATTGTGCCTGACCTTCTGAGTTACTCCGGCATTTGTATCATCTTCTGGTTTATGTAGGACAGGGATTTCTACCCACACTGCTTATATCATTTTATTTGCATGTTTCTCTTTTGACCTAGCTGCTATCGTTTCTTCCTGACACTATGCATTCCATGAGTTTGTCAGCTCTTGGTGTAATAAGATATCAATGTCAATTTATTAATAATTTAAGAAAACATTTTGTTTTGCGTGAAACATGACCATTTTCACATGTGTTGGGCAAGTATAGAAACGTACTAAACAAAACAAAGGTTTTGTGTCGAGTGGCTGGTTATGAGATTTTTCTGTAACTTGAGGTGTTTAAAATGTTGTGAGTTACAGTTTGCCTGTGGCAGTTGAGCTTTTTGTTAAACCTTTAATTTATTGTATTAAAAAAAATAGCCTGACTTGCAAGTTAATTGAACATAAGCATCTCAATATACTTAAGATGCACAGAATGAACTTAATTTAATAACCTAGTATTCTGATTTTAATACTTCCATTGAATATATGTAGGGCAGTTGTACAATTTTAGGTATTTTACTTTCTGAAAAGGACACAAGTGACACGACGAGTGGGGCAGCATCTCTGGAGAACGTGGATAGGTGACGTTCAGGGCCCTTCTTCAGACGTATTTCTGGAATAGAGGTTCTTTAATATGCATGCAATAATATATCACTAAATCTTGAGTTTATACTTCCATGTGGCAACGTTGACAAATGTTCTTGACCGTCAGTTTTAGCTGCATGGAGAATTAGAGTTCTTAAGGTATTGGAGAGTTTTTTTTTTTAAAGGCATTTCATATCTTGTGTGTTCTGCATTTAGCAACAGCAAGAAATTGCCACGGTATGATAGGATTCTGTTAATTTAGAGACACAGCATGGAAACAGTCCCTTTGGCCCACTGAGTCCACACCAACCTTCGATCACCCATTCAAACCAGTTCTATGTTATCTCACTTTCTCATCCACTCCGTACCATTAGGGTCACTCCATACACTAGCTCAACCCTACACATTAGGGACAATTTACAGAAGCCAATTAACCTACACACCTATACATTTTTGTAATGTGGGAGAAAAACACCACCCGGAGAAATCCCACGTTGTCACAGGGAGAACCCACAAAATCCGTACAGACAGCACCTGTAGTCAGGGTAGTACCCGGGTCTCTGGCGCTGTGAGGCAGCAACTCGTCAGACATGAGGGGAAGTTGTGTGGGAGAGGAGAGGATCATAGAAACAGCGGTGATGGGACTGCGAGCAGTAGATAGCCACCCTCCAGCCGGCATCACTGACTCTGTGAGTCTGCTCAGTATTCCCAGCTCTGCACTGCTCAATTCAGCTCTCGAGGGTTGCACCCTGAGTGTTGGGAAAAGAAGGCAGGCGGAAATAGTGTCATAAAGTCATACAGCATGGAAACATAGAAACATAGAAACATAGAAATTAGGTGCAGGAGTAGGCCATTCAGCCCTTCGAGCCTGCACCGCCATTCAATATGATCATGGCTGATCATCCAACTCAGTATCCCGTACCTGCCTTCTCTCCATACCCTCTGATCCCCTTAGCCACAAGGGCCACATCCAACTCACTCTTAAATATAGCCAATGAACTGGCCTCAACTACCCTCTGTGGCAGAGAGTTCCAGAGACTCACCACTCTCTGTGTGAAAAAAGTCTTTCTCATCTCGGTCTTAAAGGATTTCCCCTTATCCTTAAGCTGTGACCCCTTGTCCTGGACTTCCCCAACATCGGGAACAATCTTCCTGCATCTAGCCTGTCCAACCCCTTAAGAATTTTGTAAGTTTCTATAAGATCCCCTCTCAATCTCCTAAATTCCAGAGAGTATAAACCGAGTCTATCCAGTCTTTCTTCATAAGACAGTCCTGACATCCCAGGAATCAGTCTGGTGAACCTTCTCTGGACTCCCTCTATGGCAATAATGTCCTTCCTCAGATTTGGAGACCAAAACTGTACGCAATACTCCAGGTGTGGTCTCACCAAGACCCTGTACAACTGAAGTAGAACCTCCCTGCTCCTGTACTCAAATCCTTTTGCTATGAAAGCTAACATACCATTCGCTTTTTTCACTGCCTGCTGCACCTGCATGCCTACTTTCAATGACTGGTGTACCATGACACCCAGGTCTCGCTGCATCTCCCCTTTTCCTAATCGGCCACCATTTAAACTGGCCCTTCGCTCACCTTGCCCATACCGAGCAAGATGCCCCATCTACTGTAGACCCACGTGCCCTCCTTTGGTCCATATCCCTCTGAACCTGTCCAAATGTCTTTTAAATGCTGTTATAGTACCTGCCTCAACTACCTCCTCTGGCAGCTCATTCAATTTACCCACCACTCGTTTTTTGAAAAAGATACCCCTCGTTTTTGGTTTGTAGGTTAATTGGCTTTGATAAAATTGTACATTGTCCCTAATATACAGGGGTGATCGCTGGTCAGCACGTTCAATCAATCAACTCTATTCAACCAAAGTATTTGTTTGCGGAAGCACGGTAACTCCTCAATTATTATGAAATGCCTGGACCTCTTACACTCTGGAACATTTGCCTGCTAGGAGATGCGATTGAGGCCAACTATAGCCATCTGTATTTAAAGATTTTGACTGAAGAATGTTTGCATGTGCTTTTGGTTCTTGTGTTTGGCTGCCTTATCCAATGCCCAGTCATTTGTGCCTTCAGTCTTGTGTTTATTGGCCTTTCATTAATTCACAGAAATCCATTCAGGTGTCGTTGCATTTTGTGGTGCTTGGAGTTGCCGGTCTGCTGGCAGGGGTCCTGTGCTTACTTCTGCCTGAAACATTGAATAAACCTGTGCCTGAGAAGATCTCTGACCTCTACGGCATTGCGCATCACAAACGTGATATAGTGGTTCCGCAGGTCAGTGGAGTGGTGTGTTACCAGTGTAATTGATTGACGGACAGCTCTAGTCTAGACACACAGTGCTGCAGTAACTGAAAGTGCTGGAGATACATTCCCCTCTGTACACTAATTAATGATGATAGTTGCTTACCTTCTCTTCATTAATCAGGACTCATACAGCCTGGAAACAGGCCCTTTGGCACGACTTGCCCAGACCGACCAACTTGTCCCATCTACACTAACCTCACCTACCTGTGTTTGGCCCATATTCCTCTAAACCTATCTATGTACATGTCCAAATGTTATTTAAGCGTTGTGATTGTACCTGCCTCAACTTTCTGCTCAGGCAGCTCTTTCCATGTACCCACCACCCTCTGTGTGTGTGTGTGTACTGTCTTTTTTTAAGTTGCTTTATTTAAAAGAAAGGCCAGATGAATTACAATAAAATACTCCAAAGTGGTCAATCTCAGCCCATTTTTCTTCACTTAACTGCAAATTATATATTTATTTTCAGGCAAGTGTCGTGAATCCCACTGGAGATAGCAGTGAGAGTGAAGAGGATTTTGCTGCCGATGAAGGAACAGCATTGATCCAGTAACATGAAGAATATTCTACACTTTAAAGAGAGTGCAATACTGTAAGAAGCACTTTACTTTTGCAGTTTACTCTTTTTCATGTATAGCCTGCTTATTTATTGAAAACTGCAATGCTAGTTGGAACCTTGCAGGCATTACAATGTTCAGGATGTTTACAGGATACACGATCAAACAATAATGTGAACCTTGCGGTGCTGTGATTAATAAGTGAATTTGGCAATGGGGCCTGACTAACTTAATGTGCTAGAAAGGACACAAAGTGCTGGAGTTACTCAGCGGGTCAGGCAGCATCCCAGCAGAACATGGATAAGGTGATGTTTCGGGTCCGGACCCTTTAGACTTGACCCTCTCGCCCTGAAACGTCACTTATCCATGTTCTCCAGAGATGCGGCCTGACCTTCTGAGTTACTCCAGCACTTTGTGTTCATTTTGTTCATTAACCAGCATCTGCAGTTCCTCATTTCTACTCCATGACTGATCGTGCTATTACCTCTGATCATCCTGTACTGGGCGAGGCATTTTTCTTTGTGTTTCTTGGCATCCACCCTCTTTCTTCTGCCTCTCGACTTGGTTGCATTGGAGGTGTTTATTTCTGAACTAGATGGAAGTTGGTCCTACCTCAAATTTTAAGTCTCGAGTTCATAAACAAAACCTCCACTCGTGCCTGAGGTACGACTTGTGTGGTAAAAACATCCTTTTCTGACTTTCTGGAATTGTATTTATGAAAGCACCACCAGTAGGAAAGAAGCACCCGAGCCACCATGCTGCCCTAAGTTATAAGTCGCTGAACTTCAAAACAGTGCATTCTATGTGAAATACCTCATGCCTGTAAAGTGCAATGAAATGCTGTACACGTTTTTAATTATCATCTTATTTTCTGTTTTGGGAAGTTCTCCAAGTTGATTGCTGGATAAAAGAAAAACTCCTGGAAATGTATAACGCTGACCTGTATGTTCTTGGCCATTTAACTTAACAAAGGTGTAAATGGGCTTATTTTAGGATACTGGTTCTGAAAATGGAATATATTCTCCTTTTGTCGTCTAACAGAACCATAAAGAACCTCTCATTAGGCATGGTGTCATTCTGCAAATTCCCTTGAAGTGAATTGCAATTTTTTTTTTTCTCCACTGTATTAAATAACCAGTCTTTATCGTTACTTCTCAGATCATGTTTGTTTGCTGCTAGTTTAATGCTGCACCTTTGTCCATTTAAAAAAAATGTGGGTTAAGATCACACCAACTAGTTTCATGAAATGAGTGACACTAATAGAGAGAATATTTCTGTTAACCAGATCCCATTGATGTAAGGAAACATTTTCTGAACTATCTGAAGTGCATATTTGATTTTTATAAGCTGAAAATATGTTAAAGGTTGAAATTAGAATCAAGGACTTTTTAAGAGTTCAATTATATATACTAGCCGAGTAAATTATTTCTTTAAGGCAATATCTCCCAAGTATAATTGCCAAGAAAGTTTTTTTTTTTTTAAATGTCCACTTCTTGAAAATAATTGTGCCTGGACCAATAATATATTATGTTCTTGTTAGTACAAAATGAGTTTAAATGGAACACAATGTTAATAGTGGCCAGAAAGCAAATGCTCTACGATTGCATCTTCAGTAGCCAGTACCAGCATTGAAAATATATAATAGATGTGAAGATGTATGCTGCAAAGCATTGCAATTATAACAAACTGGAAAGTTCTTCCCGAATTTTATCGTTCTTCCCTTGAGAGGAAGATCAAAGACTTGCCAACTGCTCACCAAATGGTTATTAAATCCTGAAGTAACGCTTGAAGAATTTGGTTCAAAAGTGTTTGAAAGCAAATGCAAAATTAAACTTTTTAATTTTGGCAAATCTTTCCCAAATGGCTATCTGTCATGAAAATTGCTACTACATTGGGACCAGTGAGCTAAAGTGCTTTAATTTGTAGTAATGCTCATTCCCTGTCTATACCAAAGAAACTCATCCTTACCAATGTTTGGACGTATCTACATGGTTGACTTTACTCTGCCTGTCTTGTCAATCAAGAAGATTTTTATTCTGTTTTCAGCTTGCAAAGTCTTGGTTTAGAATCCAAAATGGTAATGGATCAATGGTAATGGATCCATTCTTATGACAAAAAGCAAACTGACTTCTTAATACAAGTACCAAACTGTCTCCTCATGTATTCCCTTTTGTATACCTTACATTTAATCCTTGTTTGTATTATGTGTACTAATGACATTTTGGAAAGGGACGTTGTGAGATTTCATAAATTGTTAGTATATTTTGGAGTTAGAACTGGTTTTGGGGCTAGTTCTAATTCAAATTCCAATGCTTTAATTCTAATTCCAACGCTTTGTACAATTTGTGTATGTATGTTTTCTTACTGATCCAGATTTCTTGGAAATAAACTATATTGTACACTATATTAATCCAATTGATTACTTTGAATATGTCATGTGATTAAAATTCATAGAACGCTTAGCTGAAAAAATGCCACACTTTGGCCAAAGAGCTTGTGCACATGGTAAAAATCTGGATATAGTTGGGTACTCTGACCCTGCTTGCATTTTAGACAATGATCATTAAATCCTCTTGCCCACAGTTGTTTAGTTGAGGTTAGTTAATTGCTATGTGTGTACATGTGTGTAATTGTACAATGAAAACCATTTGTTGCGTGCCAACAAAATTAACCAGTCAGCGGAAAGACAATGCATCGAACCATCCACAGTGTACGGATACAAGATAAAGGGAATAACGTGAATTACATTTAGTGCAAGGTAAAGTCTGATCAAAGATAGTTAGAGGGCCTCCAATGAGACGGATAGTAGCTCAGGACAGCTCTCTAGTTGTTGGTCGGATGGTTCAGTTGCCCGATAACTGCTGGGACGAAAGTGTCCCTCAATATGGAGATGTGCCTTTTCACACTACTGTACCTCTTGCCTAATGGGAGAGGGGAGAAGAGGGAGTGGCTGGGGTGCGGATCGTCCGTGATTATGCTGGCGGCCTTGCCGAGGCAGTGTGAGATGTAGATGGAGAGGGGAGAAGAGGGAGTGACCGCGGTGTTTCGTCTTTGATTATGCTGGTGGTCTTGCCGAGTGTGTTTGATGTTTATTGCAGTACTGTCTACATTTGGTCATCGTTTGTGATAAATTATTTTAGTCCATCGCTCATTATTTCAAGTGTGGTCGACTGGATGAGCAGCTGCTTTTGCAATTCTTTCTGGATGCCAGTCATTCACAATTAAAGGATTCCATCTGTCAAAATTTGCAGATGGCCAATTATTCTTTTGGCACCTGGACTACAATTGTTTTTAAATTAGCAAACAAGACGCCAGACTTTTTTGGACATTGAATTGTCCATCCTTTTGTAACCTCTACAAAACACATTCTCCCCCCCCCCAACATTCCCTCCCCTAGTTACACAATTTGCACCGCGTCAATCCTCTAGCTTCACAATTCACAACACTATAATCCTTGTGTCTCGCATCTCGTGCATGTTCATCTCGGGCCTTTGTCCAACATCTGCTTATCAACCCCCCTCGCCTGTGTCCACCTATGACCTGCCATGCTTTGTCCTGCCCCTCCACTCTTCTGCTTTTCTTTCACCACGCATGCCTGCAATCACTCTGTAGAAGGGTCCCGACCCAAAACGTCACCTATCTCTAAACTAAACTAAGCCAAGAGCGTTTAATTGTCATATATACAGAAAAACAGAACAATGAGATTCTTACTTGTAGCAGCATAACGGGCCTGTAAAAACATTTCAGTATTTCCCCAGTTTGCAGCTGTTCTCCTGTCGAGGTTGTAGTTGAAGAGTGTTTTATCTCTGAAATTCCAAAGCAATTGAACTCCAATGAGAAGGTATGCAGTGTCTTGTATTCATATGTTGGGCTTTTCGAATTGGTGACCAGCTGCTACTGTAGTACCACAATCGCAGGCTTGAGATAGGTTTTAAATCAATCTGATCTGACTGGATATTCAACTTTGGTGAAAGATATTGTCTCAATATTCTGCTCATTCGCTCCACCATTGCCAACTGACTGAAGGTTTCAATCTATACTTTTGCTACTCTTGTTAGAATTTGAAAAGTGATGTGGAATTCTTTGCCACAGAAAGCCGTGGAGGCCAAGTCAGTGGTTATTTTTAAGGCAGAGATAGATAGATTCTTGATTAATACAGGTGTCGGAGATTACGGGGAGAAGGCAGGAGAATGGGGTTTGGGAGGGAGAGATAGATATGCCATAATGGACTGGCATAGTAGACTTGATGGGCCGAATGGTCTAATTCTACTCTTCCTTATGACTGGTAATAGTGTGCTTTGATTAAAAGATACAGCATGGAAATGGGCCCTTCGGCCCAGCGAGTGCACACCAATCATCGATCACCCGTTCACACGAGTTCTATGTTAACCCACTTTCCCCATCCACTCCCTACACATTAGGGGTCATATACATGGGTCAATTAACCAAACCTGCACGTCTTTCGGATGCGGGGGGAACTGGAGCACCCAGAGGAATCCCACATGGAATCACGTTCATACTCCACGCATGGACAGCACCCAAGGTCAGGATCGAACCCAAGTGTCTGGTACTGTAAGGCAGCGACTCTCCCTGCTGCACCATTGTCTTCATGTCATTTTATTTTTGCCATTAATCTTTCAAAGCACAGTATCTTGGTAGAATTATAGCTGACCTAGAAATAATTTCCCTCTAAATAGGAGCATTGTACCTGCACTCCAGCATGCTTACTCATATTGCTCGAGACAATAATCCAGTCCCCAGTGCAAATGCACGTGCATTTTCAGTGTACAATGTTTGGTTTTGTAACTACATAGTTAATTTTAATTAAAGCTGCCATCCACAGTGTTGGCTGCACATTCACCCACTAATTGATATCAGGTTGTCAATACTACTGACTGGGATTAAATGAGTCATGCAAGCTCCTTGCACACATCGTGATGACCTTGAGAAATTTCCCTTTCCATTGCATCTTCAGGGAAAGATAACCCTTGTAATATATTTAGGTTTATTATTATCACATGTACCGAGGCACAGTGATAAATGTTGTTTTGCTTGCTATCCAATCATATCAGCATTCTATACAAACAAGCCAAACTCAACACAATAGATAGAGCAAAGGGAAAGATGCAGAATACATTTTAGATTAATCTTTATTATTGTCACAGGTACAGTGAAAGGCTTTATTTTGCATGCGATCAAAACAGATCAGATAATACTATGCACAAATACAATCTAATAAACTCAAGTGCAATGGATAGAGCAAAGAACAAGATACAGAGTACCAAATATAGTTTTAGGTTTGAGTTTATTATTGCTGTGTGTACTGAGGTACAGTGAAAAGCTTTGTTTCGTATGCTATCCAAACAGATCAGATAATACTATACAAAAGCACAATCAAACCAAACTCAAGCACAATAGGTATAGCAAAGGGGAAGTTACAGAGTGCAGAATATAGTTCTCAGCATTGTAGCGCACAAGTTCCAGAGACAAAGTTCAATGTCCGCAATGGGGTAGAGGTGAATCGGACAGAACCCTAGCTAATGGAAGGACCGTTCTGAAGCCTGATAACAGAGGGAAAGAAGCTCTTCCTGAGAATGATGGTGTACGCTTTCAAGCTTCTGTACCTTCTGCTGGATGGGATCGGGGAGAAGGTATTTCTAAACTAAACTAAACTAAGAAGGAATGACCAGGGTGGAACAAGTCATCGATTATGTTGGCTGCTTTTCCAAGGCAGCATGAAGTGTGGATGGACTCAATGAAGGGGAGTCTGGAGTGTGTCTTGGAGAGCCTGAAACAGTGTGAGCGTTATCTGTCCCACCTTGGACACCTGGAAGATCTGTGATCATTGCAAATGTGTATCTGCTCACGGAAAGTGTAAGTCTCATTACCAATAGAGCAACCACCTGCTCAATGCAGCCAACTCTGACAGCAACACAAAATGATCACTGCTACCTAGAAACGTGTTGCACCGAGGGGCATTGACTACAAGACTCAGGAAGTCATGATGCAGCTTTATCGGACTTTGTTTACTCCACATTTGAAGGAAGGCCCACCAAAGATTTGCCGGCAACTGGTGTCCAGCACCTCCTTTAATCCAGACAAGATTACGAGACCGCACTTAAAAGAAGAAAAAAGATCAGCCTTGATCGAATGGCTGTGCAGACTAGAAGGGCCGAATGGCTTAATTCTGCTCCTATGTCTTATGGTCTTACGTAAACTTAATTCTGAGAGCATCACCCAATGTATAGGCCACCCTGATAGAGTGGATGTGGAGTGGATGTTTCCAGTAGTGGGAGACTCTCGGACCAGAAGCCATAGCCTCAGAATAAAAGAATGTACATTTAGAGTGGAGATGAGGAGGAATTTCTTTAGCCAGAGGGTGTTGAATCTGTGGAATTCATTGCCACAGACGGTGGTGGCGACCAACTCACTGGGTATTTTTAAAGCAGAGATTGACAGCCCTCACCCTGAACACCGGCGTCCCACAGGGCTGCGTGCTGAGCCCCCTCCTCTACTCCCTCTTCACCTACGACTGCACACCTGTACATGGTTCTAACACAATCATCAAGTATGCAGCTGATACAACGGTGATCAGCGACAACGATGAGTCGGCCTACAGGGAGGAGGTTCAACTCCTAGCAGCATGGTGCGCTGACAACAACCTGGCCCTTAACTCCAAGAAGACCAAGGAGCTCATTGTGGACTATAGAAGGTCTAGGGGCTGCACGCACACACCCATCCATATTAACGGGATGGAGGTGGAACGTGTTTCCAGTTTCAGTTTCTGGGTGTCAACATCTCTGATGACCTCTCTTGGACCCACAATACCTCTACACTGGTCAAGAAGGCTCAACAGCATCTCTTCTTCCTGAGGAGACTAAAGAAGGTCCACCTGTCTCCTCAGATTCTGGTGAACTTCTACCGCTGCACCATCGAGAGCATCCTTACCAACCATCACAGTATGGTATGGCAACTGCTCTGTCTCCGACCGGAAAGCACTGCAGAGGGTGGTGAAAACTGCCCAACGCATCACCGGTTCCTCACTCCCCTCCATTGAGTCTGTCCATAGCAAGCGATGTCTGCGAAGGGCGCGCAGCATCGTCAAGGACTGGTCTCACCCCAATCACAGACTGTTTACCCTCCTCCCATCCGGGAAGCGCTACAGGTCCCTCCGTTGCCGGACCAGCAGGTTCAGGAACAGCTTCTTCCCTGCGGCTGTTACACTACTTAACTCTGCACCTCGGTGATTGCCAGTCACCCCCCCGGACACTCCTTCCCCCCCAGTACAATTGCACTACTGATACTGTTTGTACATATATATATTTTACCGTTCATTGTTCTAAGTTCGCTCTTCTGGGGAGATGCTAACTGCATTTTGTTGTCTCTGTACTGTACACTGCACAATGACAATTAAAGATTGAATTGAATTGAATTGACAGGTTCTTGATTAGTATGGGTGTCAGGTTACGGGGAGAAGGCGGGAGAATTGGGTTGAGAGAGAAAGATAGATCAGTCTTGATTGAATAGTGGAGCAGACACGAAGGGCCGAGAGGCCTGATTCTGATTTTATGCCTTTTGAACCATACCTAATTGTTCCAACGAAGCATCTTTTCCGCTTCTGTTCATTTAAAGTTTACTTACCATTTGGTTGCACTAATTTATGTTTAATTTATTTGTTGGCATGAGTCTGCAGATGCTGGAATCCTGAGCAAAACATAACGTGCTGGAGGAACTCAGTGGGTCAGGCAGTATCTGTAGAGGGAAATGGGCAGATGGCATTTCAGGCCGGGTTAGTTTTTGTTTATAATTTTTGTTCACTGTTTTCACTCACACAAGTTTGCCTGTGCCTTTAGTATATCCAGCAGACAGCTTATTTGTATTTAACCATTGACTCATTTCTGACTCGGTATTACTAGTTGCAATTCTTAAGGGTGGCACAGTGGAACAGCAGTAGAGTTGCTCCAGCAAAGATCTGGGTTTGATACTGGCCTCGGGTGCTGTCTGTGTGGAATTTGTACGTTCATCCCGTGACCACATGGGTTTTCTCCGGGTGCTCCAGTTTACTCCCACATTCCATAGACGTGCAGGTTTGTAGGTTAATTGGCTTCTGCATCTGTTTGGATAGCATGCAAAATATATACAAGTCCACCACTGATTTTCCGTGTGTGTGTACCTGTTTGTGTAAATATACATAGCTAATACATACACATATATAAAGCTAATACATACCCAGGTGTGTTTTCTGTATCGTAAACTGAGATATATGTGTATACCAGGCCGTTGGGCCCTGTCCCCCAACGCGGGGGGGGGGGCGCATGCCGTCGACGTTCACCCCAGAGACAGGCACCCCCCGGTGCCAATCATCCCCATCAACCCCTTTTCAATCAATCGGCCCCAACTTGCGGGGGCGTTTGGGGTGGGCGGGGGGTTTGGGCGGGAGGGGGGGAACCCACATATGGGCAACTTGGCCAGGCCCAGGAGCAAACCGACAGGGAGATTCGCCACCCCCCCCCACCCCCCCCCCCCCCCCCCCCCCCCCCCCCTGATCGGCTCTCCCCACTCCCTGCCATGTCCAAACGCCCAAGATCGTGGGACTAAAATGCAACCAGAACTTGAGGAGCAGCCCCTTCAGATATTCGTACAGGGGCAGCAACCTCACACACTCCATGTACACGTGGAACATGGTCTCTACCTCGTCGCAGAAAATACAGGCCGGCGAGCCCATGAACCGGCCCTATGCAACACTCTCCATCTCTCTCCCTCTCCCTCTCCCTCTCCCTCTCCCCCTCCCACTCCCCCTCCCACTCCCCCTCCCTCTCTCCCTCTCGGTATGTTACAATACTTACCTTTAGCGGCGCTGCAGTTCTGCCACTGCCCGTGTGCGCGAATATTGGCGCCTTTGAGAGGGAGCGGGTTTAAAATGCCGTTTTTCTCCAGACCATTCAAATCGATTAATCTCAGGAGATTTAGTTGCTGAAGAGAAATCGCTCCGACATTTGATTTATGGAGTTATTTTTAAACTATGCTGAATAATGTATTAGCATGAGTAATTAAAAAATCATCTTCTAGAGCCGTGAACGGCGACAACGGGACGGATCTTACGTAGGGGACGAAAGAAGGTACACAGTTTATTTTTACATAAAAACGTGCTTCTTAGGAAGCCTTTAATCAAAATTTCATGTTGCGAAAAGGTGACTTAAAAAATATATGAACCGGCAGTATTTTTCCTGCCGTTATCGGGGTTAAATTCACCGCAAACCGCAACGTTCCAAACAATCGCGTTCCACAAAAACCCACTCGCAAGTTGATTTAAATGGCCATTAATTTACGGGAATTAAACACTAAATTCCTTCAATTTGGCATATAATTTCATGACAATGAGATTTAAAAATCATGTTATATTGTGAATTATTTTGTGAATGTTATTTGGACACTTAGGTTTTTTTTAAATGTTAACCTTTTCTTAAGAAATGTATAGATGTTTAGATCTAGTAATTTAATTTTGTAATTAGCTACAATTAGGTAACTAACTAATTATATGCTTTAATTTCAGGTCATCCAAGTAAGATTGTTTCATATTTGTTTCAGAATGCTTCAATCTATAATAATTGAAATTTTAATTCCGTTCTGTTAATTTTTAAGAAAGTTATGGGCTTTTGACTGTCCTTGATCACAACCTTTGTGTTAATGGAAAAGCAATAGGGAACAAGATGCTAATTTCTGAGTATGAAAATGGTCATAGCTTTTTTAATACTGAAGATATGAAAGTGAATTAGGTGTCAAATTAAACTTATTTTTATGCTTTATCTGATGGGATAAATTGCAGACTTGATTTTTTAAATCTCAAAATGTTGTACCATTGCTACTCTCGCCCTCTCTCCCTCTCACTCCCCCCCTCTCATTCTCTCCCCCTATGGCAGCTTTGGCCAGGCCCTCTCATAGATGAACTGAGGCCCAGGCCAATTTCAATTTTAGAGGCCCCCAAATCAAGATCCTTTTGAAGCAGACAAGCATGAGGCCCTTGCCAAGTGGCACTCGTTGCTCCCCCTCTGACAGGGCCTGCCTTTGGCAACCTCTCCTGCTGCTGCGGTTACCATTGGCAATGTCCCATTGTGGTGTCATTGTGGCAGTGGCAGCTTAGCCCATTGTGATTGGTACACTGTGAGTGGCATTGTGACATCATCATTTGAAGCTGCTGGAAAAAAGGCTCTCTGTGAGAAACAGTTTTTGGCTTTTTTTAAACTTTAAACGCGAATAACTTTTGAAATAGAACATGAAATCTGAAGTGAATCTGATGAGGTCGTGGAGGGGAAAAATGTGAGTAAGAATGTGTAAAAATGTAAGCGTTAGCGGGTAGCGTTTTGAGGAAGATACAATGAATACAGACACACACGCACACACACAAGATCAGACTTTTATAGGTATAGAGATATATTAAATATATATAAATATATTAAATGTATATAAATGACACTAAATAGGCCACAAGCAGGGCTCCAAACCTACAGGCAGAGTGCTGTAGATTAGAGCAGTCCATGCTGCCTCCAAAATGAAATGTTCAATGTACTATTAGTAGAAAAAGAGACAATCTGCCAGTAGTGCTCCTTATCGATTTGTACTATTTAATGGCTGAAAGATTTCAATTTTGAATAATCTCCAGTGACTGGAGCTACGATCAATTATGTTACAGTATTCTAGAGTAATGGGAAGTAAGAGTGGTGTTATGTTTTGTTTAGGTCACGTGTACCGAGGTACAGTGACATTTTCTGTTCTGCTTGCTATTCAAATAGATACAACTGCAGATGTTGGGGAACAACAAAAGGCACAAAGTGGTGGAATATCTCAGCGGGTCGGGCAGTATCTCTGGACGACCTGGATGGAAGGGTCCCGATCCAAAATGTCACCTATCCATGTCCTCCAAAGATGTTGCCCAACCCTCTGAGTTACTCCAGCACTTTATGTCTTTTTTTAAAATATACTCAAGATAGATACAATCAGTTCAAACTCAAGTACCATAGGTCGAGCAAAGGGGAAGGTACAGAGTGCAAAATATTGTTGTCAGCATCATAGCATCGCTGACGAAGACCAATATCCGCCATGGCGGATAAGTAGCCGTGAATCGGATAGTACCCTACTTAAATTGAGGACAGTTCAAAAGCCTGATAACAGAGGGGAAGAAGTTTTTCCTGAGTTACTTACCATAGATAACTTTTCTCTAATGAGGGTGGCACAGTGGCGCAGCGGGTAGAGCTGCTGCTTCACAGTGCCAAAGACCCGGGTTCGATCCTGTCCTCAGGTGCTGTCTGTGTGGAGTTTGTATGTTCTCCCTGTGACCATGTGTGTTTCCTCTGGGTGCTCCCACATCCCAAAGTAGTGCAGATTTGTTGGTTAATTGGCCTCTGTAAATTGCCTATGATCTCTAGACTAAGCAAAACTAAAGACAAGTGTGGATACATCAAAAGTGATTCTACCAATGCATGAAAGACTTATTTTGTAACTTTGGAAGACTATAATAAAACTATTTCATTCAAATTATTACTTTTTTTTAAACAGGGACATTTAATGGACAATCTCCTCTTAAATGTCACCTTGGCAAAGAAATGATCACGTTTCAGCAAAGGTTCTAAGTAAAGGTGAGAGGGGCAAAGTTTAAAGGAGATGTGTGCGGCAAGTATTGTACAGAGAGTTGTGGGTGCCTGGAACGCGCTGCCATGGGTGGTGGTGGAGGCACATATAATAGTGGTTTTTAAGAGGCTTTTAGATAGACACATGGATGTGGAGGGCTATGGGTTATATACAGGCGGAGGGGATTAGTTTAACTTGGCATCATGTTTGGCATAGACAGTGTGGGTCGAAGGGCTTCTTGCTGTGCTGTACTGTTCTATGTTCGGACTTGTGCCTAATTGGTAATGGATAAAACCTCTACTAATAAGTAACCACAGCAAAAAAAAAAGACTGAACACGTTTATGCTCATATATGTTTAACTTTGCTAATAGTAAATAAACTTTGTGAACAGTGGCAGAGTGCACAGACATACTCTGCCAGTATGCCAGGGGCCGCAGGGTGGCACAACGGTGAGGATGCTGCCTTACAACGTCAAAGACCCGGGTTCAATCCTGACTATGGTTGCTGTCTGTAGAGTTTCTATGTTTTCCCTGTAACTGCATAGGTTTTCTCCGGGTGTTCCGATTTCCTCCCACACTCCAAAGACGTGCAGTTTGTAGGTTAATTGGCGTTTGTAAAATTGCAAGTTGTCCCTATTGTGCATACGGGGTGATCGCTGGCAGGCACAGACTCAATGGGCCGAAGGGCCTGTTTCCACACTATATCTCTAAAGTCTAAAGACTAAATCAAGTTATCTACTGTTTCTGGTCAATATTCAAGAGTAGAACAGATGCTATTTTCTTTTGCCTCAACAGAACTATTTGCTAATAGAACTTTTTTTTATACAGAATGGTGGGTGCCTGGAATATTGGAGGTTGAGGGGGGATCTGATGGAAGTATATCAAATTATGAAAGGCATAGATAGGGTAGACAGTCAGAACCCTTTTTTCCCTGGGTGGAAATGTCAAGGACTAGAGAGCATAGCTTTAAGATGCGAGGGGCAAGGTTAAAAGATGTGCGGGGCATGTTTTTTTTTTACACCGAGAGTAGTGGGTGCCGGGAACATGCCAGGGGTGGTGGTGAAGGCAGATACGATAGTGGTGTTTAACTGGCTTTTGAATAAGCACATGAATATGCAGGGACTGGAGGGATATGGATCACATGCAGGCAGACGAGAATAATGTATTGGCACACCATAGTGTTCAGCACAGACATTGCGGTGGAAATGCCTGTGCTGTGTTGTGCAGCTGTTAACTCTATGAGCCACCTTCTTGAACAGCTGCGGTCATTCTGGTGAAGGTACAGCTGGTGGGGAGAACATGGTTTAGACCCAGTGACGTGGTTCCAAATTACTGTTTCTCTCTAGAATGCTGTTTATCAATTACAATTAGCTGCAACTGCTTGATCTAGGTCATCTGTTTGAACTCTCTTCTCTGAATGTGCCACAGGAGAATTGAAGGGTGCAAGAGAAATTTAAGAGGATGGCTATCCGGAGGGTTTCCCTGACCAAGTGGTGCCCTCTGCCAGGTGTGTTCCTTGCTAGGTTGTATAGGAAATGTACACTTTAAAGTTGGTTTAAATATAGTTTTGTCCAAAGTTGTTTTGAATTGCCAGATTGATGAAAACCTTAAGGGCCTGTCCCACTGTACGAGGTAATTCAAGAATTCTCCCCTGATTCAAGCTCGTACGAGTAAAAAGCAACCATTTTTTAAATTACGAGTATTTTTTTACTCGTGGACATTTTTCACAGTGTTGAAAAAACGTCACGGGTTTACCGGATTTCCCGAGTACCTACCGTTACTCGTACGAGCCGCCACATCACATCCACGAGCTCCTACGTAACATTACACAAGCTCAAATCAAGGGAGAACTCGGGAGAACTCTTGAATTACTTCGTACAGTGGGACAGGCCACCTACAGCAATATATTTGCTTGAGCAAGACATTGCAAACAAGAGATTGATGCGGATAGGAATTTCTCAATCCAAACAGTGTGGAATCAGGCCCTTCGGCCCACCGAGTCTGTGGCGACCAGCGATCACCCTGTACACTAGCGCTATCCTACACACCGGGGACAATTTTTTACAACTTACCAAAGCCAATTAGCCTACAAACGTGCACGTCTTTGGAGTGTGGGAGGAAGGCAAGACAAGTCTCCGGAGGTCTTCCCGGAGATTCCAGGTGCAGTACCTGTGACCCTCTGTCGGGTCGGGTGCTCTCCAGCAATCGAGGGAACGCTTGCAGTCGGGGGCATTAGCAGCTTGTCCATTATGGCGCCGATTTCTGCCGCTTTTTTGATCCAGGTGAGTTGATTGAAGCTGTAAATAATCCCCTTCCGTTGAGCTGCTGGCAAAATGTCGCCACAGGCAGGCGCCATCTTTAGAGGATGCACCTGGAGAAAATCCACGTGGTCACAGAGAGAACGTACAAACTCCGTACAGACAGCACCCGTAGGATCAAACTTAGGTATCTGGCTCTGTGAGGCAGCCACTGTGTAAATCACAGTGCAATGAATGCCTTAACACGTCCAATGCTAACAGCACACGACAATTGTTTCCCAAGCAAAACACAAGTACTGGAGGAACTCAGTGGGTCAGGCAGCATCTGTGGAGGGAATTGACAGGCAACGTTTCAGGTCGGAACTTCTTCTTCAGACTGAAATGTCATCTGTCCATTTCCCTCCACACGGAGGCTGCCTGAACTGCTGAGCATTTATATTAATTTTTAAGTAAGTTATGAAGTTCATTCCAGCACTTTGTTTTTTTCTCAAGGTTCCAGCACCTGCAGTTCCTTGCTTGTGATCCCAGTCTCAGTGTGCCTGTCCACAAATATTCCCCAGTGGTGTCTGATTCTCTTTAACTTAATTATTTTAAAGTAAACACATGTTTACTGAGCTGATAAAGGATATTGATCCAACTGTTCATGTGACTCAGCCCCATTAGTGACGAATAGTTTATGTTTTAAAACTTTGTCAACTCTAATTAAAGTGAATGTTTTAAAATTATCCAGTTATATACACAGATGCGTTTAGATTGTGGTTTACTTTCTTTTCACTTCAATAGTTTTAGACTTTCAGGTAGAGATAACAAAGCTATCCACAAGGATTTAAACAAACAACAAAAGCTCGCCCAAGATATGGTGAGATATGGTTCAGTAGCCTCTGAGAAACGAGTGAACCCTTCAGGCAAGGTAATAATTAACAGTTTAGTTAGGAATACTGAAAAATTGTGGGAGAATTCTGATTACGGTGGGTTAGACTGGAAGCTGCCTGAATGAGACTTGTTGGATGGAATCAATGGTTAAATACTAAGGATTTTAAAAAGAAGTGTGTCGGAAGGAACTGCAAATGCTGGTTTACTCCGAAGATAGACACAAAATGCTGGAGTAACGCGGGGTCAGGCAACATCTCTGGAGAAAATAAATAGGTGACGTTTCGGGTTGAGACCCTTCTTCAGCCCCCAGAAAAGGGTCTGAAGAAGAGCCTTGACCCGAAAAGTCAACTATTTCTTTCCCCCAGCGATGCTGCCTGACCCGCAGAGTTACTCCAGCATTTTGTGTCTATCTTAATTTTAAAAGGATGGAACTGTAGAGGATGGCACAGTGGCATCATAGATAGAGCAGCTGCCTCACAGCGCCAGGGACCTGGGTTCGATCCTGACCAATTTGTGCCTGTTACCCACCCCGTAAACCCCTGGCACTAATCTAGATGTGGCAGGTGGAAAATTGGCAGCCACGGAAAGGAAATTAAGGTCAGAGAAGAAAAGCTGATCCTCATATTGTCATTTGCTACCAGTTCCATCAGAGTAAGGCAACACAGTGGCGCATTGGGCAGAGCCGCTCTCTCACAACACCAGAGGCTCGGGTCCGATCCTGCTTTCGGGTGCTGTCTGTGTGTGTGAAGTTTGCATGTTCTCCCTGTGACTGCGTGGGTTACCTCCAGGTGCTCCGGTTTCCTCCAACATCCCAAAGTTGTACGATGTGTGTAGATTAATTGACATTTGTAAATTGCCCCAAGTGTGTAGAGTGGATGAGAAAATGGGTTAACATAGAACTGGTGTGAACGGGAGACCGGTGGTCGTCGTGGGCTGTAGGGCCTGTTTCCACTCTGCGTCGCTAAACTAAACTCAATTTTGTTCACATTTAGCAATGTGAAATTCAGCTCAATTCATAATTTTTCAAAACTTCCTTTCAAATATTGACCTGGATTTTACACTGAGGTTAAGGGCGGATCTGATGATTATCAGAGAATAAATCATACGACCATCATATCTGTGTATATAGAGAAATCTAGAAGATATAATCAGGGATACTCATTATATAGATCAGCCATGATTGAATGGTGGAGTAGACTTGATGGGCCAAAAGGCCTAATTCTACTCCTAGGACTTATGACCTTATGAACATAGAACAGGACAGCACAGGACAGGTCCTTTGGCCCACAATGTCTGTGCCGAACATAAACTAATCTCCTCTGCCTGCATTTGATCCATATTCCACCATTCCCTGCATATCCATGTGCCTATCCAAAAGCCTCTCAAATGCCACTCTTATATTCTCCTCCACCACCACCCCTGGCAGCACATTCCAGGCCCCCACCACCCTCTGTGTATATAAAAATAACTTGCCTGATTATCAAGTGATTAAAGGCTCGTTTTAACGCTCTCAGGAACTCAGGAAGCCATTTGTCCAATGATTGTGTGGGTATGTCAAAAGTATGTCAAAAGTAGTTTGTTTGGAGGCTGCTTGTTCAATGTTAGTGGACTTGATGATCAGAGATGTTAATTCACTGTGACGCTAAAAAATCCATTACCTTCACCCCTCTGGATACGACAGTCACATCGATCAATTATGTGTTCTCAGCGCTCTCCAATAAGAGAAAACTCACCACAGGACAGATAACTGTTGGTAAAATTATGCTACGTTTGTTTTGGGGAATATAGAGAAAGCACCACATTCTCAATGCACAAGCTCACTTGTAAAAAAATACTACACAGTATATGCTGCTTTAGACCGAAGATAGACAGTTTTCTACATAGTCTGAAGAAGGGTTCAGACACGAAATGTCACCCATTCATATTCTCAAGATGCTGCCTGACCCTTTGAGTTACTCCAGCACTTTGTGTCTTTTTTTAGACACAATATAAACATACATGCTGGCCAATGATGACCGGTTCACACTAGGTCTATGTTATACCTCTTTCCCCGCACCTTAGGAGCAATTTACAGAGGGTCAATTAACCTACACAGCCGCAAGTCTTTGAAATGGAGGAAATCAGAGCACCTGGAAGAAACCCACACGGCCACCAAAAGAACGTGCAAACTCCACACACAGACAACACCCGAGATCAGGATCGAACCCGGGTCTCCAGCACTGTGAAACAGCAGCTCTACTGTGCCATCCTCATTGGAGAAAAAATGATCTATGTTAAGTAACTCAGGAACAACTTCTTCCCCTCTGTTAAAGAAGGAACTGCAGATGCTGGAGAATCGAGGGTACACAAAAGGGTGGAGAAACTCAGCGGGTGCAGCAGCATCTAAGGAGCGAAGAAGATAGGCGATGTTTCGGGTCGAGACCCTTCTTCAGACTGTAGCCAGTTTGAAGAAGGGTCTCGACCCGAAACGTCGCCTATCTCCTTCGCTCCTTAGATGCTGCTGCACCTGCTGAGTTTCTCCAGCCTTTTGTGTGCCCTCTTCCCCTCTGTTATCAGGCTTACAGGTGGAAAGAAACTGTCCCTGAATCTGGAGGTGTGCGTTTTCACACTTCTATAGCTTTTGTCTAGGGGAGAAGAAGGAGTGGCCACCGGTGCAACTCGTCCTTGATTATGCTGCTGGCCTTTCCGAGGCAGCGTGAGGTATAAATGGAGCCAATGGAAAGGACTTTGGTTTGTGTGATGGTCTGGGCTGTGTCCGCAATTTTCTGTAATTTCTTGCGGTCTTGGATGGAGCTATTCCCAAACCAAGCTGCGCTGCATACCGATAAAATTATTTCTCGGGCGTATCTGTAGAAGTGGCTGAGAGTTGCTAGGGTCCTAAGCCTTCTAAGGAAGTAAAGATATTGGTGTGCTTTCTCCAGAGATGCTGCCTGACACACCGTGTTATTGCAGCACTTCCTGTACTTTTTGTGGTAAACCAGCATCTGCAGTTCCTTGTGTCTACATGTTGCTGCTCCACTACAAATTCTCCTCAAAAAAGAATTAGCGTTGAACAGCTTCATCTCAAATCCACTTCCCTTGAGTGAATTTTTTTTGGCAGGAAGAGAAATTCTGCTTTAGCCACCTGTGTTGAGACATAAGCATGAATATTGGCCACCTGTTACATTTATGTGCATGCTCTTAAATCCCTAGAGCAGAATGAGATTGAAAAAGCAATATTTACCAGTTAGCTGCTCGTTAAATTTCCATCACATCACAAGTAGTGTCACGGTGGCGCAGCGGTAGAGTTGCTGCCTCACAGCTCCAGAAACCCGTGTTCGATCCTAAGCTTGGTTATTGTCTGTACAGAGATTGCGCATTCTCCCCGTGACCACGTGGGCTTTCTCTGGGTGGGCCGGTTTCCCTCCGCATCCCAAATTAGCTGCCCTCTGTGTGTGGGGTAGACCTAGTGTATGAGGTGATCGTTGGTCAGCGTGGACTCGGTGGGTCAAAGGGCCTGTTTCAGTAGTGTATTCTTAAAAAAAAATATGGGCCAAAAGTGTGCAAATGGTGTAAGATGGGGCATGGACGAGTTGTGCTGATGGGTCTGTTTCAATGCTATATGGCTCTATGTATGGTCTTGTCAGTTGTGACAAGATGTCCACACTACTGTTCTCATAATGGGTTGTCGGAATTCAATCATCCGTGCCCTAAATCATCCCTGCGGGAGCTCCTCGCGTTCATATCTTCAGCCAGATCACCATAACCTCTTTTGTAGATTTTTTACTCAGTGACTCTAATTATAATGACTCTTGAGGAATCTACAATGTTGCACATTAGAATTGAATTCACAATTCTCTGTTTTTCACATTGTAGTTCCTTGATATTAAATAAACCCTCCTAGTCACCAAATTTAATTCAAACGTAATTATTTTTAGTGTTTCCTTCTGTTTTGGCCAAATGTTTTGAGATATTTGGAAGGTTTAAGAATACTTTTATATTATATTAGTCATTCTTGAATGCTTGTGGAAGTCAGGCATTTGAACCCAATTCTGCAGCTACATCTTTCCGTTTATGACCAGGAGGCCCTGTATTCTAGCGATCAGCTACCACCCAGTTTCATCGAAGACCTGTGTGGATAACTAAACCTGGGGTAAGTGTGGTTAAACTGTGTAGGGAGCTGATCCAACAAAAAAAGTGGGTGCTACTAGGGCACAGGTTCAAGATCTAACTACTAGAACAGAAAAAGGCTCACTCGCGTGTTTAGTTGCAAATCAGTTTTATTGGCAATAGAGGACAAAAACAATACTTGTCTCGGGGTCCAGTTTTACAACAGCACACCTCTCTCTCTCTCTCTCTCTCTCTCTCTCTCTCTCTCGTGTACTGACTGTGCGAGCAGACACTTTGGTAGTGATTGCCCGTGGGGTTCACTGTCGAGGACTTCATAATGCAGAGAGCATTATAAACAGTGGAGCGATTAACCCTGGAAAGGGGGAAGACATCTCTCTGTGTTGGACCCAGAAAACTGAAGCAGGGATTTTCTTGAGGTTATTAACGACAGATCTTCTTTTGTGTGACGTGCATAGCCTAAAGTTGTTGGACAACTTGTTCTATTTGATCTTCCATTTGTGCATGTCGAGTGGATTGCATTAGTCGAACAGGGCAGACCACGTGAAGGTTGCAATCTTCCACCCCATTAACAACAGATAAATGGATGGGAAGGGTTTAGAGGGCTATGGACCACATGCAGGCAAATAGGACTACCCCAAGACACCAAATTGGACGGCACGCCAAGCTGGGCCAAAGTACCTGTTTCCATGACTAAGGCCTATCCATTGGGATTGACATATTTTGTATTTTACCTTTCTAAAGATGCAGTGTATTTGGTGACTATTGCACACTGTAGACCAGAAGTGTTATGGCGGGTGATTGTCGCCTGCCCGCTGTTTCTGACGCAAAGAGTCAGGGGAAAGAGAAATAGAGATATAGACGGTGATATAGAGAGATGCAGAACAAATGAATGAAAGATATGCAAAAATGTATTGGTGGTCAAGGGAGCAGGCCATTGTTGGCTGTGGCGTAGGTGAAAGCAGGTTAGCCCTGGAAATGAAGCCAATGGGTGTTTGTTTCTCTTCCACTGATACTCACTGTTTACCTAAGCCACTTCCTACTCACATCACAGAACCGTACCAAAGTGGAAGAAAACTACTAATGTATAACCTGAACAGAACACAATCTGTAGTTTCACTAAATGCTTTAAAAAAACTTTAAGTTATAGATTATGGACAATTTTAAGTTGAGTATGGACAAATCCAACAAACCACGCTACATTATTCTTAAATAGATAACTTTGAATTTGTGATTTTTAAAAAAGGAACCAACATCTACAGTGCCTTGTCTCTTGGCAATTCATGATTCTCCACGCTGGGCAGAGAATGGGATTTGTAAGCGGCTAACTTCATTCTAAAACTTGGAATGTCACATTGGCGGCGCAGCAGTAGAGTTGCTGTCTCACAGCGCCAGAGACCCGAGTTCAATCCTGACGACTAGCGCTATCTGTACGGAGTTTGCACGTTCTCCCAGTGACCACAAAGATTTTTTCTCGGTGCTCCAGTTTTTTCCCACATTCCAAAGACGTGCAGGTTTATATGTTAATTGTCGTCTGTAAGTTGCCCCGCAGTGTGTAGGATAGAACTAGTGTCCGGGTGATTGTGGTCAGCATGGGCTCGGTGGGCCGAAGGGCCTGTTTCCACACTGTATCTAAACTAAACTAAAGGCCCTGAAGAAGAGTCTCGACCCGAAACGTCAACTATCCATTTTCCCCAGAGATGCTGCCTGTGACCTTTTGCGATAAGTTAATGCTTCAACCCTTTCTCGAGGAATGGGAATTAGGGGACGCAGTAGGAAATATGTTGCTTGGCATTTAAAATTAATAGATTAGTCAGTATAGTAATTATTAAGTCAAAGTTACAGTTATGTAAGTGCAACTGCGGTAGAAGTGAGGAGAGGGGTGGGGTAATCAGGGGAACAAATGTATAATTAGCCGATCTGGAAAACGAGCAGAACGACTGGACGAGGGTTTGTTTGATGCCCTACACAAAACGCTGGAGTAACTTGGCGGGTCAGGCAGCAACTCTGGAGAGAAGGAATAGGTGACTTTTCGGGTCGAGATCCTTCTTCAGAAGACGAGCCCTTATCCGAAACGTCACCTATCCACGTTCTCCAGAGATGTTACCTGGCCCGCGTTGTTACTCCAACTTGTTGCGTCTGCCTTCCGTCTAAAGCCTTGGGATCGTTGCCCTTCGCTTTGGCATGGAGGGAGAGGTGGGTATTGTGCTGTTTGATCGCCCCCTGCTATCCCAGAGACAGGGAGACATAGCGGCTTTTGAGACTGGTGGGCAATCACTACCAAAGTGTCTTCCCACACAGTCAGTACACCTCTCCTACACTTGTCTCCCACACTAAGATCATCCCGCAGAGAATGATCCCAACATAACCCAAGGGCCTTGTCACCCCAGACCGATTAATGACGCCCGCGCACCCCCCCCCCCCCCCCCCCCCAACCCCAACCTCCCTCCACCTCAACTCACGCCTGGGCACCAAAGCAGCTCAGTAGGCGAACCCTGAGCTCCGTCTCCCAACAATCTGATGTGAAAGAACAGCGGCTGCGGCCGGCCGGCACCCGGCGTGGACTTCTCACACCCTCACACATGAAAAGTGTGTGCGAATAAACAAAAACAAGGAATAAAACCAAAGCCCGGTTTGAAAGGCAACTAAAAATATATTCCGCTTAGAACGAGCAGGCGTGGAGACATCCGTCCACATTCAAAGATTTCATCTCCCGTCTCCCCGCAGTGTGTAGACCTGGCAGTAAATTCAATTAAAATATAACAAACCTTCGCCCGCTGGTCTTCTAACTACGCGATGTGTGTTTCAAACAAATCATAAGTATAACTGCTCTGGCACTGGAGGGTGCGCATTTTCCCTTTTTAGGTCATACCAATAGATGCGGCCGCGCTGAATTCTATCTTTAACTCAAAGCCGCAGGATGGAGATGTCTTCTTTAACACTGTTGCTTATTAAAACATACCTTCATTCACGGTGGCTCAAGAGTAATAGGAGAGGAACTTGGTAACTCGGGAGAGGAACTTGGAACATCGCAGAAATGACATACCCGTGGGAACTCGGTTAAACGCGTACATAACCATGAGTCTGTTTTTTTTCTTTCACTTGGGGTCACTCGTGGGTGAACTCGCACCATGAGACAGGGCTTTAAGACTCTGGCCTCTGGTCCTAGTCTCTCCCACTAGTGGAAACATCCTCGCAACATCTACTCTATCCAGATCTTTCACTATTTGGTAAGTTTCAATAGAGTATCCCCTCATCCTCCTAAACTCCAGCGGGTGCAGTCCCATTGCCATTTTACGCTCATCATGTTGAGCCAATCATTCCCGGGATCATTCTTGTAAATCTCCTTTGGATCCTCTCCAACGCCAGCACATCTTTCCTCAGATATAGGGGCCCAAAACTGCTCACAATACTCCAAATGGGGTCTGACCCTGTGCCTTATAAAGCCTCAGCGTTACATCCCTGATTTTGTATTTCAGCCCTCTCAAAATAAATGCATTTGCATTGTATTTGCCTTCCTTTCTGCCAATTCGACTTGCAAATTAACTTTTTGTGGAATCCTGCCCCAGCACTCCCAAATCTCTTTGCACCCCCGATTTCTGAATTCTCTCTCCATTTAGAAAATAGTCTATGCCTTTATTCCTACTACCAAAATGCATGACTCCACACTTTGCTACATTGTATTCCAACTTTAATTTAAGAACTAGGAACAATTACAATGATGTGTAAATGGAACCAGGAGATATAATTCGAAGAGGAATACTATAAACCCAATACATTTCATTTTGAGCATTTGTGAGGGAAATGGACAGACTACATTTTGGGTCAGGAATGGATTTGTGAATATCAAAAATATAATTTACTGGTTGGACAGTTCTGCCCAGCAAGTAGACTGGATAAGAATGGAGAAAGAGGATTGTTCCCCCTATAATATAGGAGCGATTCTTCTCTCTCCGATAAAACTGAACAATATAATATATAAGAATCCAATTATTCACAGTATAATACGAATTTGGAAACAAATAAATTTAACTTTAAAATTAAGAAATTTATCGCTTCTTTCCCCATAGTCAACAATCCCTCATCCAAACCATCTATTCTTGATAAAACCTTTATCCATTGGGAAAGAATAGGAATTAAAATGATTGGAGACATGTATGAAATGGGAAAACTTCTATCATTCCAACAATTACATCTAAAATATAATATGAAAAGTAATCAATATTTCAAATCCCTTCAAATTCGAGATTATTTGAAAAAACACATACAAGGATATCAAACTCTAACCTCAGATTTATTAGATGAAGGAATGAACAGAAAGGCAGAATCAAGCAATTTAATATCATATTTATATAATATAATTTTAAATATAGAAACACCAATGACAGAGGCAATTAGAAGGGACTGGGAACGAGAATTATTGATAAAAATTCCGAAAGACAGATGGGAAAAATACCTATTATATGTACATAAATGTTCGATTAATGTAAGGCATAACTTAATTCAATTTAAAATTTGACATAGACTATGTTACTCAAAAACTAGACTGAATAAAATGTTTCCAAACGTCTCCCCCATTTGTGACAAATGTCTATCTCAAAATGTCACTGTAACACATTCCTTTGCCTGTACAAAACTTCATAAATTTTGGAACAACATTTTTGGAACTTTTACAAAACTATTTAACATAAAATTGAACCCCAATACAGAACTGATTATCTTCGGATCAGTGGAAGATGGACGTAAGCTAACTACGTTTCAAGAATCTCTCTTTAATAATGGTTTAATAACAGCAAAAAAACGTATACTTAAATTTTGGAAAAACGCATCCACGCCAACGTTTAAAATGTGGATTTCAAATATGTCGGAAACATTACACCTTGAAGAAATGAGATTCCTATTAGGCAAAGCAGACCAATTCTTAAAGATTCGGTCTCCTTTTATCGACTTCTTACAAGCATATAGTGCAACATAACCTTAGAAATTAAATGGTTCAGAACCAGGTGACAGGTGGGTAAAGATATTCAATAGGTTTATCTCCCTTAATCTCTTTTCCTTCTTTTTTTTGCCCCTCTAGCTTCTTCTTTCTTCTTTCTGTTTCTCTCGCTATTCGTTTCTACTCTCTTGTCCATCTATCTCTTTTTTCGGGCTTTTCTTCTTATATCACGAAGTAGCACCATCACCATTTCCTACGACACTTTCTATTTTCTTCTTTCTATCATTGCTTTTATAACTGGCTGTTGTATTATTAAATTAAAAATAATAAGTTGTACAAGAATTGTAATATGTCTGTGCGCATCAGGTACTTATGTACTACATTACTGTATTTACTTCTAACAAAAATAAAAAAATAAATAAGGAATTGATTTGTATGGGGAATGGATAGACAGTCACTCACATAATTTAATTCTTCAGTGAGGCGTTTTACAAAACCTAATGGCTGCAAACCACAGAAGGATGTCAACTGGTGTTTTGGTGATGAAAATGATATGTCGGTCACGGGGATGTGTAATCTGGTTCAGTTGAATTGTATGGCTCCCTATCCTTTGATCAAGAGCATTCAATGATTTTGTTGATTTAACAGGGCAATCAGGAAAGTACATCTGCATATTTACTTTAGATAGACACAAAATGCTCAGCGGGTCGGGCAGCATCTTTGGAGAAAATGGATAGGTGATATTTCGGGTCAGGATCCTTCTTTAGACTGATTGTAGTGGGGAGGGAACTGGAAGCAAGAAAAGACCAGGACAAATCAGGGACGGCAACAGATGACATCAGGCAGGGTGGTTCCGATAGGCCGATTGTTGGCTGGGGACAAGAAGGATCCCGACCCAAAACATGATTATCCATGTTCTCCAGAGATGCTGCCTAACCTGCTGAGTTATTCCGGTATTTTGTGTTTACCTTTTGTATAATCCAGCACCTGTAGTTCATTTTTATCGTGTATTTACTTTGTTAGGTGCCAGAGAACATTTTGCATGACCATGAGAATTCTCAAACTCCCGTTCATGGGCAATAGAAAGTTCTCCGACGGGATTCATCTCAGCCTGATTCGGCAACTGCTCTGCTCTTGACCGCCTGAACCTGCAGAGAATGGTGAACACTGTCTGGTCCATCACAGGCTCGGCACTTCCATCCATCCTGTCCATCTTCACAGTGCGTTGCATCAGGAAGGCTGGCAGTATCGTCAAGGATGCCTACCACCCTAGCCATTCCCTTTACTCTCTTCTACCTTCTGGGAGGAGATAGAGGAGGTTGAAAGCCCAGACATTCAGACTTGAGAACAGCTTCTTGTTAAGGATAAGGGGGAAATCCTTTAAGAGTGAGATGAGAAAGACTTTTTTCACACAGAGAGTGGTGAGTCTCTGGAACTCTCTGCCACAGAGGGTAGTTGAGGCCAGTTCATTGGCTATATTTAAGAGGGAGTTAGATGTGGCCCTTGTGGCTAAGGGGATCAGGGGGTATAGAGAGAAAGCAGGTACAAGATACTGAGTTGGATGATCAGCCATGATCATATTGAATGGCGGTGCAGGCTCGAAGGGCCGAATGGCCTGCTCCTGCACCTATTTTCTATGTTTCTAAGATACGTACAAAAAGCTGCAGCAACACAGCGGGACAGGCAGCATCTCTGGAGAGAAGGAATGCGTGAGGTTTCGGGTTGAGACCCTTCTTCAGACTCATTCTGTATACAATCAGACTCCTATACCATTTTTTCTCTTCCACATCCCCTTCCTAGAGGTGCTGCCATGTAGTCCTGCTCTTAACTCTACTCATTCAGTTCTTCTGTTATTGCACAGTATTTTTTATGGCCTACTCCAGATTGCACTACAGTCTTCACACTATTATGCTGTCTCGCATTCGTCATTGTGTTATTGTCGTCCAGACACTTTGTGCTTTACCTGGGGGTTACGTGCTTGAAAAGTAGAGTGAAATTCAAAAACACGTTAATTGAACGTACACAGGACTATGCTGTCAGCAGTAAAGTTGAGCGCGTTATTCCAAAAATGTCAACTGTTTGGAGTCTGTAGACTGGGCAATGTTCAGGGACTCGGCAACGAACCTGAACGAATACGCCACAGTCGTCACAGACTTCATTAAGAAATGTGTGGAGGACTGCATCTCTACAAAAACCTTCCGAGTGTTTCCAAATCAGAAACCTTGGATGAACTTTGAGATCCGAACTCTTCTGAAGACCAGACACCGGGCATTCATGTCTGATGATACAGTGGTCTACAAGAAGTCCAGATATGACCTTGTTAAGGCCATCAAAAAGACCAAAAGGGACTTCTGCTCCAAGCTGGAGGATGAGACAGATGTTCGGCAGCTGTGGCGGGGCCTGAATGCAATCACCTCCCACAAGGCGAAATCAGGAGGCAGCTCGAATGTCGGCGAAACGTCACTACCTGACGAGCTCAATGCGTTTTACGCACGCTTTGATAGGGAGAGCACTGACGTGCCTTCCCCATTCGCCGTGATGGTATTTCAGTCACAGTGACAGAGGCTGACATCAGAAAATCCTTCAGAGGGGTGAACCCTCGAAAAGCGCCTGGACCTGATGGTGTACCCGGTCGTGTTCCAAAAACCTGTGCGGACCAACTGGCTGGAGTTTTTATGGACATTTTCAACCTCTCACTTCTGAGGTCTGAGGTTCCCACCTGCTTTAAAAGGGCATCAATTATACCGGTGCCCAAGAAGAGCAAGGTGACGTGCCTCAACGGCGATCGACCAGTGGCACTAGCGTCAGTGGTGATCAAGTGCTTTGAGAGGAGCAGCCAGCAGCTCTGGATAGGAGAAATTGGGTGACATTTGGGGTAGAGACCCTTCTTTAGACTCCCTCTGGCTTTAGTGTTTTTAGTTTAATTTAAAGTTACAGCACAGGAAACAGGCCCTTCAGCCCACCGAGTCCATGCCGACCACCAATCACCCGTATACTAGTTCTATCCCACACATTAGCAACGTGAGGCAAGAGTGCTTTATTCTCTCGCGTCCCATTAGAACAATGAAATCCTTTCTTGCAGCAGCACAACAGAATATGTAAACATACAGTAGCTGTAAAGGGGGACAGAGCGTGACTTAGAGATTTAAGTCTGAACATGGATAGTTTATTTTTTCTAGTAATCAAAGTTATTAACGTATATTTTTTTGTGTGCTGGAAAACAAAATATAGTGGCACAGCTGGTGGACTTGCTGCCTCACACGCCAGAGATTTGTGTCGATCCTGTCCTCGGGCACTGACTGTGTTGAATTTTGCATATTCTCTCTGCAAGTGTGCGGGTTTCCTCCCACATCGAAAAGACGCATTGGCTTTGTAGGTTTGTCTGTAAAATTGTAGGAAGTGGGTGAGGAAAGTGGGATAACAGAACTTGTGTGAATGGGTGGTAGACAAAAAAGCTAGAGAAAATCAGCAGGTGAGGCAGCATCTATGGAGCGAAGGAATAGGCAACGTTTCGGATCGAGACCCTTCTTCAGACTGATGTCGGGGAGGGGGTGGAAAAAAGAAAGGAAGAGGCTGTGGGAGAGCTGGGAATGGGAGGGGAAGGAGGGAGAAAACAAGTACTACCTGAAATTGGGAAGCCAAGGTTCATACCGCTGGGGTGTAAACTACCCAAGCGAAATATGAGGTGCTGTTCCTTCAATTTGCGGTGGGCCTCTTGACCGTGGAGGAGGCTCAGGGCAGAAAGGTCAGATTTGGAATGTGAGGGCGAGTTGAAATGCTGATCCACCGGGAGATCAGGTTGGTTATTGCAAACTGAGTGGAGGTGTTGTGCGAAGCGATCGCCAAGCCTGCTGTACTTTTTGAGAAGGCTCCGCTCCTTCAACGTCTACAGTAAGATGCTGCAGATGTTCTACCAATCAGTGGGAGCCAGTGCCATCTACTTTGCTGCCGTGTGCTGGGGCAGCAGGGCAAAGGCCGCAGACCCCAACATGATTAACAAGCTCATCAAGAAGACTGACTCCGTCCTTGGAGCGGAGTTTGATTCATGCGAGGTGGCCTTGGAGGGAGGCGTGCTCCTCAAACTTCAGAGCATCTTGGAAAATACAGCTCACCCCCTCCATGACACACTGATCAACCTGAGGAGCACCTTCAGCAACAGACTGGTTCCACCAAGATGCAGGACAGAACGCCACAGATCCCTTTTTCCGAGATCCCTGGTTATCAAACTACAACTCCTCCCCATTCTGTCGTGGGGTACACTAACTTCCTCCACGCCCTCCCCCCAATTTTTGCACATCCCCAATCCTTGCTACTCGTCACTTTAATTTCATGTATCTTGGATAGATGGTAATTTCATGTTTCTTTGATAGATCTTTGGTAGATCAATTTCCTTCCTGCGATTAGTAAAGATCTCTCGTATCGTATTGCATCAGTATGGTATACTGTGGATCTGAGGTTCATGCAAACAAGGAATTTAATTGCACCTGTTCTATGTGACAATAAACTAAACTGAACTGACCAGAATGCTGGAGAATTCTGTTTGCTTACCTTCTGTTCTGCACACTGAGTAGAGATTTACATTTCAAATGTTTATTTTGTTCTTTCTGATTTGTCGGTAATGCATTCATTTCTAAGCAAACACTTAGCTTTAGGTGACACGGGCAAAGTTTAAGGGAGATGTGCGGGTGAATTTGTTTACACAGAGGGTAGTGGGTGCCGGGGATGGTGGTGGAGGCAGATACAATAGAGGCATTTAAAAGACTTGGATATACAGGAAATGGAGGCTTGTGGGTTATGTGCAGGTGGATAAATGATGGTCTTGGTATCATGTTTGGCGCATATTGTGGACAGATGGATCTGTTCTTGTGCTCTACTGTTCTATATACTTAGCTTTAAATACATTCCAAGTAAGAAATTACTGAAGAAAGGCCTTGGCCCAAAATGTCATCAATCCACTTTCTCCAGAAATGCTGCCTGACCCGCTGCATTACTCCTGCACTTTGTGTCTTTTTTTTGATCACCAGCATCTGCAGTTTCTTGTGTCTACTCTCTCTAAGAAATATACTTTTTTTGCAATTGTTTACTCAAAATGATTATACAGTGAGGGTTATTTTAATAGGTTGCTGACGAATAAATACTTTTTTTTTGTTAAATAAATACAGAAATTAAAATTGCCATTTTATAATAAATGGATAAGCCAATCCAAAGTTTGTAAAATCATAATATGGCCAAGAAAATGTAAGAACTTAAACCTTACCATAGATGAAATTGCTTTATTGTTGCTTTATTTTTGAAACTCTTGATCAAACCTTTGAAAATTGAATTTTAAAAAGGTTTTCAGGTGACTGTATTTGAATGAAATTAATCTTATTGACTGGCCTGATGGCATGTAATTCAAGGAAGGGCGGTTCGTGACACGGGGATCCTGGCACTGGAGATAAAGTGGCGCTTTATCAAAATACGAGCTGGGCAGTCTCCACTGTTCAGAGCAGGCAAGTGCAGAAATTACTTCCTGTAGAAGTTTAAAATTATGAGAAAAGGTGCAGTAAAAACACACACTGTTGAATACGGACCATATTGTGCACCGTTTCTCATCATTATGGTTGTCATTATATCTCTCAACAGTGAAATCGCAAAGATAATAGTTAAACTATTATTTTTAGTAGTAGTTTAAAACTATTTTTAAACTATTATTAACATGTTAATAATAGTTTAAAAATTCATATTTTCGCAACATCACTGATCAATAAAAAGGCCATTCGATGCATTCCTTGTCGGCAAGCAAATTCCTCTTTTGATTACACACTGCCAAAACCATGTTTGTTTGTGTATTAGTGTCTGAAGAAGGGTCCCGACCCCAAACATCGCATATCCATGCTCTCTACTGATGCTGCCTGACCCCCTGAGTTACTCAAGCACTTTGTGTACTTTAGAAAACCCCACTTTATTTTAAAATTCTTCAGCTGGAATTTAGAGTTTAAAGGGCATTCTGAAAACCTGGGGATTTGCAGAAATGACGGCACGCCGAGTTAATCCGTTAACTGCCCCCCACCCATATCCCGCATTCAATCCCGATGCACCTTTATGTTTACTGTTGCTGTTCGTCGGGCGCTAGGACCCGGCGGAACTCGATGGCCAGAGCTCTGTCAGTCAAAGTGGTCGGGGCTTTATGGGTTGTAGCCTTTGGTGGTGAAAGGTACTCGGGTGGAGGGTAGAGTAACTCCAAACACCCACAGCATTCACGGTAAGCCTGCATCTTGTCCAACGCAACGGGAGATTAAACTCCAAGAGAGAAGTTCTTTGCATTTATAGAGGGAAGGGCAGTGGATCACAGTAACATAACCTCACACAGTGGAGTTGGATTATAATGATAACGGAATGATGAATATCAAAGTTAACGTGATCAGACATTGCAGGAAGGATGTACAGACTTGGGAGAGGGTGCAGAGGAGGTTGACCAGAATGCTGGCTGAATTAGGGGGTAATAGCTACAATGAGAGGTTGGACAGACTTGGATTGTTTTCTCTGGAATGTTGGCGGCTGAGGGGACACCTTTATATTACTGAGGGAAGTATATCAAAAATATGAGAAGCATAGAGAGGGTAGACACAGAACCTCTCCCCCCTGGAAATATAAACAAGCAGAGGGCATAGCTTGAAGGGGAGATGAGCAAAGTTGAATGCAGATGTGCGGGGCAAGTTTTTTTAACACAGATGGAGGCAGATATGATAGTGGTGTTTAAGAGACTTTAGATAGGCACATGGATATGCAGGAAATTGAGAATATATGGATTATGTGCAGGCAGATAAGAGTTGGTCTTGGCATAATGTTCGGCACAGGCATTGTGGGCTGAAGGGCCTGTTCTTGTGATGTACTGTTCTATGTTCTGCTTTAAAAAGGTAGAAAGCAGTAGGGGGTATTACATGGTATGGTGAAATGGAATGGAGAGATAATAAAGGAGAAACAGCAGGACAAACAGTGAAGTTGTTATAAAACAGAAAGGCCAAGTGAAGAAGCTTAACTAAAAACTGAGTTGCTGCCTTAGAGCGCCAGAGAACCCGAGTTCAATCCTGACTATGTGTGTTGTCTGTACTGCGTTTGCATATTCTTCCTGTGACTTTGCGTTGGTTTTCTCCGGGAGCTCCGGTTTCCTTCCACATTCGTGTTTGTAGGTTGATAAGTTTCTGTAAATCGTCCCTAGTGTGTAGGTGGGCTGAAGGGCCTGTTTCCACGCTGTATCTCTAAACTACACTAAACTAAGGAGGATTTTTATAACATCTCCCAGGATGCGAATAGGAGAGGAATTGAATGAAGTTTGTAAGTTCTAGGAGCAGAATTAGGCCATTCTGCTCATCAAGTCTACCCTGCCATTCAATCATGGCTGATTTATCTCTCCCCCTTAGCCCCATTCTCCTGCCTTCTCCCCACAACTCCTGATACCCTTACTAATACATTTAGTTTAGTTTAGAGATACAGTGGGGAAACAGACCCTTCAGTCCACCAAGTCTGCGCCAACCAGCGATCCCCGCACACTTACACTATCCTCTACATACTAGGAACAATTTACAATTATACCAAGCCAATTAACCTACAAACCTGTATGAATTTTTGGATTGTGGGAGAAAACCGGAGCACCCGGAGAAAACTCACGCAGGTTACGGGGGGAACGTATAAACTCCGTACAGCCAGCACCTGTAGCCAGGATCGAACCCAGTTCTCTGGCACTGTAAGACAGCAACTCTACCACTGCACCACTGAGGTACTATTTATATTGTGTATAATACAATATAAATTTGCAGATAAGCTTAAATGATAGAAGAAAAACATGTACTGGAACAAGGGAGTATACAAACTAGACTAAGGAAAGTATAACGGCTTGGGTTTTTATTTCTAAAGGGGCAGTCAGTGAGAGCGGAGCTACCCGGGACATGGGCTATGGACTACAAGTCTAAAGGCCGACTATATTGAGGAGCAGGAGTGAAGAGCTCTGACGGAAATGGTTGAACTTACAGAAGAGGATCTTGCCTTTTACCTCCAGAATCAGGTTGGTGGGGAATTCTGTGGGAAGTCAACACAAAAAGCACCACCAGATATTCATGGTTGAAAGGGAAAGATTTTTAAGAGCCATGTCATAAGTGATAGGAGCAGAATTAGGCCATTTGGCCCATCAAGTCTACTCCACCATTCAATCATGGCTGATCTATCTCTCCCTCCTAACCCCATTCTCCTGCCTTCTCCCCACAACCCCTGACACCCGTAATAATCAAGAATCTGCCATTCTCTGCCTTAAAAATATCCATTGACTTGGCCTCCACAGACTCCTGTGGCAAATAGTTCCACAGACTCATCACCCTCTGACTAAGGAAATCCCTCCTCATCTCCTTCCTAAAGGAACGTCTTTTAATTCTGAGGCAACGACCTAGACTTTCCCACCAGTGGAAACATCCTCTCCACATCCACTCCTTTCACTATTCGGTAAGTTTCAATGAGGGCCCCCCTTCATTCTTCTATACTCCAGCGAGTACAGGCCCAGTGCCGTCAAACACACACCATATGTTAAACCAACCATCCCCAGGATCATTCTCGTAAACCCTCTGGACCCTCTCCAGAGCCAGCACATTCTTCAGATATGGTGCCCAAAATTGCTCAGGGTACTCCAAATGCAGCCTTACCAGCACCTTATAGAGCCTCAGCATTACATCCCTGTTTTTTATATTATAGTCCTCTTGAAGTAAATGCTAGCATTTACTCTAATTCCTTTTATTTTAGGTGTATGTGATCATGAGGGGAATAGATGTAAATGCAGAATCAGAGATGGGCAACTGCTGTCTTTCTCTGGCTTGGGTCTTGCGGCCGGAGGAGGGAGAGAGAGGAAGGATGAAGCTATAGAAGGATTGATCAAGTGCATGATGAAGATAGACACAAATTGCTGGAGAAACTCAGCGGGTCAGGTAGCATCACTGGAGAAAATGAATGGTCGATGTTTCTGGTCAGAACCTTTCTTCAGACGCTCATGAACAAGTATTGAGGAAGCTGAAGAGCTGAGACTAATATAGATCAGCAAGCTTTGGCTGAGAAAGTTCTGGTGTATGTCAGGGCCAGGGGAGCAGACATTATAAATGAAGAACGGTTTCGGCCTGAAACGTTGCCTATCTCCTTCGCTCCATAGATGCTGCTGCACCCGCTGAGTTTCTCCAGCATTTTGTGTACTCCTGACATTATAAATGATTTATTAATGGAAAGGTTTAGATAAGTACGACAAGTAATAAAATCTAATCTAATCTAGACAGGATGCTGGCTAGCAGAGTTATGGAATAGCCAAGTGGCAGGCTGGTGCAAGGACACAGACCAATGAGACTGGCTACGGGGCAATTTGTTTTACACAGAGGGCGGTGTGTGCCTGGAAAGTGCTGCCAGGGGTGGTGGTGGAGGCAGATATGTGATAATTAGGTTTATGAGGCTTTTCGATAGGCAAGTGGACACAGTGTCCTCCATAAAGTTTGGGACAAAGACCCATCATTTATTTATTTGCCTCTGTACTCCAAAATCTGAGATTTGCAATAGAAAAAAAATCACACGTGGTTAAAGTGCGCATTGTCAGATTTTAATGAAGGCCATTTTAATACTTTTTGGTTTCACCATGTAGAAATTACAGTGTTAAAGAAGGAACTGCAGATGCTGGAGAATCAACGGTACACAAAAAGCTGGAGAAACTCAGCGGGTGCAGCAGCATCTAAGGAGCGAAGGAGATAGGCGACGTTTCGGGTCGAGACCCTTCTTCAGACATTACAGTAGTGTTTATACATAGTCCCCCCCCCCCATTTCAGGACACCAAAATGTTTGAGACAAGAGTCTCCATTTTGGCACCACAAAGGCCTATTGCAGCCGTTGCCTCTATTCCTGTCATCCCGCAAACTGTTGTCCCACAGGTTGCACGGCCCTCTTCAGCCCTTGTTCCCCAGGGGGCGCCTCACGCAGTGGGCATGGAAGCTAAAACCACCCCCCAGTTTTTCTTACCGGGCCATTTGTCCAGTGAACACCGTCGTCTCCCTCCCTCCCTCCCCCGCAGAAATTAGTGTAACCTGTCATCATACTCGGCACGGACATTGTGGGCCGAAGGGCCTGTTTCCGTGCTGTACTGTTTTCTGTTCAATACAATCTACTGGAGGTGGTGGTGGATGGTCTTGTTAGTGGAAAAAATAAGGAGTCATACATTTAGTCAAAGGGTGTTTTCTCATCATATGTCCCGAAACAGAACAATGAAATTCTTACCTGCAGCAGCATAATAGATATGTAAACAATAGACGATAATAGTGCAAAAATAATGTTCCCAAGTCTATATCATTCATAACCTATTTGGAAGCTGTAGTGTTGGTTGTAGGGAAGAAGCTGTTCCTGAACCTGGACATTACAGTTTTCAGGCTCCTGTACCACCTTACCGATGGCAGGAGTGAAAGGAGAGAGTGGCCACCGACATTCTCGGAGGCTATACAAACATTCATTACTGTTTACACAAATTACCCAAATTTCACAAATTTCTCCCCCACCCTTGCCACTCATGTGGCCCACTGCCGTGGAATCCCTTCTCTTATTTTTGAGGGGCGTCTCCACCACCACCTGCCCCCCTTGTCCAGCAGCGGAAGGACCCTAGACTGTGGCCCTCCCCCTCATAGCCTTGGCGTTGGCTGCACCGAGCTTCAGTGCGTCCCTCAGCACGTACCCTGCAGTCTGCAGCGGGCCAGTCGGCAACATTCCCTGACGGACATCTCGCTCTGCTGGGCGGTCAACAACACTCGGGCAGACCAAAGAGCATCTTTCACCGAGTTGATGACCTTCCAGCAGCACTCGATGTCAGTCTCTGAATGCGTCCCTGGGAACAGTCCGTAAATCACAGAGTCCTCTGTGACGGAGCTGTTCGGAATAAATCGTGACAGGGACCCTTGCAAACCTCTCCAGACTCTCTTTGCTGGCTGCCTTTTTGTGGCAGCTCCTCCCGTAGATCCCTTCGATGGTGGGGAGATCAGTACCCGTGATGAACTCCTCGTCTGTACATTCCATCCACAGATGCTGCCTGACCCGCTGAGCATTTACATTAATTTTGATTGCACTTTGTGGTTTGTTCAGGATTCTAGCGTCTGCTGTTCCTTGTTCGAGATTTCAGCACCAGTTTATGTGGCCACAAATATTCCCCACAAAAACCTATAATAAACAACCAAAAAAGTTCAGTTAAAAACACAGACCAACAGAGGCTTTCTTCAGATTCAATTCCAGAAGCCTTGTGAATCATGGACCATTCATTTAGATTGGAAAATATCACCAGTCTCCTCACTATTTTTAAAAGGGTGAGAGAAAGAAACAAGTTAACACCATATCTGTTGTCAACATAAGAACAGAAAGCGCTTGGAATGTTCAGCAGGTCTGACAGCATCTGTGGAAAGAAAATCTGAGTTAATATTTCAGGTCAATAACTCTTCATCAGAACTCTGCGTAGTTCTGGTTACCTGCATCTGCAGTTCTTTGCTTTCCAATCTGAATGAAATATTATTAGAGTCTTGTAAATTATTGCTTGCATTAGAATGCCACCAAGTTTAGTTTATTATTGTCGCGTGTACTGAGGTACAGTGAAAAAGCTTTTATGTTGCGTGCAATCTAGTCAGCAGAAAGACTATACATGATTACAATCAAGCCATCCACAGTGCATAGATATAGGATAAGGGAATAACATTTAGTGCAAGATAAAGTCCAGTAAAGTCTGATTAAAGATAGTGTGAGGGTCTCCACAGAGGGAGATGGGAGGTCTGGACTGCTCTATAGCTGGTGAGTGGACAGTTCAGTTGCCTGATAACAGCTGGGAAGAAAGTGTACCTCATCTGGAGGTATGCTATTTCAAACTTCTGTCCCTCTTTCCTGATGGCAGAGGAGAAGAGGGAGTGTCCATGGTGAGACTGGTCCTTGATTGTGCAAGGTAGCATGAGTTGCAGGTGGAGTCAGAGGAAGGGAGGTTGGTTTGCATGTGGACTGGGCTACGTCCACAACTCTCTGCGATTTCTTCCGGTCTTGGATGGAGCTGTTCCAAAACCAGGCTGTGAATGTTTTTTATAATTTTACAAGATGTGGTGTTACCTGCGACCCCTAATCACTCTTGAACTACAGACCTGATTATAAGGGACTTCCCCAGCGCCATTGAGTGTGGAGTCCCAAGATATGGGTTGGGGTAATGAAGGGACGACTATACATATCCTCGTTAGGAGAGTATGAGACATGGAACCAAGTCTGCAGATGGAGCATGTTCATTTTGCCCTTCCAGGACTGGAAAGACCTGGGTTTGGAAGATGCTTTGATAAGATGCTGCTGTGTATCTTGTAGATCACTAAGTCATATAGGGCTCTCACTTAACTTTTTTTCTCCGTTTTCAGCCAGGCAACCTAGGCAGCTTTTTAGGTTGCCAAATGACAGTTTAGGTGGTCATTTAAGACGGCTTGCATGACACGTGCGATAATGTGCTCGGACGAAGTGCGTAGTTACCAGTCGGAATTATGCTCAATGAGGCATTCACATATTATTTCTGCTTCAAATAAAGTCAAAAACTAAACATATTCACCAATCAGGACATGATATATACCACAATGACATGCAGCAAAATTATAATACAGTATCTCATCTCTTTTTACACGTTACAATGAATGCAATTTCTATTATTTCTTTCCACTTCCAAACAAAATTGTGGTAGGATTATTCAGCGTATGATCAACCTTGGTGTGACCAAGCGCAGGCTTGGTGATCACTTCGCACAACACCTCTCAATAACCAACCTGATCTCCCGGTGGCTCAACACTTCAACTCCCTGTCCCATTCCGAAACTGACCATTCTGTCCTGGGCCTCCTCCATGGCCAGAGTGAGGCCCACCGCAAATTGGAGGAACAGCACCTCATATGTCCCTTGGGTAGTTTACACCCCAGCGGTATGAACATTGGCTTCTCCAATTTCAGGTAGTCCTTGCTTTCTCCCTCCTTCCCCTCCCATTTCCAGCTCTCAGCTATCCCACATTCTACTGTCTCCGCCTCTTTCTTTCTTTTTCCCGCCCCCCTCACCCGCTGATTTTCTCCAGCTTTTTTGTCTATCAACGGGATCCCACCACTGGCCACATCTTCCCATCTCATCCCCTGTCGGGTTTCCGCAGAGACCGCTCCCTCCGTAACTCTCTGGTCAATTCGTCCCTTCCCACCCAAACCACCCCCTCCCCTGGTACTTTCCCTTACAACCGCAGGAAATGCTACACTTGTCGCTTGACTCCATTCAAGGACCTAAGCAGTCTTTCTAGGTGTGGCAGAGGTTCGCCTGCACCTCCTCCAACCTCATCTATTGCATCCGCTGCTCTAGGTGTCAGCTGCTCTACATCGGTGAGACCAAGCGTAGGCTTGGCGATCGCTTCGCCAAACACCTTTGCTCAGTTTGCAATAACCAACCTGATCTCCCTGTGGCTCAGCACTTCAACTCCCCCTCCCATTCCGAATCCGACCTTTCTGTCCTGGGCCTCCTCCATGGCCAGAGTGAGGCCCACCCTAAATTGGAGGAGCAGCACCTCATATTTCGCTTGGGCAACGGTGTGAACATTGACTTCTCCAATTTCAGTTAGCCCCTGCTTTCTCCTCACCTTCCGATCTCTCCCTCAGCCCACTGTCTCCGCCTCTTCCTTTCTTCTTCCCCCCCCCCCACCCTCACATCAGTCTGAAGAAGGGTCTTGACCCCAAACGTCGCCTAGTTCCTTCTCTCCATAGATGCTGCCTCACCCGCTGAGTTTTGGGTGCCCTCCCACATTCCAAAGACGTGCAGGTTTGTAGGTTAATTGGCTTCAATAAATTGTCCCTAGTGTGTAGGATTGAACTAATGTACGGGTGATTGTTGGTCGGCACGGACTTGGTGGGCTGAAGAGCCTGCTTCCGCTCTTATCTCTAAAGTGAAAACTAAAAACTGGGTACGGGAGCTGTCTGTACAAAGTTTATACGTTCTCCTTGTGGGTTTTCTCTGGGTGCTCCGGTTTTCCCCCACCACATTCCAAAGACGTTTCAGTTTGTAGGTTAATTGGCTTGGGTAAATTGTCCCTAATGTGTAGGATTGACCTAGTGTACGGATGATCATTGCTGTGTGGACCCATTGGTCCGAATGGCCTGTGTCCACCCTGTATCCCGAAACGAAACTAACATGAAAAAACAATAAAAGGTTGGATTATGACATTTATTGTCAATCTAAGTGTCGCAGATGGGCCTTGCAATATCTAATTTGGTGATAATGCATAAACAAGCTGTGACTTTTGACACAGCTCTTTTAACTCGTAGAGTGAGACGAGTGAGATTGTTGCGTTGAATGAAACGGTTCACAATAACTTATTAACAGTGTAAAATGTTACTCATTTAAACCCCTCTGAGCCAACTGATCTTGAGCTTGCTCTGCCCAATGAACCTCAGACACGCAGATACAAACATACAAGATGGTGAGTACGTTTGTCTCTGCCTTGCAATAGTGCGTGTATTTTTTTATAAAGCATCATTTGTACTGAAAAAATATACTTTATATTTTATATAATTGCACTTTTCAAACGCGAAGGAGATCGATTGAAAAAAAATATTTTGATCGGTGTTTTGCATGTGGATATAAAGCTCCTTTGAAGGCAGTAGTCACATGATCACCCTCAAAGATGCCAGTGAGTTAGTGATATGTAACATGTTAAAAAGTTCATATAGACACAAAGAACTGCAGATTATTTTTCAAAACTAAAAAACAAGATACAACGTGCTGGGGTAACTCAACGGTCAGGCAGCATCTTTGGAGAGAAAGGAATAGGTAACGTTTCGGGTCGAGATCCTTCTTGACCTGTTCCAATCTCTTTTCCAACAACTCCTTAAACAAAGTCCTTACAAACGCAGTGCTGCCCCCCTTCCTACGCTCCCTATAAATGCAGTGGGCCCTGTATTAGCAATCTCCACTTAAACTCAAGTAAGGCACAAAGTGCTGGAGAGTTCAGCTGCTCAGGCAGCATCTGTGAAGGGCAACAGACAGACAATGTTTTGGAATGGGACTCTTCTTCAGTTCCGTGATTGGCACAGGAAGCAGGACACTGAGAACTTGGTGCACGGAAGCGGAGAGGAGGATGCTGGAGATGATAGACAGTGTGTTTGCGGTGGTCACGGGTGGTGGTGTTGGCGGAGATGGCCGTGGGAGGCCCTACAGCAGCTGGGTGAGCGAGCGGAATGAGCACGGGAGGGCTGGTCCCCCAATGCAATATTCCACCTCTCCACCAATTCCAATATTGGTGGCCAGTTTGGGGGGGGGGGGGGGGGGCTTTCTGGAGCGCTAGTATGGGTGTTGTGGGCTGAAGGGACTGGTTTCCAGAGGGCTAGTATGGACATTGTTGGCCAAATGGATTCTTGGGGTGGCAGCTCAGTCACTCAAGCCTGATGTGCTGGCAGCTCACTCACGGCTGGTGGGCTGGCAGTTGACTCACGGCTATTCCTTGAAATTCCATTTCAAGCAGGGTGCAAGGCCACCAAATTCAAGTGCAGTTTCATGCCACCAAGCAGGGTGCAAGTCCACCAAATTCAAGTGCAGTTTCATGCCTCTTCAAGCAGGGTGCAAGGCCACCAAATTCAAGTGCAGTTTCATATAATTTCATGCAGGTTGCAAGGCCCCCAAATTCAAATGCAGCTTCAACACCATTTCATGCAGGGTGCAAGGCCACCACATTGAAATGCAGTTTCATACCATTTCAAGCAGGGTGAAACCACCATAAAACCACACAAAACACCACAAAACAACATATAAACACCACACTCACCGTTCAGTAGACATTCAGTGTGTTCAGTTGATTCACCGCTCAGACAGAGTCATGACCTCTCCCTCCCACATCTTGTAGAGACAGCCACACCCACACTTCCGGGTTTTATAATCCCTCCCCCTCCCACCGGAAGGGGCGTGGCCTTCATGGCGTGATTGACAAGACAGAGATTCTCAACAATTTTTAAACACTAATAACACTTTTATTTTTCATTGATGGGAAGAATCCTCTGCATCTGATGAGCGGAGGGGGACTGAGTAAAATCACAGCTGTAAGTGGTAGCGTTTTATCTAAACTCAATATACAGTGCAAACAGGAAGTTGTCAAGTTTAGACTTTTAATCGTGCTTCAGTTCAAACCAACCACCACCAACCATTTGCTGCGCTTCAGTTCAAACCAACCACCACCAACCATTTGCTGTGCTTTTTTCAAACCAACCACATTTTCATTTTCAAACCACATTAAGGGCACTCAAGGTCAGTAAAACCACACTCACAGTTTAGTAGACATGTGTTCAGTGTTATTCACAGCTCAGACTGAGAGACGTGACCCTCTCGCTTCCCCCATCTTGCAGAGACTGACTGAGGCACTCAACACTTCCGGGTTTTATAGACCCTCCGGAAGGGGCGTGGCCTTCAGGAGAGAGAATCTCAACATTTTTTATACACGAATAACTTTTTTTTTTAATCAATGGGAAAAATCCTCTTGTCCTGCGCAGCGGAGCGGATGGCCAAAAATCACTGCCGTAAGTGGCAGCGTTTTTTCTAAAATCAATGTACAGAACAACAGGAAGTGGTCAAGATCAGACTTTTAGTAATATAGATTACACATCTCCTTGGGCCAATATCTGGCATTTACATAGAAATTAGGTGCAGAGGTAGGCCATTCGGCCCTTTGCGCCAGCACTGTCATTCAATATGATCATGGCTGATCATCCAAAATTGGTACCCCATTCCGATTTTTCCCCATATCCCTTGATTCCCTTAGCCCTAAAAGTTAGAGACTTGGGGAGGCACAGTGGTAGAGTTGCTGCCTCACAGGCAGCAACTCCACCACTGTGTTCGAACCTGACTATGGGTCCGCTCTGTACGAAGTTTGTACGTTCTCCGTATGACCGCATGGGTTTTCTCCAGGTGCTCCAGTTTCCTCCCACACTCCAAAAACATGCTGGTTTGAAGTTAATTGGCTTCATTAAATAGTGTAAATTGTCCCTAGTGTGTAGGATAGTGCTAGTGTAGGCATCATCGCTGGTCAACGCTGACTCGGTGGGTCGAAAGGGCCTGTTTCCACACTGTATCCCTAAAGTTTAAAGTAAATAGTAGATTACACTGAAGTACACATGAGTCGCCACATTTCTAACGCCACCTTGTATACTTCAAGTTTCAAAATCCTTAAAAATGTAGAGTCCTGACATTTTCTTAATGGCCTATAAGCGAGTTCAGTATTACAACTGCGCATGCCAGGTCATGGGTCATTCGGGATAAACATTCTTGCCAGCTGAGCTACTGTGTGTGTGGGGACCTGCGTATTCATTTCAATAAGATTTATAAATAAATGTATCCGTCAAATATGTCAGCGGTAGGCCACAGTGTACTGCAGGCTGCACAAATCCACAATTGTATCTATTTAAATTATTGACTCAATGCAGCACCAGCCATGAAAACGCAAGAATGTCTGGAACAAACCTATCAATTATCAAATCCCGGGCATTAGCCTGAGTCACAGCCATTCAAAATTCAATATTGATTTACACAAATTACAAGTTGTGTGGTCAACCAATTTGAGACAGTCCTTACATTCCTATCTAAACAACCTTCCTGGATTGAAGGAAATGAGGAGAATGTGCTGTGTGGGGGTAGGTTGGAAAGTTCAGATTGGATTTGAACAGGCTGATTAAACTTTCGAGGTGGGTTGACTTAAATAAAGATGCTGTCGCTTTAACCTCTGGGGTTGGTTCCAGTCTGTCAGGGCACACAGATGGGAGTTGGGTCCGGGTGACCAGGCAGTGATAATTATGAGAATTTGCAGCCATTTGAACTGCGGCCTAACTGGAGGCTTCACTCAGGAGTGGGTCACAGCTCCCCAGCTGACGGGACCAGTTCTCGCTCTCTTTGAAGGAGGCGCCGCCCACCACAGCGAATGGACAAACACGGAGCCAACCCGTAATATGAGTGGGAGCATTTTCTTAGTCAGACTTTGTCGACAGTTGGGGTGGGAGATCTGGGAGAGAGAGAGCTGACGATGCCACACAGACGGAACAGTTTAATAACGACCCATTAAAATCCGCCCTTCGGCCACTCCGCAACCTGGGCTGATCTAAACGCTAGCTCGCTGTGTGCCCGATCCTAACGCAGAACCTCTACAAAACATTTGTGTTTCGGGTAACACCTCTGCTAATAAGGGCTGGTCAACGTGCACTGGGACAGAGGGCTGAGGGAAACGCACGGCAACCACCGCAAACTTGGAACAGCACAGACCCCCCCCACTCAATCTATCCAATACTGAAGGGCAGGCTTTTCTCAGTTAAATATCTTATATCAGATTAGCGGCTCCTTCACAGGTCCAATCCTGTACTCAGTTTTCCTCAGAGATGAATCTTTGCCTTAACGGTACATTCACACCGCTTGTAGGTAAATCATCAGCCCACATCACACGGATACAGTCGCTGCCTGCCTCAGATTAAATATATTTGTACACGTAAATTATGAATAAAGATAAAGAAAATGTTTTAAACACAAGTAATATCTACATGTCCACCGATATATTTTGATTCAGAATGCGTTCATGAGTTTGGGGGGTGGGGGAAGTTAGAATCATCTCTCGTCTTTCCATGACAGGTGGACATGCGTCGCCGAAAGGTTTCAAAGATCGAGGAAGAAGTTTACAACATCGTTCAGGACTTGACTTTGGTGATCAGTGGAGAGGACAGCCGTTTCCAGCCTATTTCCCACTCGGGGATTAACAATGACCTCACCCAGGTAAATCCCGCTAGTTTTACGATTGGCCCTGCTATCTGTGAAATTAAAAGCTTCATCGAGTATTATAATTCGAACAAGAAAGTTGAATACCAGTAAAACGTCGCAGCTGGTAGAGCCGCAGTCTCATACCGCCAGAGATCTCGGGTGCTGTCTGTGTGTGTGGAGTTTGCACGTTCTCCCTGTGACTGCATGGGTTTCCTCCGGTTTCCACATCCCACATCGCATAAACACATGCGGGTTTGTAAGTTAATTGATCTCAGTAAATTGCCTCCTAATGCGTAGGGAGTGGATGAGAAAGTGGGATAAATTAGAACTTGTGATGGTCTGATTGGACTAATTTTCTATGCTGTATCTCCAAACTGAACTGCGCTAAACCTAGAAACAATGTGTGGCAAATATCCATGCTATTATCTCCAAACTAAACAAAACTAATCAGTGAACAGTCTCTGTGTGCATTTACTGAGTGAGCATAAATAACTTCTAAAATTAAATTCTAAATATTTTTGTTGCCTTAAATCAAATGCCTTTACAAAAATTAAAGGGCCTGTCCCACTTGGGTGTCATTTGCGCGTCATTTACTTGACAGGCCGGCAGTGACTGATGCGCGACTGTCACGCAAAAATCGTTTAGCAGTACGACAGTCGCGTGCCAGGTAACGCCAGTCACCGTGGCAAGGATTTTCCCAGTGAAAAAATGTCAAAACTCGTCGCGCTTTATACCTGGGTGATCACGTGGTGCGGCGTTCAAATGACATGCGCGGGGCGACGCATGATTATGGACGTTGATGCACGGTGACGCATAATAAATTGACATAGACAATGTTCGTGCGTCACCGTGCGTCACCATGCATCACCACGCGCTACACGTACGCCATCGGTACGTCAGCGTGCGCAAGGGATACGTCACGCAGCTGGCGCGGGAGGATTTTGAACATTCCAAGATCCTGGGACGAAAGATGAAGCACCGCGCGGTACCGTGCGTCACTGCATACACCACCATGCCTCACCGCACGCCACGAGCGCATCATGATGCGCCAACCAATTTTTAGGATGTCGCGTAAATGACGCACAAATGATGCCCAAGTGGGACAGGCCCTTAAAAACAGATAACAAAAAAACTAGGCATGCAGATACCAGTCTATAATAATGTGGTGTTGCGATGTTTTAGCTTGCTTTGTCCTTCCTGAGGGATATTATTCTGACACCTGTACACACCACCTGTCCACCACCGATTTTCCGGAAACTGGTGGTCTGGCACCTCCTTTAATCTGAACAAAAGTACAGCGCACTTGAAATCCCTCCTCGGAAGTCCCCTGAAAATGTGGCGCCTAGGCCAGGTGAGGCGGCCGATCTCGACCGCACCGGGACGTCCGCGCCGATCGGCAGGTCGAATTTCCCTCCTGTGGCCGGGGATCTGGAACTCCAGCCCGGCCAGAGCTGTCAGAACAGATAATCCAGAAAGGTTCTGAAACTAAGGCTGGTGGAAAGTCGGTGGTGGGCCTGTATAAGCATGTTGTTAGAACCAAGTGGTTTTCAGGAAATTATTATTGATTTCTACATTGACCTGGTCATAACTCCTTTATTGGAGTGCAGTTGACATTTCTACTTCTGTTACCTTCGTGTCACTTGTTGGGCCTGAAATAAGGTGTTAGAACTCTTTGGGAGTTAGTATGGGACAGATCTGGGTATAAATGTCTGTTTTTTATTATCTCTTTGCACTGCTTTCAGTCCAATCTTGCTGACATTTGTTGCGAATGCAAGTAAACTTTCTATGTCTCTCCCGTTCATTAAGTTGCAGCCCTGAAGTTGTGGTTTTGTAAGACTTGATATCTGAAAATGGCAGGCAATATGTTTATTGCACCATTTTTTCTCCCTGTACCATAAATGTGTAGGAATTTGCAAGACTTTCGCGAAAACCTGCATGTTGAACAATGTTGGGCAAAGTTCAAAGAAGATGTTTTTAGTTTTTGCACAGAGGGTGGTTGGGTGGACGGAATGCGCTGTCAGGGGTGGTAGTGGCGTTTAAGAGGCTTTTAGATCGGCAAGTGGATGTACAGGATCATGTGCATAAACTAATCAGAGGAGATTAGTTTAACTTGGCATCATGTTTTATTGGCATTATTGGCATTATTTATTTTTCTATCTAAGGATAAGGGGGAATTCCTTTAGGACCGAGATGAGGAAAACATTTTTCACACAGAGAGGGGTGAGTCTCCGGAATTCTCTGCCACAGAAGGTAGTTGAGGCCAGTTCATTGGCTATATTTAAGAGGGAGTTAGATGTGGCCCTTGTATGGAGAGAAGGCAGGTACAGGATACTGAGTTGGATGATCAGCCATGATCATATTGAATGGCGGTGCAGGCTCGAAGGGCCGAATGGCCTACTCCTGCACCTATTTTCTGTGTTTCTATGTTTGGCCCAGACATTGCTGATGGGCCTGTTTCTGTGCTGTACGGTTCTGTGTGCAGTGGCTTGGATCTTTCTGCTTAGTCTTAGCTAGTTTACCACTGAAAAAAGCAAAACCACACTTCTGTCTGGCAATAGTGAACTAGTCAAAACATTCCTTAGACAGTGGCCTTGCTGAGAGAATTTGTGGGTCCTGGCACCCTTCCAGATCCCAGTTCGAGGTGAAGTCCAGTGAGCTAATTTGCAGTATGTACTTATTCTGAATAAGCCTGCACTACGTCGCTAATATGCACACAACAGTCAACAATGTTTTCTTAGACTAGGTATGGGAATAGGAATTATTTAGTTGAGCTAATCCCGATGTCTCTGGGAAGGAAAGTTTGTCTCGTCTACTTCCCTTTGGCCCTGAGGCTGCACGATCTGAAGCCTCAGGATTTACTCTTCCAAGTAAGCAAGATTATTTTTCTCAGCACTAATTGTTTTTCTAAGCGAACCACCTTATTCGATGAATTATGTTAGCAGAGGATTCCATTTTAGCTGAGAAGCCTATTTTAACTACATTAAACCTGTTGCAAAGATAACCAGAAACAGGTTATAACCTTAAAAGGTTAAGGTTTATATATAAACTTAAAATTAATATCAAAGGTTATATAACATAAACCTATTATATATTAAATAGGTTAAATATATATATCCTATTTTTAACCTATTAGGTTATATTGTGTTGCTATTTAGACTTTACATTTAGAGTTACAGCGCAGAAACAGGCCCGTCAGCCCACTTAGTCCACGACAACCAGCTCACCCCGTACACGAGCACTATCCTACACACAAGGGACAATTTACAAATTTACCAAAGCCAATTTATCTATGAACCTGTATGTCTTTCGAGTGTGGGAGGAAACCGGAGCTATCGAAGAAAACCCATGCGGTCACAAGGAGAACATACAAACTCCGTACAAACAGCACCGTGTCGTCAGGATTGAACTCGGGTCTCTGGCGCTGTACGGAAGCGACTCTACCGCTGCTCCACCATGCTGCTGTGCTGCATAACAATAGGTTAGATTGTGTTGCTATGTTGTGCAATAAGCAACTTTTACTTCACCACATTGAACAGACTACAGCAATACCTTAACAACATTTTATTCTCTCACTAGTATTCAGAGAGAGGGGGAGACTTATATGTGCTTCCGTTCCCTGGTCTTAAACTTATCCCATTAAGGAATTCCTTCTGATTGCATTCTATATGTTGCCAAGAATGGTCTCAACCCGAAACGTCACCTACCCATGTTTTCCAGTGATGCTGCCTGACCTGCTGAGTTACACCAGCACTTTGTGTATTAACCAGCATCTGCAGTTCCTTGTTTCTTCCTGATGCAATACTATCTCCCTTCCATACTATCTCCTGATGCAATACTATCTCCCTTCCGTACTATCTCCCTTCCAATACTGTCTCCCTTCCTTCCGTGGAAGAGTAAAGAGTTGAGACATGGTGTTGGTGATATTCCATCATTGTGGCAAACCTCTCTCTAGTTCCTCACAATCTCCAGCTACTTGTAAGAGCAGCGGGGACACAAGATTGAAAGGGTGTTGCTAAGTGAGAGCTAGGAAACTGATCTATACAAAAACATTTTTTTTCTGGTGAGTTTTTGCCAAAGATATGAAGCATGCAATGGAGGAATTATAACACATAGCAAAAGGCATTACTCGTTTCTTGAAGAGGAGAGGTAAATGTCAAGGAATGTAGTTCGTTATTTAAGGAGACTTTGAAGTCCTAAATACTAGCTCGATATAGTTCAGTTATTTATGGTCTCAACCAAGGGCAAATCATCCTTTTTCTGCGGGGTTTTTTCTGAATTCATTTGAACTCCTAGAGCCATGAGAATGATGCTGAAAGCACCTGTGGTGAAAATTGCTACAATTTAATTTAAATTGGCATGACAATTGAAAAATAACTTGGAACATTGTTATTTCCTGTTACTCCGAAGTCACATAAATTAGTTTTGACCAGCATTGTGCTGCGAGGAACAGAATAGGACCAAAAGACTTAGGAGCAGAATTAGGCCATTCAGCCCTTCATGGCTCATCTACAGTGCCCTCCATAATGCTTGGGACAAAGACTCATCATTTATTTATTTGCTTCTCTACTCCACAATTTGAGATTTGTAATAGAAAAAAATCACGTGGTTAAAGTGCCCATTGTCAGATTTTGATAAAGGCCATTTTTATACAGTTTGGTTTCACCATGTAGAAATTATAGCAGTGTTTATACATCGTTCCCCCCATTTCAGGGCACCATAATGTTTGTGACATACAGTAGCAATGTCTTGTCAATGAAAGTAGTCATGTTTAGTATTTTGTTGCATATCCTCTGCGTGCAATGACTGCTTGAAGCCTGCGATTCATGGACATCACCAGTTGCTGGGTGTCTTCTCTGGTGATGCCCTGCCAGGCCTGTATTGCAGCCATCTTTGGCTTATGCTTGTTTTGGGGGCTAGTCCCCTTCAATTTTCTCTTCGGCATATAAAAGACATGCTCAATTGGGCTCAGATCGGGTGATTGATTTGGCCACTCAAGTATTGACCATTTTTTAGCTTTGAAAAGCTCCTTTGTTGCTTTAGCGGTATGTTTGGATAGCTTCTTTGTTAAATTCCATCAACATTTCCTCCGCCCACCTGGCTAATCGATCCAGACCCTGCTGCAATCGTTCACAACCATCTTCACTATCTGCAAAACCACTAACTTTTGTATCATCAGCAAACTTGCTAATCTTGCCCTGTATGTTCTCATACAATTCATTGATGTGGATGACAACAGTAACGGACCCAGCACCGAACCCCAAGGCACACCACTACAGGCCTCCAGTCTGAGAAGCAACCCTCCACCAACACCATCTGCTTCCTTCCATGGAGCCAATTTGCTATCCATTCAGTATCTCTCCTTGGATCCCATGAGATCTAACCTTCCCGAGCAGCCTACCATGCGGAACCTTGTTGAACACCTAATAAAGTCCATGTACACAACATCTACAGCTCTGCCTTCATCAACCTTTTTGGTCATGTCTTCAATAAAAATCAATCAGATTTGTGAGACACGACCTCCCACGTACAAAACCACGCTGGCTATCCCTAATCAGCCCTTGCCCATCCAAATGCCTGTATAACCTATCCTTCAGAATACACTTCCAGTGACTGTTCCAATTTCCACCATCCTACTGTCTTTCTTCTCGGTAAATACAGAGGAGAAATACTCATTTAGTACCTTGACCATCTCCTGTGGCTCCAACTCTCTCTCTGGTTACCCTTTTCCCCCTTATGTATTAAAAAAATCTTTTCGGATTGTCTTTTATGCTACCCGCCAGAGCTATCTCCTGGCCCCATTTTGCCCTTCTGATCTCCCGTTTTAGTTTGCTCCTTTTTTAATTCAAATAACTTATCCAATTATTTGAATTAAAAATGAATATCAATTGGATAAAGTGAATTGGGCAATGTTGAATTAAAGGTATAGTGTACAAAAATTTGAAGAAGGGGTTATATGTACATTTATATACGTATTTTTGTACATTTTACAAAACTTTGAGATACATTGTTCTGTGTATTAAGTTGTATTGTTTTATTTCGTGCATGTAAAGAAAAATTCCGTGTTCTCAGTCTCACTGATTTTCTTCCAACACATAATTTTTCTCTGAATTAATGGTACTATTGCTGTTTTGAATTCTTTGATTTTCTTTTCTTTTGAATGAATGGTTTATGTCGACTTTTCTTTCTCTAAACATCACGATTCATTTGTTTTGCTAGGACCAGCTGGCTGTAGTTGCTAAATGGTCAGCAATTCTGTCAGGGAAACGAGTACAGAATGCCTCCATCCAGGTATGTCTCTGGTGATTGCTTCCCATAGCTCTACCCTCTCATCCCACACTTTCCCACTCTCTCAACTCCAACCCATTATGTGATGCCCTAGAATAGTTCCATTTCCTGCTGTCTCTAGATAATATCATCTCTCCCTTGTTTTATCCATATTTCAAGACTTTTTTCCACATCCATATTATCCAACTATGTTAAAAAAAACACAAAGTGTGCTGGAGTAACTCAGCGATTCAATCAGCACCTCTGAAGAAACGTGGATAGGTGACGTTTCGGGTTGGGACCCTTCTTCAGACCCGAAATGTCACCTATCCACGTCCTTCAGAAATGTTCCCTGACCAGCTGAGTTACGCCAGCACTTTGTGTGGTTTTTTTTTGTAAACCAGCATATGCAATTCCTTGTGTCTGTATTAACAATGCATATCCTACCATTTGCGACAAGATTACTTATTTTGGCTTAAAGATCTTTGCTTTATTTTGGTTGATCTGGTGCTGTTTCCAAAACCCTTTAGATATTTTCAGGTAACAAAACCAATTTCAAAGATAACAGTGAAGATAGAAAACAATTATTTATTCACAATGTTCTGCTGGTTTTTCTTTACGCCCCCCTTTGTGTTTCTGCATGGTTTGATATTAGATTCACAGAGATTGAAGTGAGCATTTCCCAGTACTCATGACATCAAGTTTAGCAGCCAAAATGCTAATTTTAATAGAGCTTTTCAATATGTTTGATGATAGTCCATGCCAACAATAGAGGGATTAGAACAGGGGTGTGACAGCAAAAATAATTTGGCAGCAAAATTGAACACATCTGACGTACGTAAAAAGAAATGCTTAGCAACAAGAACAAAGCGAGATAAGAACAACGTCTGAACAGACAGTGAATAAAACCAAACTTACATTGTCAGCACTGTGGAAACTCCACAACACACGGCTCCTTGTATTCAGTCTCGCTGAAACCATCCCGTGCAGGGCTCATTGTGAAGCATGGTTGTCTACATTCAAAGGAAGTGGGGTACATAATAAATTGATGCACAATAATGGTATTTTTCCCAATACAAATTTGTCTGTTCACCAGGCCTAATACGATCAGCTGGGTTCTATCAATACAGATAAGCACAACTGAAAGTTGGCTTTACCAACCCTCATTAGATTTAAACACATTTTAGAAGAATGCTACACAAGACTTAACGGCCTGTCCCACTTGGGCGTCATTTGCGCGTCACGCAGGTGGTGTGCGAAGATTTTGTGAATCCCAAAGTCCTGGGGCATCGTGCGCCGTGACACGTAAATGATGTCGCGTAAATGACGTGCAAATAATGCCCAAGTGGGACAGGCCCTTTATTCTCAACTAGTCCTCAGAGCGGCACAGTGGCGCAGCAGTAGAGTTGCTGCCTCACAGTGCCAGAGACCCGAGTGCGATCCCGACTACGGGTGAAGTCTGTAGGGAGTTTGTACTTTCTCCCTGTGACTGTGTGGGTTTTCTCCGGGTGCCCCGGTTTCCTCCCACACTCCAAAGATGTGCAGGTTTGTGGGCTAATTGGCTTCGGTAAGTTGTTAAAATTGTCCCTTGTATGTAGGATAGTGCTTGCGTATAGGGTGGTTGCTGTTCGGCACGGGCTCGGTGGGCCAAAGGGCCTGTTTCCGCGCTGTATCTCTAGTCTAAAGTCAATCCTGTCAATCAGGGCCTAACCAAAAGTGGCGTTCAACATGATTGACTGTCAGCTGTCTGTCACACCCGAGTCAACGAATAATGGCTACTTGGGTGTGATATCTGGAGGTAGTGACTCTCAGTAAAGACTCAGTGATTGGTGAAAGGGTGAATGCAAATTGAAATTCTATTTACATGTGCAGGGAGAATAATGTTGATTTACAGATAGTAATATTCTCCAAAACTTTTATTGTAAAACTATCTCCATGTACTGATCTCCCACTTAACACTCCACTGGCTTACTCTCTCAAACAAGCTAACTATTGATTATTAATGACTGCTGACCCAATATCAGTGATATAGAGTGCAAACCCAGACTCACTTCAAACTATTTAGGTCAGATGACTTCTGGTCATTGATGATCCAATAGGACATAGTCATTACAAAAACATTTCTGTTTTAATCCAAGTATCATTTCAGACATAAAGTGATGGAGTAACTGAGCAGGTCAGGCGGCATCTCTGGAGAACATGGATAGATGATATTTCGGGTTGGGCTGTTCCAAAGGAGGGACCCGACACGGAACGTCGCCTACCCATGTTTTTCAGGGATGCTGCCTGACCTGCTCAGTTACTCAATTACTTTGTGTATTAAATAGCATCTGCAGTTCCGTGTTTTGAACTGTATTGGTCAGTTGACTTTTGGTCATTGATGATCTAATTGGACATGGTCTTTACAAAACATTTCTGCTTAAATCGAAGTATTATTTAAGGCATAGTTTGTAGTTCTGGCCTACTGCCAGGTGTGGTGGGTAGGCAGTAGATAGGACTGTTTGGTGAACTTTTGTACCTTTGTCGGTGCTAAAAGTGGCCACACTTGTGTACTGCTTATGTGAGGTCTGCTATATGATTTTACCAGGTTGCATGCAAAACAAAGCATTTCACTGTACCTAGATACATGTGACAATAAAATATCATTGAATCATTGATTGAATCATTGGTCGTACCCCAACAACAAATCCCTTTGTAAGTATTTCAAATGTCCATGTGCATTGAAACATGGGAGGGATATCGTAGTTTCCAAGTGGTGTCCTGCTCTCTCTTAGGTTCAGTCACCATCTCAGCTCGTCATCATGGTCCCAGTGAGAGGTCTGGCAGCCTACATGGAACGGAGGGTGCGACAATGGCGTTATTATACGCTGAGCGGCTCCAAGCTCAACTTGCCGGTCCGAGAGCCCGAGAAGCTGCACCAGTGGCTGGAGGTGGATCAGTTCCTGAAGAGTTCTCCAGAATGGCATCAACCAGATGTCACTATTGAAGGTGACATTGTCCCCTCAAAAGTCAATGGCATCTTCAAAGTCTTGCTTGAGAACACAATTCAGTCTTCGAAATTTCAAGGTAGGCAATCTATCTATATTATTTAATTTAGTTTAGTATTTAGTTTGGTTTAGTGATGCAGCAGGAACATAGGCTCTTTGGCCCACCGAGACCGAGCCGACCAGCAATTGCCGCACTTAAATTATCCTACACACTAGGAACAATTTACAGTTTTAACAAGCCGATTAGCCTACAAACCTATACGTCCTTGGAGTGTGGGTTGAAACCGGAGTACCCGGAGAAAACCCAAGCAGGTCACGGGAGAAAGTACAAACTCTTTCTCCCGTAGTCAGAATCTCTGGCACTGCAAGGCAGCTACTTTACCTCTGCACCACCGTGCGGCCTACTATTATCATTTGCCTTACACGTTGACTCTGTAATGCAGGCATTTTTGAGATGAATATTACTCAACAAATGGTTTGTTTGTGTCTAAGTTAAAATGATCTCCATAGGGTCCACTTGCAAATGAAGCTCGCTTACCTGAGATGCTGTCGCAGCCACATACTACCCTGAGTCCCAGGACATTTCACAGTGAAGAAGGTTGCTAAAAGGAAGTTTCAATGGTTTTGTTGGCAGACTTCACTGAAATGCTAATGGATCATCGAATGTTCAGACAGTCATTGTTCTTTGACCTTGTGTGGGTGACCTGTCATTTATGTGATCCTTGCTATTTATCGCTAACTTTTCTTTAATCAAAATGAGTTAGGAAAGTTTTTGAAATGGGATGAGGTGCATTTTTTTTACCTGCTGCAATTTGAACATGCCTTGAAATACATGGATCTTGTGTCCTAGTTGGTAACTTCATCTTATCTTTCAGTATGGTACGCTGGTACTAATCACAATTTCAAAGTGGGGACACATGATGTCCAGCTGGAAAGGGTGCAGAGAAGATTTATGAGGATGTTGCCAGGACTCGAGGGCCTGATCTATAGGGAGGGGTTGAGTAGGCTAGAACTCTATTCCTTGGAGCGCAGGAGGATGAGGGGTGAACTTATAGAGGTGTACAAAATCATGAGAGGAATAGATCGGGTAAACGCAGTCTCTTGCCCAGAATAGGGGAATCAAGTACCAGAGGACATACGTTTTAAGGCGAGGAGGGAAAGATTTAATACGAACCTGAGGGGTAACTTTTTTACACAAAGGGTGTTGGGTGTCTGGAATGAGCTGCTGGAGGAGGTAGATGTGGCAGGTACTATCACAATGTTTAAGAAACATTTGGACAGGTACATGGATAGGACAGGTTTAGAGGGACATGTGCCAAACACAGGCAGGTGGCACTAGTGTCGATGGGCATGTTGGTTGATGTGGGCAAGCTGGGCCGAAGGGTCTGTTTCCATGCTGTATGACTATGACGAGGAACTGCACATCACTTCATGGGTCCATCAGATGTAATTTAACATTAGCATGGTCTGCACTTTAGGCAGAAGTCTGAAGATAGGTCCCGACTTGAAACATCACTTTATGTCAATTTCAAAATGTTATTTTAAACAGGTTTTACAGAAATATCGGACAACCCTGCCCTGACATCCTTCCCAGATTGTACACATGTTGGAGACAAGTAAGGGGTTGGACAGGCTAGATGCAGGAAGATTGTTCCCGATGTTGGGGAAGTCCAGGACAAGGGGTCACAGCTTAAGGATAAGGGGGAAATCCTTTAAGACCGAGATGAGAAAGACTTTCTTCACACAGAGAGTGGTGAGTCTCTGGAACTCTCTGCCACAGAGGGTAGTTGAGGCCAGTTCATTGGCTATATTTAAGAGTGAGTTGGATGTGGCCCTTGTGGCTAAGGGGATCAGAGGGTATGGAGAGAAGGCAGGTACGGGATACTGAGTTGGATGATCAGCCATGATCATATTGAATGGCGGTGCAGGCTCGAAGGGCTGAATGGCCTACTCCTGCACCTAATTTCTATGTTTCTATGTTTCTAAGTATGTGTATGTAGACCTTGAGATTCCCTTAGCTGTTGCTAAGAAGGCTAGCGATTACCCAGACTGGATGGTAAGAAAATATACCCACCTTCCTGATTTAAGGCGGTGGAAATGCTTGCCCTCTCTGAGGAAGGAGACGTGTGAACAAATAGTTTTTTTAATACAACTCCATGTTGTTACAATATAATATTGTCTGCTCTAGCTGGAAGCATTTTCTTTTGGATAAACCCTTGTACAAAGACCCCTAATGGGCTACCAAATCCATAAGTGTTTAATGGTTGGCGTGGCTGAGTGGCCTAGTTTTGTGCTGTATCTCTCAATGACGCAAGTAGCACTCTTGCATAGATGTTCTGGATCCCATATCATTTCTTTAGAAGCACACAGGAAATGGTAGAGCTCTGGGAGCGTTGTAGAACAGAGAGAACAAGAGATTCAGGTACATGGTTCCAGGAACGTGCTGACGCATGCGGGCAGAGAGGTGAAGAAGGTGTTTGGCACACTTACTTCCATCGGTCATGATATTGAGTTGAGGAGTTGGGACATCATGTTGCAGGTATCTAGCTGAGTACTAAAGACCTGTGCTGACCAACTAGCTGGAATATTCAAGGACATCTTCAACATATCACTTCTGCGGTCTGAACCTTCCCACATGGTTGGCATCTATCGTACCAGTGCCTAAGAAGAGCGAGTGACCTGCCTCAATGACTAATGTTCAGCAGACATGAAGAAGGAGCAGCCTGAAGAAAGGTCCCGACCTGAAACGTCGTGTCATTCCCCTCCACAGATGCTACCTGACCTGCTGAGTTCCTCCAGCACTCAAGATTCCAGTATTTGCAGTTCCTTGTGTCTACAGAGGTTTGGAGGGATTGGGTCAGGCGTAGGCAAGTAGCATTTGCTCGGTTAGGGATATTGGTTGGCATGGACGAGTTGGGCCGAGAGGCCTGTTTCCGTGCTGCGTACCTCTACGATTCTAAGCAGAGCATTGGCTGGAGCATGTTACAGGATCACCAGAGGTCATGAAAAGTTTTGTATAAATGCGTTAACAATGAGGTGGTGCACAGTGTATGCGCAAGTCAATTATTTACCGTTGGGCTTTTAATGAAGTGATTTAATGATAGGCTGTAATTAAAGGAATGCTCTGCAGGTAATTTATGTTCAGTATCAAAGGTATCATCTGTTAACTGGGCAATAAATTAATATATGCGATCGCAATGTGAGCCGAGGATTTTTTAAATGTTAAAATTTACTGTAATTTGTCAGAAGCATTCAAGTAGCCATGTTCAACATGGGATGGTTTATGAAAATACAGTAAGTAATATCAAAAAGTGGAGACGGCATGTGCTGTAGAGGAGCAAAGGCTGGTAGTCTTAAACGTTGCATACCCGGATACTTGCGCCACAATTTATGTGTTAATAAAGAGTTATGTCGGATGAATTTATTGAAACAGATTGAGGATTGTTCTTCATTATAGCATAATGGCTGTCACGTTACAATATATAGTTCTATAATGGGTGATCAATTACCTCCACTTTACTGGCATGAATGCATAAACCTGAGTGGTTTAAAATTATTTATATACCTTCAATCATCCATTGGTACATGTGGTTCCATCAATACTTGCCATTTCATTGTAAATTGCACCATGTTCTACAAATGTAGTTGGTTGTTTGGGAAATCTTCCTATCGATCTTTGTGATCGCTTGTGTTTTACCGCCCTTGGTGTGACATGACCTTAAGAAGGAATTGGCAGGAGAAGTCAGTATGGGGAACAGATTAATGTGTATTTTGTACTAAAGTAACATTCAGTGAACACTGAAATTACTGTGACATAGTATAAATTGCAGTAGTGCCCTCTGTTAACTGAATCTCAGTCATAGAGTGATACAGCGTGGAAACAGGCCCTTCAGCCCAACTTGCCCACACCGGTCAATATGTCCCAGCTATACTAGTCCTACTTGCCTGCATTTGGACCATATCCCTCGACACCAATCCTATCTATGTTCCATCTAATTGTTTCTTAAACATTGCATGACTTCCCTGCCTCAACTACATCCTCTGACAGCTCGTTCCATACACCCACCACCCTGTGTTATCCCTCAGATTCCTATAAATTCTTTCCACATTCACCTCAAACCTATGCCCTCTGGTTCTCAATTCCCCTACTCTGGGCAAGAGACTCTGTGCGTCTCACTATTTTATACCCCTTTCTAAGATCACCCCTCATCCTCCTGCGCTCCAGGGAACAGAGTCCCAGCCTGCTCAACCTCTCCCTGTTGATCAGATCCTCGGGGCCTGGCAACATCCTTGTAAATATTTTTAGCACCCTTTCCAACTTATCAACATCTTTCCCATAACACGGTGCCCAGAACTGTACACAATACTCTAAATACAGCCGCAGCAACGTCTTACATAAGGATTTGGACTATTTGTTGTCGTGGCTGCTGCCAATTACAGCATCAAGGCAAAATCTGTGTGTAAAGTAGAAACAAGACACAAAGGACACAAAGTGCTGGAGTAACTCAGCGGGTCTGGCAGCATCTCTGGAGAACATTTATGATGAAAGGGTCTTGAACTGAAACGTCACCTATCCATGTTCTCCAGAGATGCTGCCTGGACCGCTGAGTTATTCCAGCCTTTGTATCTTTTTTAAAACTTTTACATATGTTCTGTCTTAAACATGATCTCTGAAAAGGTATAAATCTTAAATTTTAAAAAGTGCTGGAGGAAACTCATCAGGTCAGACAGCATCTGTTGAGGGAATGGACAGATAATATTTCAGGTCAGGACCCTCTTCCAGTCTGAAGAAGGGTTACAACCTAAAATATTGAATGTTTAGTTTTGTTTAGAGATACAGCTTGGAAACAGGTCCTTCGGCCCACCAAGTCTGCTCTGACCATCCATTACCCATTCACTAGTTCTATGTTATCCCACTTTCGCGTCCTACACGCTCTTTGCAATTTACAGAAACTAATTGGTCTATAAACCTGCACGTCTTTGTGATGTGGGCGGAAACCGGGGCTCCCGTGGAAAACCCACGTGGTCACAGGGAGAACGTACAAATTATGTACAGACCGCACCCATAGTCAGGCAAGAGCCTGGGTCTCTGGCGGTGCAAGGCTGCAGCTCTACCACTATGCCACTGTGCCACCCTCAATGCAGTCGTGAAAACGCTGCTAAACAGCAGTCTGCAAGTTCAGGGTTTTACTTTGGTAAGGTACAGTAGTGCATATGTTTCCCAATAACTTTCTCCACACCCTGACATTTTAGAGAATAGACTGAATTTTACATGTAGTTGGTTAGTTCCGATCTGTTCTCCATTCAGTCTACTTGATATATTGTTTCTGATTAGAACAACTGAAAGTGAAATGACTGAGTGAAGCCTGTGCCCACTTTGGTGCGTTTAGTTGCTGTGACAACTGCGTTAACTAGGCAAAGGTAAAGCTGAGCTTTGGAAAGGACGGATCCAAAACAAGAAATCTTCTTCAGATACTAGGTATACATTAATGGGACCAAAACACAACTTCAGGTTTTCATTGTTGTTTCCAGGAGTGGGACCGTCTAGGAACCGAGGACACAACCTCAGAATAAAAGGAGGTATCTTTAGAATGGAAATGAGGAGGCGTTTCTTTAGCCAAGGGCGATGAATCTGTGGAATTCATTGCCACAGACAGCTATGACCAAGTTAATGGGTATTTTTAAAGCAGAGATTGCTAGGTTCTTGATTAGTGAGGGTGTCAAGGTTTACGGGGAGAAGGCAGGAGAATGAATTTTAGAGGGAAAAATAAATCGGCCATGATTGAATGGTGGAGCAGACGTGATGGGCCGAATGGCCTAATTCTGCTCCTATATGCTTTAGCACAGGAAATAAAAGTTTATTTTCAGCCGTCTTGTGTTTCAAGCCTTTTTGTTTGAGTAATAGCCTGGCAACGTTGCCATGAGCACACCAGAGAGCATCTCCAGAAGGACCTTCCAATGGAAATGCTGCCAATTACAGAATGACAGATGGAAATTCATTCCGCCTGTGCGTCTAGGCATGGGGGGGCCAGACTGTTTGGCAACTCGCAGATCTCTATTAGTCACCTGTGGTGAGAACTCTGATATTACATAAATGTTGCGCTGGATTAGTTTCTTGTCAACATCATACTCTTATGTTTAATATCATCACCGCTACTGAGCGAGTAGCGATCAGAGGCAAATTGTAACTGATATAAATTACGCTGAAGATGCACACAAAGTGCTGGAGCAACTCAGCAGGTCAGGCAGCATCTCTGCAGAAAAGGAACAAGAAAATGTGCCGTCTGAAGAAGGGATCCGACTTGAAACATCACCTGTTCCTTTTCTCCAGAGATGCTGGCAGACCCGCTGAGTTGCTCCGGCACTTTGTGTCTAATTTTCAGTATAAATCAACAACTGCAGTTCCTTCCTACATAAATTAAGCTGAAGATAGATTAAGCTGTCTTGTTTCGCATTGTAAAATCCCAGTTTTGCTAAATATGAGCTATTTTGGATTGGGCACAATGGTCCTGTTATTTTTAATTTCATCAGCTTGCACAACGAGGCAAATTGCATAGCCGGAAGAAGGGTCCCGACCCAAAATGTCGCTTATCCATTTTCTCCAGAGTTGCTGCCAGACATGCTGAGTTACACCAACATTGTGTGTCTATCTTTTGCACAGACACAACTGCTTTGGCACATTTACATCTGTAAAACTTTTGTCTGGGATGAAAAGGAAAGGTAGGCTCTCTAACTGTCTGCAGGTGAAAATAATTATTAATGTGGCACTGTGTTCGGGTGGCTTGTTTCATTCTGGAGCATGGCAGAGTGGTGTTCTGATGTGCATGTTGAATGCTGTAGCGAATGCTTTTAAAGTGCCAGTTCACAGTGCAAGTAAGTACAAAGTGATTCTGATGTTTAGGAGACAACATCCCTTCGGAATCGGGTACTTGAGGCAGTGTGTGTTGTCCAGACATCACAATTTCCTTTTGCATGGCCATGTACAATTGCTCTTTGCTTTTACTGATTGTTTCTTTTCATTCAAAATCTGTCACCTACATGCGTTAAATGTTAGGCAAATGAATGATAACATTTTTAGCTTGTACTCAATTCCACTTGAAATCTTTTTTTAGTTTAGTTTAGAGATGCAACGTGGAAACCGGCCTTTGGACCCACCGAGCCTGCGCCGACCAGCTATCACCCATACACTAGTTCCATCCTACACACGAGGGACAATTTACAGAAGCCATTTCACCTACAAACCTGTACGTCTCTGGGATGTGGGAGGAAACTGAAACGGCAGAAGAAAACTCAAGCAGTCACAGAGAGAACGTACAAACTCCATGTAGACAGCTCCCGTAGTCAGGATTGAAACCGGGTATTTGGCGTTGTAAACCGGGTCTTTGATGCTCTGCATGTGCATTTTGTATGTGCAATCCTGATACTTTAGCGGTAATGCAGACTGGTCCCTTCCAGCTGAAACACGTTCCCATGCACCTCGTCTCACCTCATCTATTTTTGGTGTTCCCGATGTGGCCTCTTTTACATCAGCGCAACCAAGCGAACACGAGATACTGTTTCGCTGAACATTTGGACTCGTCTGCCAAGGCCTGTCAGATCTCCCGGCAGTTAACCGTTCCCATTCCCACACTGACCTTTCTGTCCTGGGCCTCCTTCATTACCAGAGTTTGACCACACACAAACTGGAGGAACAGCACCTCATATTCTGCTTGGGTAGTTTACAACCCAGCAGTATGAATAATGACCCCTCTTCTCCCTCTATATTTTGTGTGGTTCTATCCCCCCCACCACCACCACCACTCTGGTACGCACCCCTCTTTCCCCCATCATGCCCTTCCACCTCTAATCCTTCCAGACTTTAAATTTCTCCTCTCCTCATCTAAACACATTTTTGTCCTATTTTCATCTCTAACAGTTGTCCACCCATCTGCCATTCAATACCCCTCTCACCCGTATCCACCTATCACCTGCCAAGCTTTGTCCTGGCCCCACCTCTCTTCCATCAGGCTGAAGATGGGTCCCAAACCCAAAACGTGGTCCGTTCACTCTTTGCACAGATGCTGCCCGACCGGCTGAGTTCCTCTAGCACTTTTGGTTTTGCACCTGACAGATTAATGTTCTGATTAGTTTCAATCGCCTTGAAATAATAATGCATACATCCTTATCTTTTGTGCCGAGTGCAAACAAAAAGATGATTGTGTATACTTCTTTCCTCTAGCTTCACAATTCACAACCTTCAATCCTGTTGTCTCACACCTTCTGTATTTTCTTCTCTGGCTATTGCCCAACCATCTGCCTATCAAAGATCCCTCCTCACCTATATCAACCTATTCTACCTAAGACACAAAGTACTGGAGTAACACAGTGGGACAGGCAGTATCTTTGGAGAAAAAGGATAGGTGATGTTTCGGGTCAGGACCCTTCTTCAAACTGCTGATTAACGCCAGTGCTTTGTGTCTATCTTTGGTAAAAATCCAGCATCTGCAGTTTGTTTCATCAACCTATTACCTGCCAGGCTTTGTCTAACCCCTCCTCCCCCTTATCTCTCCCCTTATCTCTCCCCTCCCCCCCTACTACAATCAGACTGTGGGTGGTCTCGACCCAAAACATCACCTTATCAGTGTTCTCCAAAGATGCTGCCTGTCCGTGTTATTCCAACACATTGTGTCTTCTCACTAAACATTAGCCTACTTAACTGTTAAGAACATTGGAGGAGCAGGACCTCATATTTCGCTTGCAACCCAGCAGTATTAACATTGATTTCTCTAATTTTAAGGTACTCCTGCATTCCTTCCCCCATTCTCTTCCTGCTCCCCCACCCTAGTCGCCCTATTAGTTCCATTGCTCGCATCCTTGTATCCCTGTTGTTAGCACACCTTCCCCAGCCAACAATGGGCCATTATGGACTCCACCCTTCCTGAGTCTGTTGCCGGCCCTGATTTGTTCTGGCCTTTCCTCGCCTCCAGTTCCACCCTCCACCTCTTATCTTTCAGTCTGAAGAAGAGTCCCGACCCCAAACATCACCTATCCATGTTCTCCAGGGATGCTGCCTGACCCGCTGAGTTACTCCAGCACTTTGTGTCTATCGTCGGTATGCAGTTCCTTCCTACACAAGAACATTTCTGTTCTGGCCCACAGGAAAAGTCAATGTCCTGGAGTGTGTCGGCCCCACCATTCGACTTGCTGTGGAAACCACAGAACAACATGTGGAAGCGGAGCTGGTACCAGCCATCGAAATCACCAACCACTGGCCGAAAAAGGCACGCTGGCCCCGATTCCTGAAACGATGGCCGTCAAAAGCAAAGGCTCGTACTGTTAAGGTATGAAACAACAAAAGCAATGTTCAATAATAATACGATGATGAGAAGTTCAATGGTAAATTGAGTACGAGTTACACAATCAAGAAAGGGGGTGGCACGTTAGAGTTGCTGCCTAACAGCGCCAAAGGCCCAGGTTCCATCCTGACTTTGGGTGCTGTCTGTACGGAGTTTGTACGTTCTCTATGTTACTGCATGGGTTAACTCCGGGTGCTCCGTTTCCGCCCATATCCCAAAAACGTACAGGGTTTGTGGGTTTATTTATCTTCCGTAAATTGTAAATTGTCCCTAGTTTGTAGAATCGTGCGAGTGTACAGGGTGATCGCTGGTCAGCATGGACTCGGGGGACCAAAGGCCTTGTTTCCCTAAACTAAATGAAAAGATCTAACAGTGGATGTGGACAAGATGTTTCCAGTGGTGGGAGAGTCTAGGACATGAAGGCACAGCCCCAGATATAATAGGACATACAGTGGCTTGCAAAAGTATTCATACCCCTTGAACTTTTCCACATTTTGTCACGTTACAACCACAACCATAAATGTATTTTATTATTATGGCTTCATGATGCCCAAGGAACATTGTTTGTTCACTAATGTTCTCTAACAAACCTCTGAGGCCCTCACAGAACAGCTGTATTTATACTGAGATTAGATTACACACAAGTGGACTCTATTTACTAATTAGGTGACTTCTGAAGGCAATTGGTTGCACTGGATTTTATTTAGGGGTATCAGAGTAAAGGGGGCTGAATACTTTTGCACGCCACACTTTTCAGTTTTTTATTTGTAATAAAATTTGGAAACCATGTATCATTTTCCTTCCACTTAACAATTATGCAACACTTTGTGTTGGTCTATCACATAAAATCCAAATACAATACATTTACGTTTGTGGTTGTAACGTGACAAAATGTGGAAAAGTTCAAGGGGTATGAATGCTTTTGCAAGCACCTGTACCTTTAGAATGGAGATGAGGAGGAATTTCTTTAGCCAGAGAGTGGTGAATCTGTGGAATTCATTGCTATAGACGGCTGTGGAGGCCAAGTCATTGGGTATTTTAAAAGCAGAGATTGATTTAAAGTGGAGAATTTTGATTATCAAGGGCAACAAAGGTTACAGCAGGAGAATGGGGTTGAGTGGGAAAATAGATCGACCATGATCAAATGGCCTAATTCTGCTTCAATGTCTACGATCTTATGAACTTAAAGGCATTTATAATAGTATATGCTTGTGATGTTGGGTTTATGTTGCTTTTGGGAAGGTGGAAGATATTGTTTTGTAAAGAACCAGCTGTGTGAGTTCTCTGATAAGGTTACATCTGTGGTATATCATTTGTAATGAAAGTGCCTAGGAGAGGTGTTGATGCAAAGGTTAATGAGATGGGGAACCTAAACAAAGACAAGGGTAAAGCAGGGGGGGGGGGGTATTTGTAGGGAAATAATGCTATGTTGGGGAGGGACCAGGTATAGGAAGATATAAAGACCAAGTGTAGGTCTGAAGAAGGGTCCTGATCTGAAACGTCATCTATGCGTTTTCTCCACAGATGCTGCCTGACCCACTGAGTTACTCCAACATTTTGTGTCTATCTTAAATAATTATTATGTTGGATTATAAATTATTATTGTTATTGGAATGAGGGGCATGTCTTGCAAGTGGGTCTTGAATGTGTTGGAGGAGTCTGGGACAATATCTGTAATTTGTGATATTGACTTTATCGGGATTTTGCTCGGTGACTCACCTTTCTCAATTTAGATAGCAGTGTCCAGGTATAAAGGAGGAGGACTTTGCAGAGTAGAATGGTCTGGCAATGAACAACTGCCTAAATTTGATGCTGGTGGGTGTGACCCCTTTTATCTTTTCCATTTTGGTCTTGATTATTTTATTATCATCACATGTACCCAGATACAGTAAGGCCTGTTGTTTGTGTGCTCTCCAGTTGCATTACATAACACAAATTTTGAATACAATCGAGCCATCCTTTTAGTCTTCCCTCTGAATCTTTTCTCCACTTTTCCCCTTTCACCACTTTCTCTCCTTCTCCCTTCCCACTTATCCCGTTTCTTCCACACCTCTTCTCCATGTCCCTTCTCCCAAATCTTTCACGGCCTTCTCCCTCTTCCAGTTACCTGTTCCTCTTTCACCAGCTCAACCCAATCCATGAAGCTCCACCCATACCTTGCTTTACAATTCATATCGATCCTGACCATCTGCACTCCGGGAGGTAAGGTATTATGTACAAAAGATGTCTCAGAGCTAAATGGTACATAGAACACAGGAAAGATCAGAAGGCAAGATGCATCTGTCTAGATCACAGGAAGGGTCAGAAAGGCAAATATTCCCTCGTTCCCTCGTCTCTGGCAAAAAGTGCATACATTTGAAAACACACACCTCCAGATTCAGGGTCAGTTTCTTCCCAGCTGTTATCAGGCAACTGAACCATCCTCTCACCAGCTACAGTGTGGTCCTGTCCTCCCATCTACCTCATTGGAGGCTTGTGAACTATTTTTATTTGGACTTTATCAGACTTTATACCTTGCTAAATGTTATACCCTCTCTCTTGAATGGCTTGATTGTAATCATGTATAGCCTTTCCTTTGACTGGATAGCATCAACAGAAAGTTAGACCGCTGGAGCACGGTACATGTGACAATAATAAACTAAACTAATATATATGCCGCAGGTTTGTAGTTCCTAACTTCAGTGCACCATCCCAATTGCACTTGGTATGAGAAAGGTCCTCACCCAAAATGTCAGTCTGAAGAAGGGTTCCGACGAAATGTCACCTATCCATGTTCTCTAGCTAACTGACCCCCTGAGTTACTCCAGCAATTTGTGTTTTTTTTTTTTAGTACATCAGCACATGCAGTTCCTTATTTCTACATTCCAGTTGAGTTGGTAGGGGAGGGACAATTGTCGGTGATTTTAGGAGTTTATGAGTCTTTAATGATATTGCTTTAATGATATTGAATGGTATGTTGGCATTCATAGCAAAAGGATTTGAGTACGAGAGCAGGGAGGTTCTACTGCAGTTGTACAGGGTCTTGGTGAGGCCACACATGGAGTATTGCGTACAGTTTTGGTCTCCTAATCTGAGGAAAGACATTCTTGCCATAGAGGGAGTACAGAGAAGGTTCACCAGACTGATTCCTGGGATGGCATGACTTCCATATGAAGAAAGACTGGATAGACTCGGCTTGTACTCGCTGGAATTTAGAAGATTGAGGGGTGATCTCATAGAGACTTACAAAATTCTTAAGGGGTTGGACAGGCTAGATGCAGGAAGATTGTTCCCGATGTTGGGGAAGTCCAGGACAAGGGGTCACGGTTTAAGGATAAGGGGGAAGTCTTTTAGGACCGAGATGAGAAAATCGTTTTTCACACAGAGAGTGGTGAATCTGTGGAATTCTCTGCCACAGAAGGTAGTTGAGGCCAGTTCGTTGGCCATTTTTAAGAGGGAGTTGGATGTGGCCCTTGTGGCTGAAGGGATCAGGGGGTATGGAGAGAAGGCAGGTACAGGATACTGAGTTGGATGATCAGCCATGATCATATTGAATGGCGGCGCAGGCTCGAAGGGCCGAATGGCCTGCTCCTGCACCTAATTTCTATGTTTCTATTGTAGTTATTTAGTTAGCAAGTCAATAGAAATAAGTTATGTAAATGCAGACAAATGCGATAAGTTTAACCAGGACATCATGGCCATCATGGGCTAAAGAGCTTGTTTCTGGGCCGTATAATTCTATACACGCAGGCTAGCCGAAGGATGGAGAGCAGCCCTCTTAGTTTCCAAAACCTCCACTCTTGGTTGGCATGAATGTTTTGGGCCGAATGGCCTGTATATCTGTATGACTCCATGATATTAGCATGCTGTTAGTGCTGAGGTAGGAGAGAGAGAGGGAGAATAAGTATTTTTTCAAGTGTGAATAAGTGATTAAAAAAGATTACAAGTCATGCTGATAATGCCAGGAGACACTATATACAGGTCCACCACTGATTTTCCAGCACCATTGTTTCAAAACCCTATCTGTTTTGGCGGGCTAACAGAGGTCACGGCCTCTGAGAGGAGTTGGACGGGGGGAGCAGAGGCACCGGCCTGCAAAGTCAGCCTCGGAAGTCGGCTATGGGAGTGGATCTGCCGACAGGGGTAGAGTTCCAGAGCCCCGGCCTCAGGAGGCAAATTCGATCCACCAATTGGCCGCAGAAGTCCCAATAAGGTTGAGACCGGCCGCTTCACCCGGCCTAGGCGCACATTTTTGATAACTTACGACACCTGGACAGGTAGATGGATAGGAAAGGTTTAGAGAGACGACACAAGGAACTGCAGATTTGGTTTACAAAAAAAGACACATAAGTGCCAGAGTTACTCAGAGGATCAAGCAGCATCTCTGAAGAACATGGATATGTGATGTTTTGGGTTGGGCAAGGTTTAGAGAGATGGGCCAAACTTGGTTAAATGGGACTACCTTAGATTGAACATAGGAATAGGAATACTTTATAGTCACATGTGACCAGGCACTGAGATTCTTTGCTTGCATACACAATGTCTACAGTTGCAGCCACCTACGGCGCTGACAAAGTTACAAAGCACGCCGGCTCCCCCTTTTGTAACCCCCCCCCCAACAGTTCCCCCACGCCGGGTCCCATGTTGGTCAGCATGGATAAGTTGGGTCGAAGGGCCTATTTCTGTCCTCCATGACTCTATAAGACAATTAGTTTTAGAGATGCTGCAATGGAACAGACCGTTTCGCCACCGACTCCACAGCAACCAGCCATCCCCACACATTAACACTATCCCATACATGCAGTAGGGACAATTTACAATTTTCCCGAAGCCAATTAATCTACAAACCTGTACTTTGGAGTGTGGGAGGAAACCGGAGCACCGGAGAAAACACACGCAGGTCATGGGGAGAACGTACAAACTCTGTACAGACGAGCATCCTTAGTCAGGATCAAACCTGGGTCTCTGGCGCTGTAAGGCAACAACACTACTGCTGCACCACCCTGCCTCCCCTGTTTGTTATGCAACGGCATATAATTTGCCAAAGAGTGGAAGGAATTGTTAATATCTGCATGCCAGACAGTTCCACGGACTGTATTATCTGTATTAACTCAATACCCATTACTTTCTGTTCTGGCAGTCTTTCGGATTCAATTTATTGGCCCGATCAAATTACCACTGGCAGCTCTCGTTCCCACGTGCGGAGCAGGAGCTATTGGAGGATATGGATGAAGATGGTGGCTGCCGTCTAAAGTGTTTACAAGTCATAAGAAAGCTGAAGGAAGACCACTGGTGTCCTGGAAATAAACCAGTCATCACTTCCTATCATCTACAGGTAATCTGGAAGCAGATTCCAGTTATTCAATGTGCATGTCTACAACAGTCTCTGTCTTATTCGCACACGTGGATTTAGGGCAAAATGGAGAGCAATAGAGTCATACAGCACGGAAACAGACCCATAAGACTGTTTGGTGAACCTTTGTAACGTTGTCAGTGTCAGAAATGTGGCGACACACTTGTGTACTGCCTGGGTGAGGCCTGCTGTCTGATTTTACCGGGTTGTATGCAAAACAAAGCATTTTACTGCACATGTGACAATAAAGTATCATTGAATCATTGAATTGGCCCAACTTGCCCATGCCGAGTAAGATGCCCTATCTACTCACTAGTAACATAGCTTAACCATGATACTAATAGCTACTAGAGACGCAAGGAGCTGCAGATGCTGGTTTACAAAATAAAGACACAAAGTGCTGGAGTAATTCAATGGGTCCTGCTTAGCTACGCCAGCACTTTATCTTTTCTTTTACTAATAGATGGTAGATCCCTATTGACGGGTCATGTTTATCGGAATTATTGACCACGGTAAATTTATATCATCATCACGAGTGGTGGTGGAGGCAGACACAATAGTGGCGTTTACGATAGGCACATGGATACGGGGGCATATGGATCACATGCAACCAGAGGAGATTAGTTTAACTTGGCATCGTGTTCAGCACTGACATTGTAGGCTGAAGGACCTGTTCCTGTGCGTTTTATCACTGCCATGAATTATTTCAACTTTTACCATTCAATATTCCCACACGACATTTGGTGCCCTCAAGTGGAAGACTGAATATCTCCTTCATACTTTGGTCTATAGTCAGGATCACCTTCTTGCATTTGCCAGTGAAATTTGGTTTCTGAGTCATTATATTTCCTTTGTGCTGAAAATCTACTTGTGACCAAAGTTTTAACCTCAATCTGCCTTTTAAGATCCTTGTAGGTTGTTCTACCTCGTTGGGAGAATAGACTACAAGAGACAAACTAAAGAAAGACGCTGGAGTAACTCAGGGGGTCAGGCAGCATCTGTGGAGAACATGGATAGGTGACGTTTTGGGTCTGGACCTTTCTTCAGACTGATTGCAGGGAAATGGGAAAGGAAGCTGCAAAACAGGAGGTGCAGGGGAAATATGTGAAGAAGAGGCGAGTGAATAAGAGACAAACAAGTTCCTTATACTCACCGCCCCTGTACTCGCTAACCTGTACAGTGGCTGTCAGTCATTCTCACGTAAGTCGCGGGCATACTTGTATGCTCAAGTGGTCTTGAGCTCCGCCGCTGTAAGCAGCTAATAGGAAGCAAGGTCAGGGGTAGACAGGAAGAACTGCAGATGCTGGATTCTTGAGCAAAAAACAAAAATGTGCTGGAGTAACTCAGCGGGTCAGGCAGCATCTGTGCAGTACATGGACAAGTAACGCTTCAGGTTGGGATCCTTCTTCAGGTTTTTCTTCAGAGGGAAGAGAGATGTGGGCGGGCAAAAACCTTTCAAGTGATCGGTGGATACATGTGAGGGGGTTGTTCGTCTCGATCCCGAAACGTCACCCATTCCTTCTCTCCAGAGATGCCGCCTGAGTTACTCCAGCATTTAGTGTCTACCTTCGGTTTGATTAGCAGATAGGTGGACAAACGCCAGAGATGAGAAGGAGACAAAAAGGCTGCAAGAAATTGAGAATTGATGTGAATTGTGAGGCCAATGGTGGAGCCTCATCACCAGTATAAACTGTTGAGGATCTGTGATAGTTCGAAAGTATTTTTGAGATTCAGTTTTGTATAAATTAAGAATGTTGTAAATTTTTTTGAATTTAAAAAAAAAAATCCAAATTGAATATAAATGCACCGAGCTGAGAAATAAATACAAATTGAAAACAGGGGTAAATGTTGAAAAGTAATTAACAGAATTTGCCCTGCTTACCTCTCTCCGGCTAACTTATGAGGCCAGAAATCGTCTTTGAAACCAGTGGGGTGTCTGCATTGGGGACGTGCATTCCCCCATGGGGAGTGGATTGACTTGCATCTGTCACTCAGCATAACCCAGTCCTGAACTACAATGGGTTCATCTAAGTTGCGGCTTACTGCTATAACGGGAGCTGCATGCCAGCATGATTCGACCCAGTAAATTGAATGTGCGGCTGTCAGGCCTCACTGTGGCTCATTTAGTATTGGTGCCCAGAGACAAATTTCTCCTTGACCTAAAACATTGACACTGTTTCTCTGCCCATTGATGCTGCCTCTGGCATTCTGCTGTTCTACCCCAGTATGATTGTTTTAGTGTGAGATGAGGCGATAGCCCATAAATTCATCCCCAGTTAATTAAGTTGCATTAAATATACTTTACCATTGCTGCTGTGCATCCTATATTACTAGCTATGTATTAATTACCTACAATTATTGCCAATGTAGCCGTCTATTACACAAAAATAATCAATGTCCAGTCAAATATTATTGCTCAGTGATTTGGATTAGAAAGGCTGAATATAGCATTTTGCCATTGGTTTAGATATATTACTGTCATGTGTATCAAGGTAAAGTGAAAATCAATAATACAATCAAGTCAACCTCAAGTACAATAGATAGTTTTGTTTTGGGCTGGCACAGTGGCTGGGGTTTTGGGGTGGCACAGTGGCTGGGGTTTTGGGGTGGCACAGTGGCTGGGGTTTTGGGGTGGCACCGATGCTGGGGTTTTGGGGTGGCACAGTGGCTGGGGTTTTGGGGTGGCACAGTGGCTGGGGTTTTGGGGTGGCACAGTGACTGGGGTTTTGGGGTTTTGGGGTGGCACAGTGGCTGGGGTTTTGGGGTGGCACAGTGGCTGGGGTTTTGGGGTGGCACAGTGGCTGGGGTTTTGGGGTGGCACAGTGGCTGGGGTTTTGGGGTCGGCACAGTGGCTGGGGTTTTGGGGTGGCACAGTGGCTGGGGTTTTTGGGGTGGCACAGTGGCTGGGGTTTTGGGGTGGCACAGTGGCTGGGGTTTTGGGGTGGCACAGTGGCTGGGGTTTTGGGGTGGCACAGTGGCTGGGGTTTTGGGGTGGCACAGTGGCTGGGGTTTTGGGGTGGCACAGTGGCTGGGGTTTTGGGGTGGCACCGATGCTGGGGTTTTGGGGTGGCACAGTGGCTGGGGTTTTGGGGTGGCACAGTGACTGGGGTTTTGGGGTGGCATAGTGTCACAGCTGGTAGAGCGCCGAAGACCTGATTTCAATCCAGATCTTGGGTGCTACCTGTAAGAAGTTTGTACATTCTCCCTATGACCGTGTAGATTAATTGGCTGCTGCATATTGCCCCAATGTGTAGGATGCGAAACTGGGATAACATAGAACTAACTTGAACGGGTGATCGTTGATTGGTGCAGACTCCCTGGGCTGAAGGGTCATTCTGTATCCACTCGAGAAGATACAGAGTGCAGAAAATAGTTCTCAGCAATTTAGCGCATCAGTTCCAGAGACAAAGTCCAATATTGGCAATGGGCAGAGGTGAATTGGACAGAACTCTCGCTTATGGAAGGACCATTCAGAGGCTTAAATGTGGGTCGGCAACACCAGTGTAAATGAAGAATTCTCATTCTGCACTGGAAATGACTGAATAAAGAAGTGACAACCATCTACTTTTTTCTTTGCAGACACTACTATTTTGGACCTGTGAGAAATATCCACGCCCTAAGGATTGGAAAAGGTTCCAGAAAAGTTTTCTGCGGTTGGTGAAGAAACTTCAGAAATGTGTGCTGCAAAGATACCTCCGCCATTACTTTGTAAAGAGCTACAATCTGCTTAAATACGCTAACACAAATGAACTGGATATAACATCTCAGAAAATTAATAACTTCTTAATGAACCCCGGTGTGTTCGTCCATTGAATCCAATAGCGTTTTTGTCAAACAAGTGATAGGTTCCACTGCACTAACTGTTAAAATGTTTTAAAACCCCCACGTTTTACCAATCTTATAATTTAATTATTTTTAATACCGGGACTAGCGGGTGAATAGATTTTAGCCAAATACAAAGTTATTGTACAAATACTTGTGCAAAATCTTTTCCTATTTTTGATGAATATCCGTACCTCCATTAAAATTTGAGAGAGAAGCTTAAAGGTTCCTGTTCTGCGTTTATTCATTTACATTGCCATTCACTTGTTCTGTAAAGTGCCAAAAGATTTAAACGTCTTTGCTCTGAACTATTGTTCTTTGAAGAATAATCAGTCATTTCAGATTACGATTTTTATATTTGCCCTTACTGTGTGATGCTCTTAAAAATAAAAGTATTACTTGCAGCCATTGTTTAGTGTTTAATTAATTGTTCTTTTCCAGGAGCCACCATTTGCCAATGAGATCATGAAATATATAATGTAAATCGAATTAAAGACGCATTCTGTACCTCTAATTTAACTCATTCCATAATAAATATTTCTGTTCAGCAAAACATATTGTTTAGCCCAAAGACTTGGATTCTTCCTTGATTATTAAAATGTACCAGTGGTATTGGGCAAAAACAAAGTGCTGAAGGAAGTCAGCAGATTCTTGTGGAGGGAACAAACAGACAATGATTTGGGTCAGGGTCCCTTCTTCATTCCCCACACAGATGCTACCTGATCTGCTGAGTTCCTCCTGCAATTGGTGCTTTTGTTTAGTTTAAATCCAAGATAGAGCACCCATTCGGCCCACCAAGACCACACTGACCATTAATCACCCGTTCGCACTAGGGGAATTTAAAGAGGTCAATTAACCTACCAACCTGCATGTGTTGCACGTTTGTAGGTTAATTGACCGCTTTAATGTGGGAGGAAACCCACACGGTCACGATTGCAGCAACTACAGTCTCTTGTGTCACCACTGGCATTGGTATTGGTTTGTTACTGTTCCGTATACCATGAAACACTGAAAAGCCTTTGCGTGCTCTCCAGTCAAATCATACTATAGAGTCAAACCATTCAGAAGTACAACAGGTAATGCAAAGAGAATAATACCGGGATGCAGAGTATGGTTTTACAACATTGTTATGTTACAGTTACAAAGAAAAAGTCCAAGGTCAACAATGAGGTAGGTTGGAAGATCAGTGAGTATTAGTATTAAATAATTAATTGAATTTACAATAATAAAATCAATTGACACTGCTTCTTAAACTGGTAGTGTATATTCCTCTAACTAATAAGTGGTTAATTAACCAATTGTGAAACGTTGACTGCACTGCAACTCTGGAAGGTCCAGTATTGCTACAATTGTGTTCCACTGTTGGATTCAATGTTCTTTCAGTGGAGAAGAATGCTCCAAGAGAGCAAGGGAGATCTCAATGTTTCTAGATTTTTCAAAAGATTTTAGATGTTTTTATGTTTAGTTTAGTTAGAAATACAGTGCGGAACCAGGCCCTTTGGCCCACCGGGTCCACACCGACCAGCGATCCCCACATTAACGCTATCCTACACACACTAAGGACAATTTACACATATGAAGCCAATTAACCTACAAAACTGTACGTCTTTTGAGTGTTGGAGGAAACCGAAGATCTCAGAGAAAACCCACGCGGTCACGGGGAGAACGTACAAACGGTACAGACAGCACCCGGGTCTTGGACGCTGCAAGGCAGCAACTCTTCCGCTGCGCCACCGTGCCGCCACTGAAAACAAAAAGCATGTCGTTTAAATGTTGACATTTGTGGTGTATTTTCATTCTTTGAACAGTTAAAAGTTTGTGAATGTTACAGGCAAGTTTGGCAGCTGACTCAGTTAAACCTGTCCAGGAACTTATCAGGGAGATCTCTGAACCAGATCCTGTCACGGGAGTTCTGAGAGACCCTCTTTCACTGCCCTCCCTCTGGTTTTCAACCATGACCGGGCACAGTCACTTGCCTTTGCCACCATTTTATGCCGTGTGACTTCCAGCTCCCAATACCAGGCCTCCCAGTGTGCACTCAACCAGGATCAAAGGGACTCAAACAGTCATCCACGTTATTGTGATACAAGTTTGTGCCTTGCCTCCAGAATTCCCACCCCACCACCCTGAGGGTGAAACAAAGTCCTCCACTCCCTTCCTATCTATTGACTAATTTGGTTAATCTACACTGTTCAATAAACGTCTCTGCTACAGGAAACTGAAAAACTTCCTATTGATGCTGTATCTGTGTCTCATAATTTTAAATGCTTCAATTCTTTTTTACGTGTCCTGTGCCCAAACAAACAAAAGCCAAAGTAATTCAGCCTTGTTAATATCTTCAAAAAACTCATCTGCAATGTGAGAAGCATTGTCACATTGTGTCTATGTTCAACACATTAAGTGTTCTTCAAATACTTATTAAATGACCGGTCTGAAGAATGTTCCAGAAACATCACCTATCCATGCCCTCCTGAGATACTGCCTGACTTCTGACCAAGTCAAGTCAAGTTTATTCGTCACATACACACACGGGATGTGCAGTGAAATGAAAAGTGGCAATGCCTGCGGACTTTGTGCAAAATACAAACAAACAAACAACCAACCAACAAACTACAAACAGAATGGAACAGAATCACATGGTATTTTCCATATTAAATATTGTGGGTGGTATTGTGGTGCAGTAAAGTTAGTCCCTGGTCAGATAGAAGTTTACAGTCCGAATGGCCTCTGGGAAGAAACTCCTTCTTCCAGCACTTTGTGTTAGATCTAATTCATCTTGTCTCATCACAGATTTATGTGGCCAAACCAGTCGGTGCTTGCATTTGCTGTCCTCTTTATGGTAATAAACTTTCTCATTAATGGATAAATGCTTTGAATTTTTATTTTACGCCGATCAATACAGTTTTGGTGCCACAACACATCAAAATAAATAGCCTAATATCCAAAGCAGGAAACTACCTTTGTACAAGAAAGGGTCTCACCCTGAAACGTCACCCATCCATGTTCTCCAGAGATGCTGCCTGACCTGCTGACTTGCTCCAGCAGACTGCGTCCCGTTGTATATTAGCATCTGCAGTTCCTTGTTTTTATCCCTGCACGATAATTCCTGGAGAAACTCACTGGGTTGAACGTTGCTTTGTGTTGCCAGTAGTTCTGATTGGAATGGCTAGGACTTTCTAATGATTCAGTCAGAGGCAGCGCTATTATGGAGATTACACGCAAGGACTCAAGGATGGTGGAGGCCAGTAAGATGGCTCCCCTGCATCTCTGTAGCTTTGAGTTTAGAGATACACCATGGAAACAGGCACTTGGGCCCACCAAATCCACTCTGACCATCGATCACCCATTCACACTAGTTCTACGTTATCCCACTTTCTCATCCACTCCCTACACATTAGGTGCAATTTACAGAGGGCCAATTAACTCACAAACCTCCATGCCTTGGGAGTGTGGGCGGAAGCCAGAACATCCGGAGGAATCCCATGCAAAGAAAACACCTGGGATCAGGATCGAACCTGGGTCTCGGGCGCTGTGAGGCAGCGACTCTATTCCCTTTCCATTTTGGTGCCATTGTGCCCAATGTTTACTACTGCTAACCATAGGCAAATCTTCACTGGTTCTTCATAGAGTTCAGTGACGCAGACACATGCAACAACAGGAGGGGCATGGTGGAAATGTTATGTCAACAGTTCATTGTATGAGGGTCTACAGTTACAATGAGAGACTGAGACTGTTTTGCTCAAGAAGCCTGAACGGTCCTTGACAACAGCTTATAAAGTGAACAGAAGCCAGAACAGAGTGTGCAGGTAGAGGCTTTTCCCATTGATGGCGGGGTTGCAGACTCTAAGACCCAGGCATCACAGGTATAAAATCTATATTATGAAAAGTCTCATCTTGACCACTTCCGGTCTGCACTGTATATTGATTTTAGAAAAGACGCCACCATATATCGCTATGATGTTTGGCCATCTTACTCACAGTCCTCCTCCGCTGAGCAGGCGCCGAGGATTTTTCCCATCGATGAAAAATAAAAAAGTTATGAGTATTTAAAAAAACCTTGAGTGTGTGAGTGTGTGTGTGTGTGTGTGTGTGTGTGTGTGTGTGTGTGAGTGGACTCAGTGACTGAACTACCAGCCCAAGAATCCATTCAGCACACAATGTCCATACTAAGCCCTCTAGAAACCAGTCCCTTCGGCCCACAACACCATGCTAACGGTCCAGAAAGCCCCCCCCCCCCCCACTCCGCTGGCCAGCAATATTGGAATTGGTGGAGAGGTGGAATATTGCGTCGGGGGACCAGCCCTCCCGTGTGAAGCTGGAACCCAATGGGCCCCTTAGTCTAGTAGAGAATTAAGAGTGACACAAGGAAAGATCTTTCAATGCAGTCCGTGATTGGCATCTGGATGTATTGTCTGCAAGGATGCAGCAGGTTCTATTGCATTCTATTCATTATCTTCCTGCAAGTGGGAATTGGATAAAGAGATGGCTAGGAAAATTTTGCAAAGCAACATATGAGGAGCCGGCGGATGGTTTTAGTCAGTTGCTCTGGCAGAGAGCTTGCATTGATGTGATGGGCTGAATGGCCACCTCTTCCTCTGTCATAACCATTCATTGGTTCTGTAATCTTTCAACACTATCACAGTAGTGCCTTTAGCACGGCTGATCTGCCTGAGCCGCTGCTCAATGCCCCAAGGACAAAGTATGGATAAGCACATCGTCACCATTTGTTCCCATGTTCCTTGTATTCTCTCTCTAAACATACCCTGTCATTTAATCTCAAATAATGACATAAGGGGATATTTTTAACCCTATGGATTTAGGCCAAATAATCAGTTAAAATTATCTGGAAGTAGTTTTGATGACTCTCCCAGAACTGACAATTGAATTACTGAGTGCTGTTGGTCGAGCAGAAATAAAATACTTCCCTGTTCAGATTACAGCATCCTCTACGTAGAACATAACAAGCTTCCTTTTATACGATTATTAAGATTCAATTATTTTCCCGTATTTGCTTAAGCAATAATCTTCTATTTCAACATCTCCTTCTCTGTTGCAGCTGAAGCGTTATCGTGAGAAAATTTAGTGTGAGTTGCAAAAGTTGAAAAACAACACTGGATCAAGAAGCAACTTGTCTTTATGCTATTATGAGCGGGTGCACATTCAAAAGCTGTAACAAAGGCAAGAAAGCAGAACGCTTTCAAACCTCAACACACTTACAGATCCAAAAATGAGACTGAGGTGGTCCCACTAAAATAAGACAAGCCTAATCCATAGGGTTTTTATAAAGTATACATTGTGTATCTGCTGGTCAATGTTCAATCCCCGATCTAAAATTAATCCAGGTTATCTAATTTAACAGCACGGTAACATTGGTTTTGGCAAACTGCGTCATTCATGAAAACATGACTAAACTTGTGACACGGTCTGTTTGACATCCACAGCGGGACACATTTTAATGGGTTATTTTCTCTTTGCCAGTAATGAAGATGAGCTATCAAGATCAATGTAGATCACAATCTTAACGCTGGAGGTGCCTAATAACTTCCAATGAAATAATACAGCTTTTATAGTTTGTTGAACAAAGCGCGGAACCAGAGTAAAGATCATAAAGAAAATGACGAAACTACAGTTGACTCTTAATTTACAGCAGCCTGTATCGGTCTAAGGTGTTAATACGAAAGAGAGGGACACTTAGTCTTTGATATTTAGAACAGCTTTCAATGACTTTTGTATCAATACCTAAAGGGAAAACAAAGAAAGATATTACACTTAAGGTACAGGTACAGTATTAAATAAGCAAAGACACAAGGAACTGCAGATGCTGGAACCTTGAGCAGGACACAAATTGTTGGAGGAACTCAGCTGGTCAGGCAGGATCTGTGGAGGAAATGGACAGGTGACATTTTGGGTCGGGACACTTGTTCCGACTGATTGTAATGGGGGTAGAAAGCTGAAAGAGAGGTGCAGGTCGCGGGACAATGCCCGGCAAATAATAGGTGGTTGGATACAGGTCAGGAGGGTTGGATCGGCAAATGCATGGAGTAAGTAACAAAGGAGATAAAAGGGAGTCAGATAATTTTAATAAAAATGAGAAATTAAATAAATGAATGTCTTATGACCAAAGTTCAACCCAAACAGAAGTGAAACCCCAATTTATAATCTTATTCTTTTTCAACTTTAATCTGTGCTGATAGGAAAATGTCTGCCTGACTCCAATTATGTCTTTACTTAACAATGGAGATAGATGTCTGATCATTGTTTCCTGGCCAGAAAAGATGCTGGGATAAGGATCTGAGACCAAACTGGTCACAGAGAAATAACATTTAAATAGCTCCATCAAAATGGGCGAGATCTCCCACTGCCCCATGTATTCTACCCACACACTCAGTTTAGTATTTTAGTTTACTTTATTTCTGTTACGTGTACTGAGGTACAGTGAAAAGCTTTCTTCATTGCGTGCTATCCAGTCAGCGGAAAGACTATATATGATTACAATCAAGCTGCCCACAGTGTACAGACGCAGGACGAAGGGAATGAAGTTTAGTGCAAGATAAAAATCCAGTAAAGTCCAATTAAAGAGAGTCCGAAGGTCTCGAATGGGGTATGTGGCTGCCCAGGACCACTTACCATCCAAGTAGAACTGCTCCTGCCAAAGATGCGATGAACAAAATCTTTATTGATGAAATACTCTTCAGCATTAGTCTCAGAAACTGGATCGATGGATGTGGAGTTGTTTAACTGGAAGAAACACTTTTCTTTCACAACAAACTGCTTTGCTCCATCTGTCCAGTGGGTGGTGCTTTAGGCATGGGTATAGGCATGCACAGGCTGGTTTACTGGAGAATCTATCTAAATGTATGACAATGAAAAGACTGTCAGATTAGAGAATGTCTCAGAGATATATATGTTCTAAAGGAGTCACATTAAATTTCTGCCAGTTGTTATATTCATGACCGGCATGTGGACTGACATGCATGACATTCGGCATGACAGTCCCACTTTGGACTTTTTCTTTTTCCTTTTTCCTTATCCTTTTTCTTTTGTAAATGGCATCAACATTTCTCTGTGCCATGCATATGTGACAATAATGAACCTTTGAACCATATTTCACAGTTTCTTTCAGGGTGCAACCAATTCCCATTCCAGAGGCAGCAGTCTGCAGGGATATTTTGGACACAAATAGTCACACCGAAGGCCCTCAACAGGTGCTTTTGATAGCAATCACAAACCATAACCTCTACCTCTCTTAAGTCAAGCCATTTTTAAAGCATTTAATAAGAAATGATTAGTGGGAAGAAGGTTTGTGAATTACATGAGGAATATTATTCTGACTGCATTTACATTTTTGATTTCCAAATGCAGTGGAATGTATTGGAGATTTGAGACGGCTTAAAGGTTTTCTGGTAATCATTCCACACTTTGAGGGGTGAATATGATGTCAGTATCAGGATAATATGGTTGTCAGAAAGGTTTAGAAATAGATAACTTGCAACATGGGTGGCACAGTGGTGTAGCGGTAGGGTTGCTGCCTCGCAGCGCCAGACACCCGGGTTCGATTCTGACTACAGGTGCTGGCTGTAAGGAGTTTGTTCGTTCTCCCGATGACCACATGGGTTTTCTCCGGGTGCTCCGGTTTACTCCCACATTCCAAAGACATGCAAATTTGTAGGTTAAATGTAAATTGTCCCTAGTGTGTAGAATAGAACTAGTGTGCAGGTGATCACTGGTTGGTGCAGACTCAGTGGGCCAAACGGTCTGTTTCCATGATGTATCTCTAAACTAAAACAACTGATAAAATGGATTCAAGAAGACTGGTATGACCCAGGTACCTGGAGAAAACAGGGATCTCATCAGGGAATTTCAGTTTGAACAGTTTTGAAACAGGCAAAAACTTGTACCATGGTGAACATGTGCAAAACATGTATTCTTCCAGGGCCTTGTGTTTTACATGCTCTTTAGTTTGGTCATTTAGGGGTGGGGTGGTGTGGATGGTAGGAAGGGGCCTTCCTACTCAGGGCTTTTGCACATGTTGGTGAGAGATCCATAACTCAGCTGAACTGTGGTGCTCTCCATCAAATAGACTTCTAAATACGCTTTTGATAAATGAACAAACAAAAGGCCCCAAGCCGTGGGTAAAAACTTGACAAGTTGGCAAAAGAGAGTCACAAAACGGATTGGTTGCATCTGCCAATACCTTGGAGTTGAAGGTGGGGAAGGGAGGCAGGCAATGTTTAGATTATTTTAGTTTAATTTAGAGATACAGCATGGAAACAAGCCCTTCCATCGACCAAATCCACACTGACCATTGATCACCCGCACACTAGTTCCACATTATCCCACTTTCTCATTCACTTCCTATACACAAGGGAAAATTATTTTAGAGGCCAATTAACCTACAAACCCACACTTCTTTGGGACATGGGAGGAAACCAGAGAAAACTGATGTGGTCACACGGAGAAAGTGCGAACTGCACATGGGCAGCACCCGAGGTTAGGATCAAACCCAGGTCTCTGGCGCTATGAGGCAGTGGCTCCAACAGCTGTGCGACTGTGTCGCCAATGGAAATGGGTGGAGACAACTAAGAAATTACTAATATCAGTAGAAAGAAATGTCTATATGGGCAGACAAAATGGAGAAGGGCAAACGAAAGGAAAGCCACAAAATATTACATAAATTAGAAAGCAAAATACTGTGGGTGATGGAAATGTGAAGTAAAAGCTGAAAATGCTGCAAGTACTCAGGAAGCATCTCCACAGAGAGAAACAGAGAGAATATTCCAGACTGATATCCTTGCATCAGACTAAAAGGACAAATACCTGAAACGTTAACTCTTTTTCTATGTTTCTATGTTTCTATGTTTTTCCTTCCAAGGGTGCTGCCTGGTCTGCAATGTTTCCAGTATCTTCTGTTTTTGTTTCAACTGATGTTAAAAATTTACAACTTCAGTAACAACAGAAAAAAAAAAAAACTGCTGGGGGAACTGCAACAGGATGTGTTTCGATGCCATAGTAATTGACAGCACATAGCACTTATCTATCAGGATTGTGGGAGATAGATTTTCTGCTCCGCTGAGATGAATGGAAGTGGTGCAGCTGTGGAGAAGGCAGGAAAGCAGGGATGACCCTGCAAGAACTGAGTTTCGATTGAATGATACAACATGGAAACAGACCCGTCGGCCCACTGAGTCCACACCAACCATCGATCACCCATTCACACTAGTTCTATGGTATCCCACTTTCTCATCCACTGCCTACATTAGGGCCAATTAACCTACAAATCCACATGCCTTCAGGATGTGGGAGGAAACCGGAGCACCTGGAGGAAACCCATGCGATCACAGGGAGAACGTGCAAACTCCACACAAGCAGCATCTGGCACAGAGACAGTTGCACCACTCTGCTGCCTAAAGTTCAGAAAATGACACCAAGTGCTCGAGTAACTCAGTCAGGCAGCGTCTCTGGAGAACATGGATAGGCAATGTTTTTGGTCGGGACCTTTCTTGAGACTTCTGCCTAGAGTTCAGACCATGCTAATCTTAAATTACATAGTCTGAAGAAGGGTTTCGGCCCGAAACGTTACCTATCTCCTTCGCTCCATAGATAGAAACTCCATGAGTTTCTCCAGCATTTTGTGTACCCTTAAATTACATCTGATGGACCCAGGTAGAGACATGAACTGAATAATAATTCATTGAGAAACATGCATTATTTATTTCTTGCAGACTGGAACCACAATTGCAGTGTCATCATTCGCAATTAACTGACATCACATGGTAGGCTGCAATTTTAATAACACAGGAAAAGTACATCAGCAGCTTTTTAAAGCTACGAGGAAAGGAGAAAATTATTGAGAGCAAAAAGCCGCATGTGGGTGGCATAAAATCCTATTCTGGTAAGCAACTGACCAAGAATTGAGAACCCTGCATTACTGAATCTTCCCATCATAAGCACCTTCTTAACCTGAGCTGCAAAATATGTTAATCTGATAGATTTTCAGTTGATTTGCTCGCTGGTATTCATGCCAGTTTGCATTTTCTGCAGAAGGAAGACATGTCCAACAACCTCAGTCCGCGTGAAAATAAAATAAAACAAAACCTTAAATGTTTCTTTGCAATAGATAGGAACTCACCATTCATTTATGTTTTCTGCATTACAGTGTAAGTGGTTTAGACTGACAGGAATGGTTGATGTGCCATTTTGTTCTTCACCCGCAAATGTAAATTGTATTTTGTTTATAGAAACAAATACAAAGGGCAAATACATTTGGGTGTTTTATTTACCAACTTGACATTTATCTTGAAAAAATTAACACTTTCTGGTGAAGGATAGGACCATGCTCAACAAATATCCCGTTCATCTTTTGCGTTTGTTGATCATTTGGAACCCGATGCTATGCTTTTGTCTCAAAGAGAAACTTTCACTTATTCTGTTTTTTATGTGGAAAAGTAAATTTTGAAAGGTTTCCCCATTCAGAACAGGTTGATAAGATTCTGAAGCCTCAGGCACGATGAGATGACACTAGAAATACTATTACGTTAGCCCTGGAGAATGAAGTAATAACTAGAAAGAACTATTTCCAATTTTTGTGTTAGAGATAACAGCATGGAAACAGGCCCTTCAGCCCACCGAATCCATGCCGACCATCGATCACCCGTTCACACTAGTTCTATGTTTCGCACCTTCTCATCCACTCCCTACACGTGAGGGACAATTTACAGAGTCCAATTAACGTACACACCCACACATCTTTGGGATGTGGCAGGAAATCGGAGCACCGGGACGAAACCCACGCCGTCACAGGGAGAACATGCAAACTCCACACAAACAGCACCCGAGGTCAGGATCGGCTCTGGGTCTCCAGCGCCATGAGGCAGCAGCTCTACCAGCTGCACCATTGTGATGCCCACAATTAAAGACCGTTTACTCAAAATGTCAACCTATTGCCTCTCTCTTGAATATTCCCAATATTTTATTTTAGATATAGGAGAATGAACACGCCGTAACCTAGTTCTGTGCAGAATGTTGACAGAGACAAAATCTTATTTCGATAAAGAAAAAATCTTTACTCCATTACAGGTAAGGAGACATATTTATAAAATCGAAGTGGAAAATACATCTCAGCTCATAACTTCCCTACATTATTCTACGTTATATATGTTATTATAAGTCTTTACCAGTGCCTCATATAGTGTTTTTAGGATTAAATATGCAGGAAATTAGACTCTCAGAAATGATGCCAGACAGATGAATTACAGATGAATAGGGCACGTGAGAATAATTAACAAACTGCTGGAGGAACTCAATATGAATATGAATATTGATTTCTCTAACTTCAAGTAACCCCTGCATTCCCTCCCTCTCCATCCCTCCCCCACCCATCACAGTTGTTTCCTTTATCATTGTAACCTTTTTGCATATCTTTCATTCATTGTTCTATATATCTCCACATCATCGTCAATATCTCTCATTTCCCTTTCCCCTGACTTTCAGTTCTCGACCCGAAATGTCACCCATTCCTCACCAGATAAGATGCCTACCCCGCTGAGTTACTCCAGCTTTTTGCCTCTCTCTGCTGGAGGAACTCAGCAGGTCAGGCAGCATTTGTGGAGGGAATAGACAGATGATGTTTCTGTTTGAGGTGCAGATTCAGACTCACTAAAGGATCCCGACCTGAAACCTTGTCTGTTCATTCCCTCCACAGTTGACCTGCTGAGTTCTACCAGCATTTTGTGTTTTGTTTAAGATTCCAGCATCTGCAGTACCTTGTGCCTCCTCTTTCCTATTGGCATATTGGGGGCAACTACTATTGAGGCCTCCAGACCCTAATCCTTATGGAAGGAATACTGCAAGGGGTAGGCCAACAACAATGACTGGAAGAAAACATATGAGATAGAAATAAGATTCTAAAGCAAAATGTTGTATATCAAGAGATTATGAGAAAAAAAAACAGAAGGTGCTCTAAATATTCAACATATCAGGTAGCTCAGGGAAGAGAGAAACAAGAGTTTACATTCTAGCTTAATGACCTCTTATCAAAAAGTGCATGGCTTAAAGTTTTAACTCCTTTTTTTCCCAGATGCAATTTAACCTGCAGCGGAACTACTTTTGATTTAATTAGCCCTTCAAATATTGCATAATTTCTAGTTTAGATGCCAGATTTTCTGTTAATAGTGTTGCTTAATAGCTATGCAGTTCAAATTCAGTCCTCTGTTTTGAGTTTTAACAACAAAACCAAAAATAATTTTGTAAGTGTTTAGCCCTTTGTTGCAACATTTGATGACCTCAATGGAATATAAAGGGAATTTGGCCTCCACGGAGGGCAGGGGAGAAGGCAGGCCCGGGTTATTGATTGGGGACGATCAGCCATGATCATAATGAATGGCGGTGCTGGCTCGAAGGGTCAAATGGCCTCCTCCTGCACCCTACTTTCTATGTTTCTGAATCAATCAACGGACATCCATTTTAGTTTAAAGGCTTTTTGTGCTCATGTTTTGACTTTGGGGTTTGTTATAGGACAACTGATTGAGTGCAATGAGATTGTTAAGCTGGTATTTGTCCAGAAAACTTGAAAAAGTACATGAATTGTCTGATTCACTGCCTGGGAGATCTGGTGGCGAGATTACAAATCTGGTAAAAAAACAAAATTGCAAATGAATTGAGAACACATACTGTATTTATTCCAATTACAATGAAACATATTTTGAAAATGAGGAAATATCCAGAATGACATATTTCACAATCCTTATTCAATGGCAACACATCAATGCCTCATAATTTTATATATACATCTTGTGATTTACGATTGTTTGATGCATGCGTTTTAGAAATCGAGCTTTGTATTTTAGAAATAACAGGCTCAAATTTATGCCTGCTTAAATGTTTAGATGTGCTGAAATTTATGATAAACTTATATGTTTAATTTATGCGTTTTTGAATTACACACTGCTTTTTGAGAACATAGCCCCCATGTAAAACGCAAGATGCCTGTAGTTATATCAGGTGTCACCACAACTCCAGGCATTCCAGAGAAAACAATCCAAGTTTGTCTAAACTCTCTTTATAAGTAATACCCCTCTACTCCAGGCAGTATTCTGGTAAACTTGTGCCTTCTAGAAAGACTCCACCTCCTTCCTGTAAGTGGGCCCTGCAAAACTGCTCGCAATTTCCCGATCTGCATCTACTCTCAGGCCAACATCAAAGCCTGATCATTCTGCAGCCATTTCAGAACCTACGAAACTTGGGTCGAGTCATAGAATCTTACGGAAACAGGCCCTTTGGGCCCACTTGCCCATGCCAACCAAGATCTGCATTAGTCCAAATGGCCCGTGCCCGACCCAAGAAGAAACAAGTCATCCTGAATCTCAAGGGACTGCTAGGAAGAGGTTTCAAAGCAACTCCATAACTGTGATGTATAATTGTGTGCAAAGTTAACATTCAATGCCCATCTCTAATTGCACACGATGTTGATGGTAGAAAGGATTCTCTATGGTTAAAACCAACTGTGATGTTGCATTACATTTCCACGTCAGGGCCCAGTGTGGGTTTGCACGGATTTCTGTAGCCAGTGGTATTTGTGTGAACCTGCTGTGTGTCCTTCTTGATGCTAGAAATTGCTAGTTTAGGAGGCATTGTTGGCAAGGTGCTGCACTTCATGAAATGGTGACTTTGGTAGTGGTGGAGGGTGGGAACTGTCAGGGTGAAGCATTCCCAGTGAAAAAAAACTCAGCAACGTCCCAGTCAGTATCAGACATTTTGATTGTTATTGAAGTTATGCTAAGTCATGCAGCAACATTGAAACAGTCTTTGTCTACACACTGCCAGGAATGTACATTTGGATTTACCAACTTATTTTCTCCATTCAGAACAGCCCAACATTGCAAAGAAACTTTCGAATCTCTGATGGAGCAAACGTATCCCACGATTTGTTGTAGACAGGGATCCCTCAACACATTTGTTCTGCCTTTCTCCGTATAGCAGTCAATCAAATTCCACCAGAGCATAATCCTCATCTTTTATTTTAGACATTTAGGCCCACTTCTTTTGCATGTGATAAACGGTTTAGATCAGTTTATTATTGTCACGCGTACCAAGATACAGCGAAAATCTTCTGTTTGCCTGCTATCCAGTCAAAGAAATGACTATGCATGAATACAATCGAGCCGACCGCAGTGCACAGACAAAGGAAAAAGGGTCCAACATTTAGATATAGTATAAAGATATATCACTGAAGTCCGATTAAAGATGGTTCAAAGGCCTCCAGTAAGTTACAGATGTCAGGACTGCACTTTAGCAGGGGAAGATGTATGCAGTGTATATAGTGTCATCAAACAAGATTACACCTTAAATTCCTAGTCATTAATAATTGGAAGAGCTGTTAACTCTCTGATAACAGTGGGCCGTTTAGATGTAATTATTTCTGCTTTATAATACAATGAGTTATCCGAGTCTAGTTTAGTTTATTGCTACATGTACAAGCTTTTGTTGCGTGCTAACCAGTCAACGGAAAGACAATACATGATTACAATTGAGCCGTCCACAGTGTACAGATACAGGGTGAAGGGCATAATGTTTAGTGCATTAAGGATAGTCAAAGATAGTCCAAGGGTCTCGGATGAGGTAGGTAGTTTCGAGTCGGGATCTTTCTTCAGAGTATGAAGAAGGATAAAACGTCATCCATCCTTTTTCTTCAGAGATGCTGTCTGACCTGCTGAGTTACTCCAGCACTTTGTGTCTATCTTTAGTATAAACCAGCATTTGCAGTTCCTTGTTTCTACTACACTGCTGAAACTGCAGGGTAAATTCTAACGCTAAATGATGACAGTAACACAAATACCAAGAGCAAATCATGCATGGCTTATCTTTTCAAAATCAAATTAGAACCATTATAAAGCCATCGAACAGGAAAATACTTCTCTTAATACTTGAATCACAATGTGAAGCATAACTACGAGGCACTTTAATTGGTCTGAGGATGAAATACTCTTTTAAAAGCAGAAATATGCAATTCTGATGTTTTAAATCAAAGTATGTTTATGTAATACGGCAAAAGGACGTGCAGCTGAGGCTAGTCAACTGCACGACGAGGTAAGCAATCTTGCCGATCTTTTCTGACCATGGAATCTGCAGATCTAAACCAGGATGTTCAATTTGGATAGTTAACATGTTATTTTATGTTATTAATGAACCCGTTGTTGCATTTATCCTATTGAAATAAAGATATTGCTAAATGTTTAAGAGATAGGAAAGGAATCAACCATTAAGCCTTCAAACCCAGTTCACCATTCAATGCGATCGTGGACGATGCTAGGTTGCGGGATACAGCAAGGAAACAGGCACTTTGGACCATGCTGATAATTAAGTATCCAGTATTATACCAATTCTAAACTAAAGCTTTTTTTTTCCTTATTTTCTGCACATCCCCATCAGCTATCTTGTACACATCTACACACATAGAATGGAGCACAAAGCACAGCAACAGGCCCGTCGACTCACAACGCTTGTGCTGAACATGATAAATTAATCTCCTCTGCCTGCACAAGATCTGTATCCTTTCATTCTCTGCATATCTACATGCCTATTTAAAAGCCTCTTAAACGCCACCAACGTATCTGCCTCCACCACCATCTCTGGCAGAGAGTTACAGACACCAACCACTCTGTGTAAAAAACTTACCCCGCATATCTCCTTTAAATTTTGACCGTCTCATTTTAAAACTATGCCCTCTAGTCTTTGACATTTCCAGCCTGGAAAGGGGGTTCTGCCTGTCTACCCTAATTTGCCTCTCTTAATGTTATATTCTTCTATCAGGTCTCTCCTGAACCTCCGGCCTGTTTCCGTGCTGTAACTGTAAAGTCTAAAGTCTAAATGCTGAGGACTATATTTTGCGCTCTACATCTTCCCCTTTCATTGAGTGTGACTTGATTGCATTTAAGTACGATATAACTGATCTATTTAGATAGCATGCTAAAACCTTTCACTGTACCTCGGTACACATGACAATATTAAATCTAAACTTAAAACATTTATCCTCTTTGCAACCATGAATAGTCTTCTACCCCCTTATAATGAGACTGTGACCACCCAGTTCCAGACCCCTAAACCAGAGGAAATATCCCCGGGGCACCAACACTGTTGATCTTTTGAATGACACGCTTGAACCTTGTACTGCATATAAACACATCTTCCTCTCGCTAGACTGCTTTCTGCAGTTGAACAGTGTGCCAAAATCAACTATGGTGAATAGTCATCAAAAATGTGTTGCTCCTCCTTCCGGACAGGAAATTAGGATAATAGGAGAGTAGTTTAGTTTAGTTTCGAGATACAGCATGGAAACAGGTCCTGTGGCCCACTGAGTCCACTCCAACCATCGTTTACACTAGTTCTCTGTAGTCACACTTTCGCTTGCTGCACACACGGGACAATTTACAGATGCCAATTAACCTACACACGCACACGTCTTTGGAATGTGGGAGGTAATTAAAGCACCCTGAGGAATCCCACGCGGTCATATGGAGAACGTGCACATTCCATACAGACAGCACCTGTGGCCATGTTGTTAGTGTACATGATTTATCAAAGGGATAAATCTAGGGGTACGTGATTTATTAAGACAATAATAGAAATGGCTAGTTGACAGGCAATGTATTCTATGGTTGGAGACTGGGGCACTATTTTATAGCAAAAATAGGTTCATAAATCAAAAACATAGTATAAACAATAAGCATAATGGTTAAAAAAATGTAAATTAAGCATTCATAAATTGAGGAATCCAATGCTTCAACAGGCAGGTCACCAGTGCATTCTTACGCAGTCATGGAATGGCAATAAACCTTCCCCTTCTCAATAACTTTCACACATTTCCTGACTATAAAAACATCTTTAATCAGACTTCAATGTTATACAGAAAGCTGATACAGTCGTCTTTCAAATGTAGAAACAAGGAACTGCATTTACTGGTTTGTACAAAAGGACGCAAAGTGCTGGAGTAACTCAGTGGGTCAGGCAGCTTCCCTGGAGAACATGGATATGTGACGTGTCGGTCGGGACCCCTCCTCAGACTGATGTCCATAATCAGACAACTATCTGTGGCCACCTATCTTTATCCTTATCATGTTCTCCAGAGGTGCTGCCTGACCCACTGAGTTACTCCAGCACTTTGTACCCTTTACAATCATCCTTTTTAGTTGTACGGAAATAAACTGATACAGTGAGTGACTTTCTGAGCTTGGATTGAGGATGCATTGTTGAAGCATTGTGAACTTTCCCCCTTTATTTAGCCGCGGCTGCCAAGTATGCCTTCAGTTTCAGAGTGGAAAGTTTTCTGGGTTTTTTTCCATTCATGTAATGGGTATAAAAGTTGCTGAGATATGTCACAGAAAATTATAGCTGTCTGAACAGCCTCTGTTGTAATCTTGCTCGACCAACACCCTTTGTTTCCACATCCTGCTTGCGAGATCTTTGTAATAGTGCAGTGAAGTGTATGCTGAAGGGCACCACTTGATGAGCATGAGCTGTGTGCTAAATCCGCTGCGGACTAAATTAAAATAAAACCCTGTTCTCTCTTCTCTTTGAAAGGAACATTTTCATTTAAAAGGATATTTGACAAACTTTTCTTTTAAGGAAAAATAAAATAGCTTTTCACAGCATGATAAAGTAAAGATATTAATAATAAAATATTAACAAATTAATAATGATAATAATTAAAATATATATATACAAGAAGGGTTCCGACCGGAAATGCCACCTATCCTTATCCTCCAGGGATGTTGCCTGACCTGCTGAGTTATTCCAGCACTTTATGTTTATATTTGGAATTTCACAAACTTAAGCAATGACAATACTTTGGAAGTCGCTGTAATAAAGGAAGCTTAACTGTCGCAATGGACACAGCAACTACATACAGCCCAAAAACACAAGTGCTTCAGGAACAGCATGTCGGGTAGCATCTGTGGAGGCAAATGGACAGACGATGTTTTGGGTCATCCCTGTCCGGCAAAAAGACAAAATGGGGAAGGAGGCTCAACCGTGGCTAACGAGGGAAATCAAGGATTGTGTTAAATCCAAGCAAAAGGGGTATAGATTGGCCAGAGGAAGCAGCAAACCGAAGGACTGGGAGAAATTTAGAACTTAACAGAGGAAGACAAAGGGGTTAATTAAGAGGGGGAGTGTCTGTCTGTCCCGACGTCAGAGTTTCGAGCATCCCAATGAGAGGGCCTGTAAATCGGGCCATCCATAGCGGCGACTGCAAAGGGTTCATGGCCCCGACCACGGATGAACAAAGGAGGAAGACTGACTGAATGTTATTGCCTTCCACCACAGTGAAGAATGTTGATTCCACTGTGGTGGATGTTCATGTTGTATTCTATTGTGTATTTTGCTCTTTTTTGATTATATGGCTGAATGGCAAGTCAAATTCCACTGGACCTTAATCGGTGCATGTGGCAATAAATGTGAACTTGAACTTGAAAAAGAGCATGAAAGAAAGCTTGTGGGGAATATAAAGACTGACTCTAAAAGCTTCTGTAGATATGTAAAAAGGAAAAGATTGGTGAAGACAAATGTAAGTCCCTTACTATCAGAGACAGGTGAATTGATAATGGGAAACAAAGAAATGGCAGAACAGTTAAACAAGCACTTTGGTTCTGTTTTCACTAAGGAAGACACAAACAATCTCCCAGAAATACTAGGGGACCGAGGATCTAGTGGGAGGCAGGAACTGAAGGGAATCCACATTAGTCAGAAAATTGTGTTAGGCAAACGGTTGGGATTGAAGGCAGAGAAATCCTCAAAGCCTGATGGTTTTGGATCCCAGAGTACTCAAGGTGGAACTTGGAAAACTTTATTGTCATTCAGACCTTGCGGTCTGAACGAAATTGTGGATGCATTGGTGATCATTTGCCAATGTTCTCTCGACTCTGATTCAGTTCCTGTGGAGTGGAGGGTAGCCAATGTAACCCCACTATTTAAGAAAGGAGGGAGAGAGAAAACGGGGAATTATAGACCAGTTAGCCTTATGGGCCTGTCCCACTTAGGCAATATTTTAGGCGACTACAGGGGACTTGGCTGTCGCCACATGTTCGCCGGTGGTCGCCGGGGTGTCGCCTGCATGGTCGTGAGTAGTCTACTCAGTCGCACAAAGAGTCGTAGCGTATTTCTGGTCGCCGCAAAATTTTCAACATGTTGAAAACATTTCAGGGACAGTGGGTTTGACGCATATGAGCGTATCTTGACTCCTCTTGACGTAGGTGCTATGGTAGGTTGTCGCCAGGTTAACGTAGGTTTTCGCCAGGTGATGTAGGTTCTCGCTGGTGCTGACCGGTGAATTTCATTGGCGCATTGGAAAAAACAATTATATTAAATTTATTTTTGTATGCACTGTTGTATTTTCTTTTTAATCTAATAATAATTCAAACTTTTTTTGTTGTTAAAGTGATGATTCTTTATAGATTTATCATAGACAATTTCACATTTTATGCGATTATTACTTTTTTAAGCACTGTTGTATGATCTTCATCATCTAATAATATCAAACTTTTCTTTTGTTAAAGTGATGATACTTTACAGATTTATCATAGATCATTTAAATTTTTATGTGGTTATAATATTTTTGTATGCAGTTGCATGTTCTGATTAACATTTTGTTGTTAAAACTTTTGTATGTTTCAATATCAATAAAGGAAATGCTTGACATTTTGATAGCAAATTGATGTATGAAGTTATTATTTTTCAAAATAGAGTCTCATGGCACTTTCAAAATGTAATATTCAAATATAAAATTTCATACAATTTGATCAATAAAGCAAACACAAGCATTGTACTGCATTGAAAGTATTTTGGTAGGATGTGGGTGGCCCTGGGTGGCCTGTGTGGGCTGTTTGCTGCTGGTCTTCAGATCATGTCGTTCTGCCATGGTACACTGCCTAGTTTGGAGTTGTAGTAAGTGCAGAGATGGTCTCTCTGCTCCTTGGCTCTATTTTTGCCAGTGTTTCCTGGCAATCTCTCCAGTGGCACCATAGATGCAGCCTGTCCTCCAGCTCTCCATGAGCCTGGTGTGATGTTGCCTGTCTGGTTGTCCACTTGGTCACCCTCCACCATGGCTGCTGCTGCAGCACTTCTGGTACGGATCAGGTTATGGAGGACACATGCTGCATAGACAATGGTCTCCACATTCTTGGGCTCCCGCTCCATCGTAGTCAGCAAGCATTGGAATCTGCTGGCAAGAATACCAAAGGCGTTTTCCACGACCCTCCTAGCCCTGGACAGTCTGTAGTTGAAGATCCTCTGCTCCCTTGACATCTGCCTGTGAGGGTATGGCTTCATCATCCATGACCTGAGTGGGAAGGCATCATCAGCGACCAGTGTGTAGTGGATGTCAGGGTTGTCTTCTCCTGGCAGAGGTTCTGGATCAGGAAAGCCTGCTGTTCCTTCTTCCAGTGCTTGCCCAAAGGAGGTCTCTCACCAGATTCTTCCATCTGTGGCACTGCCAGGTGTGCCCATATCCACAAACAGGAAGTAGTTTGCATCCACCACAGCTAGGAGTACGATGGAACGGAACATCTTGCAGTTGAAGTATATTGAACCTCCCTTGGGTGGACACCTGATGACCACAAGCTTGCCGTCCACTGCCGCACATATGCGTTGGAAGTTCCATCTGCTATCAAAGCCCTGCGCCACTCTCTTCCACTCATCTGATGTACTAGGGCAGTACATGACTCCATAAGCTTTGATGATGGCCTCACAGGTCACGGACAACTTTGCTGATGGTGTTGTGGGCCACAAGAAACATAGAAACATAGAAACATAGAAATTAGGTGCAGGTGTAGGCCATTCGGCCCTTCGAGCCTGCACCGCCATTCAATATGATCATGGCTGATCATCCAACTCAGTATCCCGTACCTGCCTTCTCTCCATACCCTCTGCTCCCCCTAGCCACAAGGGTCACATCTAACTCTCTCTTAAATATAGCCAATGAACTGGCCTCCACTACACTCTGTGGCAGAGAGTTCCAGAGACCCAACACTCTCTGTGTGAAAAAAGTCCTTCTCATCTCAGTCCTAAAGGATTTCCCCCTTATCCTTAAGCTGTGACCCCTTGTCCTGGACCTCCCCAACATCGGGAACAATCTTCCTGCATCTAGCCTGTCCAACCCCTTAAGAATTTCGTAAGTTTCTATAAGATCCCCTCTCAATCTCCTAAATTCTAGAGAGTATAAACCGAGTCTATCCAGTCTTTCTTCATAAGACAGTCCTGACATCCCAGGAATCAGTCTTGTGAACCTTCTCTGCACTCCCTCTATGGCAATAATGTCCTTCCTCAGATTTGGAGACCAAAACTGTACGGAATACTCCAGGTGTGGTCTCACCAAGATCCTGCACAACTGAAGTAGAACCTCCCTGCTCCTGTACTCAAATCCTTTTGCTATGAACGCCAAATGAGACCAAAAGAATCTTGAGGGAAGTGAAGAACCTGAAATATGGTCTGAGGTATCCAGCTACCCTAAGAGTCACCTACAATCAGAATGAACGCTTTTTCACCAACCCTGTGGAGGCACTGGACTTTGCCCAGAAGATTAAGGCTCGAGAGGAAGCTTGAATAATACTTTTAAAACTGAACTTCATCACTGAATAAACTGACTTTGCAGGACTGGATAGAACTAAAGTCGTGTCTAAGGAAGCTGGAGAAACATGTGGATCGGAAACTCTCCCATGGATACTAATAATTAGTATAACTGCACTACTAATACAAATAACTAATAAATACTAAAACTATAGCGTGGTATTTTTACTAATCAGAGCTAATAATTATCACTAATGACCAATACCTATCTATAATTGAAGGTTTAGAGTCAAATATAGTTTGATTTCATTTGCCCTCCTTGGAAACCCTTTTTTTACTTTTTTTATTAATTTTTATTCTTATTTTTCTTTCTTCCTTTTTTCCCGTCTTTTTATTATATTCTTAAATAAGTTTTAAACATATGTATTCTCACATTCCTGATTATTGGAACCCGAATATTTTAAAATCCAATACCCGCGGTAAAATACTGCTATGGAAATTTTTTTTCAAGAAACCAGGGAACTGGTTAAGTTGGTAACATCAACTATGGGAGTCGGTAGATGGTTAGCCATGCTAGTATGGCTAGCACTAACTACACTAATACTAGATGTAGTTTTTTCCTCCTTTGTGCACATTATTAATTTCTTCATCTATCCTCTTTTTTCTTCTATTATAACCTATCGTTATTATTTTCAGTTTGAATGGAGTTAGAAATTGGATCAAAGGAGATATACACGTGAGAAACATTCAAGGGTCTTAAAATTTGTCTATTCGGAGTTCGGGTGTAAGGTTGGGTCTGTCGAACTGAACCATTGGCTCTATTATAGACCTCCATAGACAAAAGATGCAAGATTTAAAAATGAATACGGGGAATGAAGGAATAACGTTTTGTAGCTGGAATGTTAAAGGTATTAATGAGCCAATTAAGAGAGGTAAAGTACTAGCACATTTAAAAGCAATTAAAGCTGATATAATTTTTATTGAAGAAACACACTTAAAAAAAGATGCCGAGCATAGGTTGGAAGCTAAATGGATAGATAAAACGTATCATTCTTCTTTTATACACAAATCCAGAGGCGTAGCAATATTATTTCGTAAATGCACTTTATTTAAACATACATCAACTATAACTGACAGTGATGGTAGATACATTATTGTAATAGGAGAATTAAATGCACAAAAAATGATTTTTGTTAATGTTTATGGACCAAACTTTGATAGTCCACTGTTCTTTAAGAAAATTTTTAATAATATCCCGGAAATAGCACAACATAACTTAATAATTGGAGGAGATTTAAATTAAGACTCTTATTTAGATAGATCCACAAGACAAAAGAAAACCAAATCCCATTCCAGCGACTTATTAAATGCATACATGGATATTAGTAATATTAAAGATGTTTGGAGAGTAGAAAATCCAACTGGACAAGAATATTCATTTCACTCACCAGTACATAAAACCTATTCAAGAATAGATTATTTTTTGGTAAACTCTAAACTCATATCACTTACTTAAAATTCAAAATACCATAATATTACAATCTCAGATCACGCACCTTTAACATTTATGATTAAAATAAATGGTAAAACGGAAAAACAGGGACAATGGAGATTTAACCCACAAATTTTAAAAGACAAAGTAACTCGGGAATATATTATAGAACAGATCAAGATTTTCTTTGAAATAAATGATAAACCAGAAATATCTTCTTCCCTATTATGGGAAACTTTTAAAGCATATGCCCGTGGAATTATGATTTCTTCTCAAGCATTTTATAATAAAGAGAATCGGGGGGAACAACAGGAATTGGAAAAGGAGATTAAACAATTAGACACAGAGAATGCCGCTAATCCATCCATAACAAAACATAACAAATTCGCTGCACTGAAATATAAATTAAATAAAATATACTCAGATCAAGTTGTAAAACTCTATCAATACACTAAACAATTACAATTTGAATTTGGAGATAAACCTCAAAAATTATTGGCTCGTCAATTACGGAAAATGGAGGGAGAAAAAATAATCCATAGGATTAAATCATACAATGGCGAACCATTAGTACAACCCAAAGATATTGATGAGATATTTTTGCAATATTATAACAATTTATATTCAGCTAAAATGACAGAAAACAGGATAGGAATAGAAGCATTTAAAAAAAATGTAATCTGAATGGGTTGGATTCACAAAATAGAGAATCACTAAATGCTGAAATATCAGTAAAATAAATCGAAGAATCTATCAGATCATTAAAAAATGGTAAAACACCGGGACCAGATGGAATTGGTTCGGAATTTTATAAAACATTTCATGATCTGATTGCACCACGTTTGAAGATATTCTATGACTACATCTATACCCACCAGAAACTGCCAGAAACGTTGAATGAATCTATTATAACACTTATACCTAAAATAGACAAAGATCTGGATGACCCAGGATCATATAGAGCTATAGCTCTTTTAAGATACTAACCAAAATATTAGCACAAAGACTAAGCATAGTTATTAATAAATTAATTCACCCGGATCAAACAGGATTTATACCAAAACGATATTCCTCATATAACCTGAGATGATTATTCAATATTATATATTTTAAAAGAGGTATTAATAAAGACCTAGTAATTATATCGTTAGATGCAGAGAAAGCCTTTGACCAGATGGAATGGTCTTACTTGTTTTCGGTTATGGAAACTTTTAAGTTGGGAGAGAAGTTTATTACTTGGGTTAAATTATTATACACTAATCCAACTGCCAGAATACTAACAAATCAAATGCTATCAACTAAATTTAATTTATTCCGAGGCTGCAGACTAGGTTGTCCTTTATCCCCGCTATTGTTTGCACTTGCATTAGAACCATTAGCTCAACATGTGAGATTACATCCTGAAATATATGGGTATGACACCAGAGATATTGAAAATAAAATCTCCTTATATGCGGATGATGTATTACTTTATATTACAAAACCGGAAATTAGTATTCCAAATTTACTAAAATTAATAACTGAATTTGGATTATTTGCAGGATATAGTATTAATTGAAATAAAAGTGCTTATGTCAATAATGGTAAATAACTTACATAAACTACAACAATTTCCTTTTAAGATAGCAAACGAAAAAATCAAATATCTTTTCAATTTATGTAACAAAAATATTCGATTCTTCATTTAAATCCAATTTTCCACTTTTATTGAATAAATTAAATAACAATATTTTATATTGGAAAACATTACCCATTTCAATGCTAGGTAGAATTAATGCAATAAAAATGATTTTTCTCCCGCAATTCCTATATCTCTTCCAATTGATAAATAACTTCCTAAAGTTATGATATATCTTCCTAAAATTTTTTTTAAGAAGGTTGATTCTATAGTCACCAACTTTATCTGGGATTATAAGAGCCATAGAATAAATAAAAAACATTTATGTAAATCAAAAAAAAATGGAGGTCTAGCATTGCCAAACTTTATGTTTTATTACTGGGCAGTTAATATTAAAAATATGAATTTTTGGTTAGTAGAGACAGATAAACAAAGATATTATGGTTTTTTAACTAGTTAAAAATGGAAAAAGAAGATTGTTCGCCTTTTGAAATTAGTTCGATTTTATTTGCTAATATTAAACTAGGTAAAATAATCTATAGTGAAAATCCTATAATAGAAAGTGGAATACGTATCTGGAAACAAATAAAGAAAACATTAAAATTGAAATGTATACCACTAGCCCATACCATTGTAAATAACGTTACATTTAAACCTTCAATCATGGATAAAGGCTTTTTACAATGGAAAAACTATGGAATTAACAAGATGGGCGATCTCTATAGGGAAAACTCCTTCATGTCATTTCAAGAATTACAACAAATTTATGGATTACATTCAAAAGATTACTTTAAATATTTACAAATTAGAGACTATGTAAAAGCAAACACACAAGATATCAGAAATAGAAACACAGAAATTTTAGATGAATGTCTAAATAAACATCCGAACACAGAAAAATTGATATCATATATTTATAACATTTTATTGGAAAACGATGTCCCAATGACAGAAATATATAGACAAACATGGGAAAACGAATTAGGTCAAATAATCAGACCAGAAGTATGGGATGAAAGTTTACAACATATACACCACTGTTCGTTAAATGCTAGGCACTCTCTTATACAATTTAAAATATTACATAGATTACATTATTCAAAATCCAAATTACATAGTATTTTTTTCAAATGTATCTGCCATATGTGATAAATGTCAGCACTAAGAAGCTAATTTAACACACTCATTTACAAATTGTATAAAAATTACTAAATTTTGGACAGACATATTTAGGATAATTTCAAATGTTGTTAATATGAATCTGATCCCTGACTCAAAATTAATAATATTGGGAATATTAGAAACAGATCAACTAATAACAGCGAATCAAATAATTTTTATTGACTACAGTTTAATAATTGGGAAAAAATTAATATTGAAATTCTGGAAAGGTCCTGCATCCCCCACAACCAAAATGTGGATTACAGGAATGTCGGAGACACTTCATCTGGAAAGATTAAGGCTTGTCCTACTGGACAAGTTGGATCTTTTCAGAGGGATATGGTCTCCATTTATTGAATATTTAAAGGGTCAAAATGGCTCGGTGCGAGAGCCTGACTGAAGCCTGAATAAATGAATGGATGAAGAATCATATATAACAAATCATGGATAGATCTCCAATGATGGATAACCTGTTTAATACTCCATTTTGTTTTTGATTTTCTACTTTTACTTTATTTTTCTCTATTTTTTCCTATCTGCAATAAAAAAAATGTATAGAAATACAAATAAGACAGAATTGTTAATATTAATAAGATTACAAATGTATGTGACAAGTATATTTTTTTAATATGTAATATAAATATTTAACAAAAAAAAAGATTGTTGAATATCAGTTTAAAATAAATCTCTTTAAACCAGAAAAAAAAAAAACAAGTCTCAGAAGAGAAAAGGGAATCAGGGAGTCATTACTTGGTAACTTTTGCATGTAAGCGGTGCAGAATGGTAATGTTGTGCTGTCACCAACTGCTACCTGCTCACTCCAACACAGGTTCGGCCTGTCACAGGAGGCACTATCTCCAAAAGGCTGCCAATGTCATCTAATACCCACACCATTCTGACCTCCTCATGTACTGCTCCTGTACATGAATAGGTACAGGAGTCTGAAAATCCTTCCCATCAGGTTCAACAATAGCCGCTTCCCAACAACCATCATGTTTTTGAACACTACACACTACACTAACATCAACTATGAACTTCTAGACAGTTCTTGCTTACACTAAGGACTTTGGGTGTTCTTTTGTACACATATTATGGTTATTAATCTATTGAATTTTTGTTTATTAAAGTTATCAATTTGCATTGTGTTACAGGCCTGCTATGCTACATAGAAAATGGACACAGTGCTGGAGTAACTCAATGAATCAGGCAATTGGAGTCAGGGGAAGGACCCGACCCGAAAAGTCACCTATCCATGTTCCCCAGAGATGCTGCCTGACCTGTGGAGTTACTCCAGCACTTTTTGTTCTTTATCGTAAACCAGCATCTGCAGTTCCTTGTTTCTACACTCGTTACGCTGCTTCATTGTTCTGTTGTCGTGACAATTAAACACTCTTGACTCCCAGTATAGTTCACACGGGTAAACAGCTACCGGGGAACGACAACCTCTCCCTAAATGACTCATATCCCTGAAGAAGCATCGTCTTAACAAGCAAAGAGGAGAAATATGGCCTATAAGTACTTTACAGTCTATGGGTACCTCACTGGTGATTGATGATAGAGTTATAAAGCCTCACAGCACAGAAACAGGCTCTTTGGCCCAACTGGCCCATGCCAACCAAGATGCCCCATTTACACTGGTCCCTCCTGCTCATGTTTGGCCCATATCCCTATAAACCTTTCGCATCCAAATACCTGTCCAAATGTCTGACCAAACAATGACTTTTCAACTTTGTGCCCTTAATATAAGAACAATTGCTTTGTGAGCTGTATATTAATGATTTCCAATGGTCCACAGGCAAGAGAAACTACATCAAATCTACAAAAACAGTATGCAATGTAAATGAGCATCTGCAGTTTCTTGTGTCTGCATAAAATCTACTGTTTAAAGTCTGTGGTTTCTTTGGGTCTCAGGGGGACAGCGGAGCAGGCTAGATTGGCCGAATGGCTTAATTCTGCTCCTATGTCAATAGACAATAGACAATATACAATAGACAATAGGTGCAGGAGTAGGCCATTCGGCCCTTCGAGCCAGCACCGCCATTCAATGTGATCATGGCTGATCATCCCCAATCAGTACCCCTTTCCTGCCTTCTCCCCATATCCCCTGATTCCGCTATTTTTAAGAGCCCTATCCAGCTCTCTCTTGAAAGTATCCAGAGAACCGGCCTCCACCGCCCTCTGAGGCAGAGAATTCCACAGACTCAGCACTCTCTGTGAGAAAAAGTGTTTCCTCGTCTCCGTTCTAAATGGCTTACTCCTTATTCTTAAATTGTGGTCCATGGTTCTGGACACCCCCAACATCGGAACATGTTTCCTGCCTCTAGGGTGTCCAAACCCTTAACAATCTTATATGTTTCAATGAGATACCCTCTCATCCTTCTAAACTCCAGAGTGTACAAGCCCAGCTGCTCCATTCTCTCAGCATATGACAGTCTCGCCATCCCGGGAATTAAACTTGTAAACCTACGCTGCACTCCCTCAATAGCAAGAATGTCTTTCCTCAAATTAGGGGACCAAAACTGCACACAATGTTCCAGGTGTGGTCTCACTAGGGCTTTATACAACTGCAGAAGGACCTCTTTGCTCCTATATTCGATTCCTCTTGTTATAAAGGCAACATGCCATTCGCTTTCTTCACTGCCTGCTGTAACTGCATGCTTACTATCATAGACTGATGTACAAGGACCCCCAGATCCCGTTGTACTTCCCCTTTTCCCAACCTGACGCCATTTAGTGAGTAATCTGCCTTCCTGTTTTTGCTACCAAAGTGGATGACCTCACATTTATCTGCATTAAACTTCATCTGCCATGCATCTGCCCACTCCCCAACCTGTCCAAGTCACTCTGCATTCTCAGACAATCCTCCTCACAGTTCACACTGCCACCCAGCTTTGTGTCATCTGCAAATTTGCTAATGTTACTTTGAATCCCTTCATCCAAATCATTGAAGTATATTGTAAATAGCTGCGGTCCCAGCACCGAGCCTTGCGGTACCCCACTGGTCACTGCCTGCCATTCTGAAAGGGACCCGTTAATCCCTATTCTTTGTCTCCTGTCTGCCAACCACTTCTCTATCCATGTCAGCACTCTACCCCCAATACCATGTGCCCTAATGTTGCTCACTAATCTCCTATGTGGGACCTTATCAAATGCTTTCTGAAAGTCCAGGTACACTACATCCACTAGCTCTCCCTTGTCCATTTTCCTAGTTACATCTTCAAAAATTTCCAGAAGATTAGTCAAGCATGATTTCCCCTTCGTAAATCCATGTTGACATGGACCGATCCTGTTACTGCTATCCAAATGTTCAGCTATCTCATCTTTTATAATTGACTCCTGCATAATTCCCTGTTTTCTCTCTTCCACCTTTCTTAAAAAGTGGGATAACATTAGCTACCCTCTAATCCACAACTGATCCTGAGTCTATAGAACATTGGAAAACTATCACCAATGCATCCACGATTTCTAGAGCCACTTCCTTAAGTACCCTGGGATGCAGGCCATCAGGCCCTGGGGATTAATCAGCCTTCAGTCCCATCAGTCTATCCAACACCATTTCCTGCCTAATGTGGATTTGCTTCAGTTCCTCCGCCACCCCAGATCCTCTGGCCACTAGTATATCAGGAAGATTGTTTGTGTCCTCCTTAGTGAAGACAGATTTAAAGTACCTGTTCATCTCATCTGTCATTTCCTTGTTCCCCACAATAAATTCACCTTTTTTGGTCTTCAAGGGTCCAACTTTGGTCTTAACTAATTTTTTCCTCTTCACATACCTAAAGAAGCTTTTACCATCCTGCTTTATATTCTATGTCCTATGATCTTATGATTCATTAGGGAGTGGTGCAGCGAAAAACAGGGTTGGCTCAAGACAAAGAAAAGCAAATTACACTGAGACCCGAATATAAATTCAAGAGAGTGGTTTCAGAATATGAGATTGAGTCTAACAGGCATTTGACTCTGCTCAGACAATGAGTCCGAACACCATCCCTTGATTACTGTAGCTACCTTAATGAAGAAAAGGGGTTGGACAGGCTAGATGCAGGAAGATTGTTCCCGATGTTGGGGAAGTCCAGGACAAGGGGTCACAGCTTAAGGATAAGGGGGAAATCCTTTAAGACCGAGATGAGAAAGACTTTCTTCACACAGAGAGTGGTGAGTCTCTGGAACTCTCTGCCACAGAGGGTAGTTGAGGCCAGTTCATTGGCTATATTTAAGAGTGAGTTGGATGTGGCCCTTGTGGCTAAGGGGATCAGAGGGTATGGAGAGAAGGCAGGTACGGGATACTGAGTTGGATGATCAGCCATGATCATATTGAATGGCGGTGCAGGCTCGAAGGGCTGAATGGCCTACTCCTGCACCTAATTTCTATGTTTCTATGTTTCTATGAAAACCTTGTTCCCAAAATTTTACTCTAAGAAGTTGTTAATATTTCACCCTCTGTAAGCTGATGGGAGTGTGGGCGCTATTTCAAGAGTAAAAGAGTCAAGGGTGTTTTATTGTCATATGTACCGAAACGGAACAGTGGAATTCTTACTTGCAGCAGCGCAACAGGTTGGTAAACACTGTACTCAATGGATAATTTATTACACAAACTAAAACAAAGTTCAATAAATAAAAAAGCAATTTCACGTCAACTGCCCTGCCTTCATCAATCTTCTTGCTTGGAGAGACACAAAATGCTTGAGTAACTCAGCGGGTCAGGCAGCATCTCTGGAGGCAAGGAATAGGTGACGTTTTGGGTTGAGACCCTCCTCTTCCCTTCCCTGCCATTCCAGAAGAAAGGTCTCAACCTGAAACATCACCAATTCTGTTGCACAATAAAGCCCAAAAGCAATAACCACAAATTCTTGATAATTGGATTACTAAATATAGTTACTGGAATGCACATTGCATTAAAAAAAAAGGTTGAGATAATTTTAAAGGAAGGACTGGATTTTGCTCTTCAACTGGCAGGTCAGTGTGGAAATTCTGCCTCATCACCACCTCAACTTCAAGTATGAAGGGTGGAGCAGGAAACGGGTAGTGCCAAAAACATTCCTGCAACTTCTCCTGACCATCTAAATAAAAATAGCATAAATAAATCATAGGCTAGGGAATAGCGGTGTTATGCTATGTTCTTTAAATAGGTTACTCTAAATAGGTTTGTGATCAATGTGAATAGTGAGGCATACGTCTTTAAAAGCAAACAGGAAGGAGACGGTGGGATGTCCAACTGATGTTTCCATTCCAAATATTAATATGGAAATGCTGGAGACCTTTGGCATCTATATCAAACCTGAGTGAATAATTGTAATGCCACTAGACAAAGAAATTAGTGTATGTTAGACCTCTGGTTATTTTTCCAATGGGTTGTGCATGTCACACACTCATTAACTCAAGTAATAGCTGGAAATAAGGCCTCTTTATTTTAAAGAACTGTTTCCTTGTTTAATAAAGCTGCCGTTAGTATTTACTTTCAGCAGATGTCACTGTTCATCGAAAGTGAGTAATACAGACGGATCAGCAACAAATCTGAAGTGGGCACACACAATCTCGGTCCAGTTAAACATGAGAGACCCTGTTGTCTAACAGTTAAGGACTGATTTCAAGTTCGAGAGGGTGGTCCCAATGTTACCAGGCATCAGCATGGCAAGGTTGATCAGTCTGAAGGAGGGTCCCGACCCGAAACATTACCTATCCATGTTCTCCAGACCTGCTGCCAGGCCTGCTGAGTTAATCCAGTAACGTGTCCATTTGATCAGCCACACTGATGATGGACACAAAATGCTGGAGTAACTCAGCGGGTGAGGCAGCATCTCTGGAGAAAGGGGATAGGTGATGTTTCGGGTCGAGACCCTTCTTCAGACACATTTAGCTACATTCCCTAACTCATCCATCATTCCTGCTGGGGCATAGATAGAAACACAGACTCACTTTAGATTAAGGGAGGGTTGGGGAGGCATGGGGAAGGAAGTGAAATCCATCTGGGCGTGGTGTGAGGGCGGGCGGGTGGAAGAACAGTGATATGAAAGAGCTAGGAACATTCCTTGCCTACTTACTGCAGATTAGGCACTTTATCCTCAGCAATACTAGACAATATTCAGGTTGGGGAGGTCCAGTGTAATGGATTCTGTGACCTTCTGCTCACATATGTAACTTATTTCCAGACAGGCAGTAGAAAAAGATCTTCAATGTACAACTCCCAGTACTCCCTATACTCCGGGCTTTCAGCTACACTTCAGCCTCACAACGCCAGAGACCCAGGTTCGATCCTAACCTTGAGTACTGTCTGCATGGAGTTTGCACGTTCTCCCTGTGAACATGTTTGTTTCCTCCTCGTGTCCCAGTTTTCTCCAACATCCCAAAGACATGCCATATTGTAGGTTAATTGGCCTCTGTGAACATTGCCCGCAGTGTGTAGGGAGTGGAGGGGAAAGTGGGATAACATAGAACTAGTGTGAATGGGTGATCGGTGGTCAACGTGGACTTGGCAGGCCAGATGGCCTTTTTCCATGCTGTAACTTTCAATTCAATATCTTTTATCCCAATCCTGAATCCTAAATAAAACACAAATTGCTGGAGGAACTCTTCATGTTATGAATGTGGAGAGGATGTTTCCACTAGTGGGAGAGTCTAGGACCAGAGGGCGTAGCCTCAGAATAAAGGACACACCTTTAGAAAGGAGATGAGGCGGAATTTCTTTAGTCAGAGGGCGGTGAATCTGTGGAATTCATTGCCACAGAAGGCTGTGGAGGCCAAGTCAAAGGATATTTTTAAGGTGATTGATAGGTTCTTGATTAGTGAGGGTATCAGGGGTGATGGGGAGAAGACAGGAGAATGGGGTTGAGAGGGAAAAATAGATCTGCCGCGATTGAATGGCAGTAAACTTGATGGACTGAATGGTCTAATTCTGCTCCTATGACTTATGAACTCATGGACTCAGCGCGTCAGGCAACATCTGAGGAAGGAATGGATAGTTGAAGGTTCGCGTCAGGACTCTTCTCGAGACTTCAGAATTGCCCCAGAACTTTATGTTTTACTCAAGATTCCACCATCTGCAGTTCTTGTGTCTATTTTTTACTGATTCCTAGGTGCTGCCTACCACTGACCTCAGGGCGGCACTGACTGATGCGAGTCATGGGCGTAAGAAGTCGTGATAAGGGAGAACATAATCATGAACTGAGAATGGGAGTAGAACTTGAATGGAGTGGGTGTGGGGAAGTAGGGAGTGTTGCAGCAAAAATGAGGGTGGGTTCAGGACAGAGAAAAGTAAATTACACTGAGGCCTGAAGATAAATGGGAGATTGTAGTTTTAGAATATGAGGTCGAACTGCAGCGAACAAGCTCTGAGCTGGCATGACCTTGACAGGAAAAAGGGAAGTGTGCTGTGCTAAATTTGGAAAAAGTCAGAACTTGTCAGGGTCAACTGGGTAGGAGGGATTCATGTGAGAGGTTTGAAGAACATTAAAAAAATTCTGCCCATGTGAACAACTGGAAAATTACTTTGAACCAGCCTGTAAATAAACGAGCTGTAGTAATTTAAAAATTATGCAGCAATGTCGAGCTACAGAAGATTGTGACCTAGCTTTGACTTGTGGGAACGCAAGGCTGCAACTTTAAAGTAGAACATTTCCATTTTCTGCCCTTCATATCACATGAGCAAAACTGACGAATATGGAAGTGATACACAATGACATAATGAAGTTCCATTCTGGCCATGAGTGAGTGCAGACTTGAGATTGAACTGAATGTTACTGCATGGAAACAGGCCTTCATGAACTATCTTGTCTACCTTTGATTTTCCAGCATCCGCAGTTCCTTCTTAAACACCACATTTTTCTCAGTTACTTCAAAATGCACATCTTAAGATTATTCATAAAATCTACAATCCACGGAAAAGCAGTTAAAAACTCAAAACAGAAGACAGTTCAACCCCTGTTTCCAGCTGTGAAGGTCTGATATATAAATATTTAGTTTAGTTTAGACGTACACCATGGAATCAGGACCTTTGGTCCACTGAGTCCATGACTACCATCAATCGGCCGTTCACACTTTTTCATCCACTCCCTACACACTAGAGGCAATTTATTAACCTACAAACCCACAGATCTTTGGGATGTGGGAGGTAACCCGTGCAGTCACAGCGAGAATGTGCAAACTCCACACAGACAGCACCCGAGGTCAGGATAGTCCTGGGTCTCCAGCGCTGTGAGGCAGCGTCTCTACCAGCTGTGCCACTCTGCCACCCATGTGTAGTGTGCTGACCACATCCACGGTACGATGAGCCCAAAACTCTGTATTCAAAGGTTCCTTATAGATCGTAAGATCTTACGACAGGAGCAGAATTAAGCAATTTGGCCCATCGAGCCTGCACTGTTATTCGATCCCGGCTAATCCATTTTTCTCTCACAACCCCTTTCTCCCGCCTTCTTCTTGTAACCATTGACACCCTTACTAATCAAGGACCTATTTATCTCAGATTTAAAAATACCCCATATCGGCCCCCACAATCGTCTGTGGCAGTGAATTCCACACATTCACACCCTCTGGCTAAATAAATTCCTCCTCATTCTAAAGGCCCGTCATTTTATTCTGAGCCTGTGCTCCCTAGTCCTAGACTCTCCCACTAGTGGAAGCATCCTCTCCACATCCACTCTATCCAGGCCTTTCATTGTTTGGTAGGTTTCAATGAGATTCCCTTTCATTCTTCAGATTCAGATTCAGATTCAGATTCAGATTCAGATTCCTTTATTGTCATTCAGACCTTTCGGTCTGAACGAAATTTGTTACCTTGCAGTCATAACATGTAATAAAATTAAAACAAAACACACAATAAACACATATTTAACATCCACCACAGTGAGTTCACCAGGCACCTCCTCACTGTGGTGGAAGGCAAAAGTCTTAAAGTCTTTGTCTTTTTCCCCTACTTGTTCCCCCTCTGTACTGAGGCAATCCAGGCCTTCGATGTCATCGTCCACTAGGCCCGCGGCCGAGCCTCCGAAGCCAGGCCGTCACCGCCGCCGTTGCCGGAATGCCGGAACACCACCACAGCTCCCAATCAGGATCGACCACGGGAACGCTGGAGCCGCCGGAGCTCTGAAGCCGGGCCGCCGCTGGAGCACCGCTGGAGCACCGCTGGAGAGCCGCTGGAGCGCCGAAGCCCCGAAGCCGGGCCGCCGCTGGAGCACCGCTGGAGAGCCGCTGGAGCGCCGAAGCCGGGCCGCTGCTGGAGCACCGCTGGAGAGCCGCTGGAGCGCCGAAGCCCCGAAGCCGGGCCGCCGCTGGAGCACCGCTGGAGCAACTGCTGGAGCCCCGAAGCCCCGAAGCCGGGCCGCCGCCGCCGCTGGAACACTGGAGCTCTGAACGCTCGCCACAGCTCCGAGGCCACCAGCTCCGCCATTAGGCCTCAGCACAGACGGAGACGGTGACGGGGGACACGACAAGAAAAGGTCGCATCCCCCCGAAGGGAGAGACTGAGATTGTTTCAATGAGATTCCCTTTCATTCTTCTAAACTCCAGCGACTACACAACCAGAACCATACATTGCTCCTGTTGAGATTTCTATCAACATTGCTGGTGTGAAAATAGTATTTAGTCGCATGGCACAACCTTCAAAGAAGCAACCATTACAGTTTACAACCAATATTAATAATGCCATAGCACTGAGTTCCTGCCTGTTGTACCAGTGTTAAGCGCTGGACAAGCATGAATGGTTCGCTAAAGAGTGGTCTTACATGATTAAATGAAGAAGGTCTAATGAGCTGTGATATTGCCCAATTGTATACGGGGCAGAAGTGACATCGGGGGGACAATATTGTTTTGCTTCACCTTGGTTTAACATGGAAGGAACTACGTGCTTTGCTCAATATTCTAGCTTCTACATTTTCCCGTCTCTCCCTCTTACCCTACCTCTAGTAGCAACAGATCCATATTGACAGTTGTTATACTGGAGGCAATGCCTCGTACATGTTACCAGCAGGCTACTGGCGCGCTGTTTGTGTGCAGGTTTGTAGAATCATAGAGTCATACAGCGTGGAAACAGGCCCTTCCGTCTAACTTGCCCACATCAACCAATATGTCCCATCTACACTGTCCTACCTGCCTGCGTTTGGCCCATAGCCCTCTAAATCTGTCCTCTCCATGGACCTGTCTCAATGTTTCTTAAACACTGTGATAGTGCCTGCCACATCTATCTCCTCCGGCAACTCATTCCATACACCCACTCCTCAGGTTCCTATTAAATCTTTCCGCCCTTACCTTAATCCTATGTTCTCTGGTTCTCAATTCCCCTACACTAGCCAAGAAACTATGTGCACCTACCTGAACTATTCCTATCATGATTTTGTATACCTCTATAAGATTTATTTTTGTCTTCCTGCGCTCCAAGGAATAGAGTCCCAGCCTGCTCAAACTCTCCCTATTGCTCAAGCCCTCGAGTCCTGGCAACATCCTCGTAAATCTTCTTTTCAGCGTTTCCCGCTTGACAACATCTTTGCTATGACATGATGCCAAGAATGGAACACAATACTCTAAATGCAGCCTCACCAATGTCTTCTTTAACTGTAACATGACCTCCCAAGTTCTATACCCAATACTCTGACTGAGGAAAGCCAATGTGTCAAAAGCCTTTTTGACCACCCTATCTACCTGTGGTGCCACTTTCAACGAAATTATATACCTGCACTCCTCGATCCCTCTGCTCTACAATATTCCCCAGATCCCTATCATTCACTGTATAGGTCCCGCCCATGTTAGTCCCGCCCAAAATGCGAACACCTCACATTTTTCTGTATTAAATTCCATGAAACTTTCAGATTTTTGTCTTTCTTATACTTAGTGTCCCACTTAATGATTTTTTAGGCGACTGTCATAGTCTTGTCAGGTCGCCGAAAAAACGGCGTCTACACCCCCCTCCCCACGACAATGTCTACGACAAGCTACAACAACCTACCACGTAGTCGACATCAAGTTACGGCAAGCTCCCGACAACTAGCGGCCCAATCGTCGCCACTTAGGACGTCCACCTACGACCACACCTACGACAATCTACGACAACGCCTACAACAGCCTACGTCCATCCGCGACAACCTACGTCCCTGTCGGCGTCAACTGAAGCCAAACCGCAGTAGCCCTCATGGTGAAAGATCAGCAAGACTGAAGGACACGGAGAATGGGGAAGAAGAAGCCCAAGAAGAGGTCTGTGTGGTTGAAGCCCTTGTCCCTGAAGAGACGCAGGTTGGGCCAGTATGACAACCTGATGACTGTGCTCCAGCAAGAAGATGAGGCTGCTTTCAGAAACTTCACCAGGCTCCACCATGACCTGTTTCAGGAGCTGAAGACACGGGTGGGCCCTCTGCAGTACAATGTTTGTTTTATTGATCAAAATATATGAAATTTAAATATTTGAAAGTGATGCCATGAGACACTACTTTGAAAAATAATAGCTTCATACATCAATTTGCTGAAAAGTTTGAATTATTATTACATTAGAAAGAACACACAACAGTGCATGCAAAAAAGTATTATAATTGTTTTTTCCAATGCGCTAATGAAATTCACCGGTCAGCACCAGCGAGAACTTACGTCACCTGGCGAAAACCTACGTTAAACTGGCGACAACCTACCATAGCACCTATGACAGGAGAAGTCAAGATACACTCATGTGTCAAACCCACTGTCGCTGAAAATTTTTCAACATGTAGCACCTATGACAGGAGAAGTCAAGATACACTCATGTGTCAAACCCACTGTCGCTGAAAATTTTTCAACATGTTGGAAATTTTGCGGCGACCAGAAAGACGCTACGACTCTTTGCGCGACTGAGGAGACGACTCACGACCTTACAGGCGTCACCACGGCGACCACTGGCGAACATGTGGCGACGGCCAAGTCGCATGTAGTCGCCTAAAATATTGCCTAAGTGGGACAGGCCCATAACTATTTCTTCAGAAAAGGATTGAATATTTATGGCCGCTTTGAAAGGGACAACCAAGAGTTGTCCATCAAGGCTGTGCTCCCCGATGACCACCAGCCCCTCACACTCAACCCCTACGACGTGCACGTGGCACTGAGTAGGATCAATGTACGTAAGGCTGCCGGCCCTGACGGCATCCCCGGGCGCGTCCTCAGGACCTGTGCTGCACAGCTGACAGACGTCTGGACTGACATCTTCAACCTGTCACTTGCCCAGGCAGTTGTCCCCACGTGCCTTAAAACCACCTCCATCGTGCCAGTGCCAAAACACTCCACTGCGGCGAGCCTCAACGACTTCCACCCAGTTGCACTCACCCCTATCATCGCCAAGTGCTTTGAAAGGCTGGTCATGGCACACCTCAAATGCTGCCTACCTCCCACTCTGGACCCCTACCAGTTTGCATACCGCAAGAACAGGAGCACGGAGGATGCCATCTCAACGGCACTCCACTCCGCCCTCTCCCACCTCGACAACAGAAACACTTATGTGAGAATGCTGTTCATTGACTACAGCTCAGCATTCAACACCATTATCCCCTCAAAATTGATCACCAAACTCGATGACCTGGGCATCAACCCCTCCCTCTGCAATTGGTTACTGGACTTTCTAACCAACAGACCACAGTCTGTTAGGTTGGATAACCTCTCCTCTTCTACGCTCACCCTGAACACTGGCGTACCCCAGGGCTGCGTGCTGAGCCCCCTCCTCTACTCCCTCTTCACCTACGACTGCATACCTGTACATAGTACCAACACCATCATCAAGTATGCAGATGACACAACGGTGATTGGCCTCATCAGCGACAACGATGAGTCGGCCTACAGGGAGGAGGTTCAGCTCCTAACAGCATGGTGTGCCGACAATAACCTGGACCTCAACTCCAAGAAGACCAAGGAGCTCATTGTTGACTTCAGGAGATCAAGAGGCTACATGCACAACTCCATCCATACCAACGGGACGGAGGTGGAACGTGTCTCCAGCTTCAGGTTCCTGGGGGTCAACATCTCCGATGACCTCTCCTGGATCCACAACACATCCTCGCTGATCAAGAAGGCTCACCAGTGTCTCTTCTTCCTGAGGAGACTTAAGAAGGTCCACCTGTTTCCCCAGATTCTGGTGAACTTCTACCGCTTCTACCGCTACCAACTGCATCACAGTATGGTATGGTAACTACTCTGTTGCCGACCGGAAAGCTCTGCAGAGGGTGGTGAAGATCGCCCAACGCATCACAGGCTCCTCATCCCATTGTTTACCCTCCTCCCATCCGGGAGACGCTACAGGTCCCTCCGCTGCCGGACCAGCAGGCTCAAGAACAGCTTCTTCCCTGCGGCTGTCACACTTCTCAACGCTGCACCTCAGTGACTGCCTGTCTCCACCCCCCCCCCCCCCCCCCCCCCCCCGGACTATCCAATCACCAGCAAATTGCATGGATACCACTGCATATGTATATGTATTACTTGTTTATTTGTAAGTTCGCCCTTCGGAGATACCAACTGCATTTTGTTGTCTCTGTATTGTACACTGCACAATGACAATTAAAGATTGAATTGAATTGAATTGAATATATTCAAATATATTTGGAAGCTTTATTAAGGCTGAAACAATACTCATCCTCTTATTGCTATTAACTCTTGAAATGTGCTCATTGCTTTAAATTTCAATTAATGGTCAGATTTTATGTATTTTCATCAGGTTTATTACTTGGCCAAGAATGCCCTTTGTTAGGGAAACAATTTGTTGATAGAGACTGAATGGAGTCTTTTGCCTAGAGTGAGGGAATCAAGAACCAGGGGCCACAGGTTTAAAGTGAGAAGGGAAAGATTTACTAGGAAACTGAGAGGCAATTATTTCATCCAGAGGGTGGTGGATGTATGGAACGAGCAGCCAGAGGAGGTCGTTGAGGCAGGTACGATAACAACACTCAAAAGACATTTCAAGAGTCAAGAGTGTTTTATTGTCATATGTCCCAAAACGGAACAATGACATTCTTGCTTGCATTACATTAGGACAGGTGCATGGATAGGAATGGTTTGGAGGGATATGGGCTAAATGTGGGCAACTGGAATTAGCTTAGATGGGGAGTCTAGGTCGGCATGGACGAGTTGGGTCAAAGTTGTTTCTGTGCTGTATGACTCTATGAATCTAAAATCATGCATGATCAGCTCTTAGCAGCTCAATGGCTGGACCACACTGTCTCTTGGATGTCCACATGAACTTATCTACGTTCGGCAAAGTCACAAAGGGTTCAGTAGAGCTTTATGGGAGCCAAATTTACCGGTCGCTGCAAGGAGGAACAGAAACAGAACTCCACTCGACCTTACCAGATAAACATGTAGAGAAAAGATATAGATTGCACATCCTTAAACACTTTGATAATGTATCTCACTGATACAATCCTGGTGACTAACTTGAACCCAATGTTCCTATTTTCCAAGACCCAATGTCACGGGCATCAAACAACACCGGCTGACATAGAGACGTTATAGTTTGAGATCTCCCTGATTATCACTTGTGGAGCTTTCATCACAGAGTCATTAACTCCTGCAGAGGAATATTAAACTTAACCCATGGCTAAGTCTAATTGGACCAGCAGTTCATGAGGCATGTCAGGAGCATTTAAACAATAACCTCAACTGCAAATCAATGCATGCTGCACAGAGATGTGGGCTTTTTTTTAATGGTTTCATGCTTTTGAGGCAATTGTAGTACAATTTAACATGATTCTCTGCTCCTATTTTCTTTTCAGATCATTTTTATGACAATCACAAGAACCAAATTAGGTTTAAGATATTATGTCTGAAGAAGGGTCTTGAGCCGAAACGTCGCCTATCTCCTTCGCTCCTTAGATGCTGCTGCACCCGCTGATGTTTCTCCAGCCTTTTGTGTACCCTGGGTTTAAGATAAGCCAACTTGAGAAATGACCTTATTTTGATCAATGACTTCCATTGTTCAATGGGGAAAACATGACAAGCAACAATTAAAATCCCGTCAGAACCTGACACAACCAAGAACATTCTAGATTCAGAAACATTCGGAACTGCAGGTACTGGGATCTGTAGAACACAAGTTATTTAAAGTAACTCAAAGATAGACGCAAAGTGCTGGAGTAACTCAGCAGGTCAGGCAGCATCTCTGGAGAAAAAGGATGGTGACGTTTGGTGCGGAATCCTTCTTTGGACTGCCAGTCACTGGCGGGACGGTGTCTGGTCAGCCCATTGTCGGCTAGGGAAGGCGGGATCCCAAGAAAGAAACAACGTGGAGAACTGTGCAATGGGTAAAATGACTAGAGTGAAGGAAGGGGGCAGGAGGGGAGGGGGGAGGGAAGGGGAAGGTAAGTAGAAGCACAGCGGGTCGGGCAGCATCTATAGATGAATAGACAGTCTACGTTTCTGGTCGAGATTCTTCTTCAGTCTGAAGAAGGCTCTAGTCTTGAAACGTTGCCTATCCATGTCCTCACTTGCTGTGTTACTCACTCCAGTACGATGTATTCTAGCCAATCCAAATCCAACTCATATAGTGGTGTCCCACCAGGCTCTACAATGAAGGCATGGTTTGAAAAATGAGAAGTAATAGCTATGTTCATTGCACAGGTCCCTCAGCTAACCAACCAATGTCTCTACTTCCTTAGAAGGCTTCGGAAGTTATGCATGTCTTCAATAACTCCCACTAACTTCTACAGATGCGCTTTAGAAAGGATTTAACAGGGATGCATCGCGGCATGGTTTGGGAACAGTTCCATCCAATACCGCAAGAAATTGCACAGAATTGTGGATGCAGTGCGATCATCACACCAGCCAACCTCCTTTCCACTGACTCCATCTACAGCTCACGCTGCCTCGGCAAGGACAGCAGCATAATCGAGAATGAGTCGAGCCCCAGCCAAATTCATTTCACTGTACCTTAGTTGGTGCATGTGACGAATAAATTTGGCTTTGACTTTGACTTTTGAATTTGACTCCCTCTTCTCCCCTCTCCCATCAGCCAAAAGGTATAGAAGCGTGAAAACGCCACCTTCAGATTCAGGGACAGTTTCTTCCCAGGTGTTATCAGGTAACTGAGCCATTCTACCAACAACTAGAGAGCAGTCATGTGCGATTATCGACCTCATTAAAGACCCTCAGACTATCTTTGATCGGAATTTACTGGATTTATCTTGCACTAAATGTTTTACACGGATTTAGCATGCCACAAAAGCTTTTCACTGTATCTCGATATACGTGGCAATAAACTAAACTAGTTCTAGGCAGTCAATCTTATCAGGTCTGAGCTTCGATGCATTGATTTAATATAGGGCCAGCTTGACTCGATCCAATCCTAACTCAAGGACTTTGTACCTTTTTGATACCAGACCTAGCCCATATATTAGGGTGCAGTCAGGCTTGGTGCTCATGCTCTACAATAAAGGACCAAAGCCTCCATTGCACCTTATGTTTCCATTAATTAATTTGCTGACAAGGTTTTTATCCAAGGTAAAGTTTGACTACGTAAGAATTAAATATTTTTACTAATTTACAGTGATGACTTGCATTTTAAACAGTAAATGGCATTCCTTAGAACTGGATCATCCAATCCCAATTTCAGACTTTCCATTCAAAGGTGGCACAGATGGTACTGCCTCACAGCGCCAGAGACCCGGGTTAAATCCTGACCTCGGGTGCTGTTTGTGTGGAGTTTGCACATTCTTCCCGTGACCCCGTGGGTTTCTTCAGTAGGACAGTGGTGGCCGGTTCTCTGGATACTTTCAAGAGAGAGCTAGATAGGGCTCTTAAAAATAGCGGAGTCAGGGGATATGGGGAGAAGGCAGGAACGGGGTACTGATTGGGGATGATCAGCCATGATCACATTGAATGGCGGTGCTGGCTCGACGGGCCAAATGGCCTGCACCTGCACCTATTGTCTATTGTCTATTGACTTCGATATGCTCAGCTCTAACCCGTGCACCTGAATCCACCTAAAATTATCTGGGGTCAGGGAACTTAAGTATCTCAAGTGTCAATCGACCTCAAGTATCAAAGCCATTTTCGGTTCTGTTGGATGGACAGACTAACTACTGTGGAACTCAACTCAGACTTAAAATTGTATATTTATCTTCCTTGTAATTTTATTTGCCACTCTGGTTAAAATAATAGAATATAGCTGTACCTACACAGAATTGTAAAGTATTATTAAAGTAAAAGAAAATATGTTCACTGGTTAAAATGCACCCCACGTTTTGTGTCCATACCTGGAAGGGTTGTCCTTTGCTGATTAATGGTGTTATAGGTAACGTCAGATTTCTCAGCTCGAGAAGAGTAAAATGGGCAGCACGGTGGGGCAACAGTACAGTTGCTGCCTTACCACGCCAGCGACCCGGGTTCGACCCTGACTACGGGTGCTGTCTGTAAGCAGTCTGTACGTTCTCCCTGTGACTGCGTGGATTTTCTCTGGCTGCTCTGGTTCCCTCCCACATTCTAAAGAAGGTTTGTCAATTAATTATTTTTAGTAAAATTGAAAATGCTCCCCAGCGGGTAGAATACTGCTGGTGTATGGGGTGATCGCTGGTCGGCGCAGACTCAGTAGGCCGAAGGGCCTGCTTCCACGCTGTATCTCTAAGGTCAAAGTCTAAAATATCCATTCTCTCCACGGATACTGCCCAACCCACTGAGTTCCTCCAGCACTTCTTTCGTGCAACATTCCACCATCTGCAGTCTCTTGTGCCTCCAGAGTAAAATATCAACTAGACATCTTATTCTTCATTCCTATAGAGAAATACTTACTAGAAAGATTAAGTGCTTTGCTGACAGGGGAGAATGGGATCAAGATATGGTTGTGATGCCTTACATTGTTCATTGGCCTATCTGTCCAATTGTTCGCCTGAATAAGAGCCACGTGAACAAGATGACACAAAGTGCTGGAGTAACTCAGCGAGCCAGGCGGCATCTCGGGGGAAAAAGGATGGGTGATGTTTCGGGTCTGGGCCCTTCTTCAGACACCATCTGCAGTATGTAGTGGTGGGAAGAAGGATCCTGACCCAAATCATCACCCATCCATTTTCTCCAGACTTACTCCAGCACTTTGTGTCTATCGTCGGTATAAACAATCGTCTGCAGTTCCTTTCTACACATGGATAGTAACATTTAGGGTCTGGACTAAAGAAGAGTCCTGGCCAGAAACGTCACAGAGATGTTAACAGATCCACTGAGTTACTCCTGAATTCAGTCTGTTCTTTGTAAACCAGCATCTGCAGCTCCATGTAACAACAGTAAAAAACAGTTTGTTTATAAGTCAGATGGAGGTTTGATAATGTATCACTAGAGAGGCAAGTTTAGACTGAAGAAGGATCCCGACCCAAAATGTCAACTATCCAGGTTCTCCAGAGATGCTGCCTGACCCGCTGAGTTACCCCAGCATTTTGTGCCCTTTTGTGTAGGCCAGCATCTGCAGTTCCCTGTTTCTACATAAACAAGAAACTTGGCTGCTATTTTATGTGGAATTTTCCGTAGTATTAGTCAAGGTGTTCCAGAAGGGCAAGAGGAAACATTTACAAGGTAAAAGAATTCCAGCACCAAAGAGTTTACAATTTTTTTAAATTTATCATGCAGTATGGAATCCTAACTTGCAATAAAGTGCAGCTAAACATTACCCAAAGCACTGAGAACATTTTAATTCAGCTAATGTAACTAATCATTTACATTTTGCATCAGCAGTCAACCAGACAGTAAAATATTAACCACTCATGAGCTAAAGCGTTTGAAATATTCTGATGCAGAGTGCAAAATACTGCACAACCTATACACTAATGATTGTTTTTGAAGCATCAATTTCTCGATCAGTTTTAAACCCGTCACGAGAAATTCAGATATTCCATGAATTTTGTTTGTGGGTGTGATAGTTTTATGAAGCACAAATAAATTTCATGCATCAGAAGAAACAGTTCATCATTAATAAACGACCTTGTGTTCGTCTTTGGAGTATAAATGCAATGGTATGTGTAATATGAGTGCGAAACAAATTTCATAAATGTAAGGTTTGTTGTGCTGTTTTGCATCAATCTTGCATATCATTTGCAACATGAAACTATGCTGTCATAGAGTCATAGCTTCATACAGCATGGAAACAGTCCCTTCGGCCCAACTTCACCATGCCGAACAAGATGCCATATCGACACTAGTCCCATCTGCTCGTGTTTGGCCCATATCCTTCTAAACCTTTCCTATCCATGTACCTGTCCAAATGTATTTTAAATGTTGTGAGAGTACCTGCCTCAACTCCCTCCTCTGACAACTTGTTCAATATACCCACCAACCTCTGTGTGAAAATGTTGCCCCTCAGGTTCCTATTAAATTTTTCCCCACTCACCTTAAACATATGTCCTCTGGTTCTTGAATCCCCTACTCTGGGTAAAAGATTATGCATCTACCCTATATATTCTCCTCATGATCATATACACCTCTCTAAAGATCACCCCTCATCCTCCTGGGCTCCAAGGAATAAAGTCCTAGTCTGTTCAACCTATCCCTATAGCTCAGGCCCTTGAGTCCTGGAAACATCCTCGTAAATCTTCTTTGCAGCTTTCCAGCTTAACAACATCTTTCAACAACAACATCTACATAATAGCAAGGAAGTGTAGATGCTGGTTTATGACTGGGCTAAAAAAACATCTCTCCTATAGCAGGATGACCAAAACTGAACTCAATACTCCAAATGTGGCTTCATTTGTAACATAACATCCCAACTTCTATACTCAAGACCCTGACTGATGAAGGCCAATGCACCAAAAACCTTCTTGACATCGTATATACCTGTGATGGAGGGGTGGAAGATTACAACCTTCACGTGGTCCCCCTGTTTCGACTAATGCAATCAACTCGACGTGCACAAATGGAAGATCAAACAGAACAAGTTGTCCAACAACTTTAGGCTGTGCACGCCACACGAAAGAAGAAGAAGAAGGGGAGCCCTGATAGAAGTATATCAAATAATAAGCGGCGTAGATAGGATAGACAGTCAGAACCTTTCTCCCCAAGATGGAAATATCAAATACCAGAGGGCATAACTTTAAGGTGAGAGTGGCAAAGTTTAAAGAGTGGGTGGGGCAAGTTTTATTTTACACAAAGGGTGGTGAGTGCCTGGAATATGCTGCCAGGGTTGGTGGTGAAGGCACATACAATAGTGGTATTTAAGAGACTTTTGGATAGGCACATGGATATACAGGAAATGGTGGGATATGGATTATGTGCAGGTCGATAAGAATTGGCATCATGTTCAGAGACATTGTAGGCCAAAGGGTCTGTTCCTGTGCTGTATTGTCCGATGTTCTATGCTGACAGTCTCATTTCATATTATATAAATTGTAATAATAGACAATAGACAATAGGTTCAGGATTAGGCCATTCGGCCCTTCGAGCCAGCACCACCATTCAATGTGATCATGGCTGATCATCCCCAATCAGTACCCTGTTCCTGCCTTCTCCCCATATCCCATGATCCCATCTATTTTTAAGAGCCCTATCTAGCTCTCTCTTGAAAGCATCCAGAGAACCTGCCTCCACCGCCCTCTGAGGCAGAGAATTCCACAGACTCACCACTCTCTGTGAGAAAAAGTGTTTCATCACAGAATAAGGTGGATAGATGTCAGTTGGGGGCATTGTATATTGTTGCAACCTATTGGGAAAGCAACAGGAAGAAAACTGATTTACCATACTACTCTCTGGCGTCCCATTGAAAGGATAGTAGAAGGCTTTCTATGCTTGTGTTCTCAGGTACAATTAAAACCTAGCTGATCAGTTACCAGTCCCAGGTTAAGGTCAACTTGTTTTATAAAATATTTAATCATGTTTCAGGACACCATTTTACCCATGAATGGATTGAATATATGAGATACTTTAAAATAACAATTCATTACCTTTACATTTTGTAGGTTTTGAATCTTAAGAACTTTTCTTTCTACGGTGGGAGATAAATTACCCATTTAATTTTGCTATAATTAGAATAAGGAGAGTCCCTAGGACAGAGAGTAATTAGGCGAAAGGACTACTTTGCACAATAAGATGCTGAGTTATGAAGTAGTGCAATTTCTTAAAGAACAATGGGATAAAATTTGAAACAGAAAAAATATCACATGGCTACAGGGTGGGAGAACGATGATGAGTGTCGTTCTGGATTGTTCAACATGAGTCAGCAAAACTATTGGAGAAGAAAACAAGAATCTGTGCCAAGTATAAAACAATAGACCAGTCTCTTACTTCTGATCTTCGTAAAGCAGAAATTCTCAGAATCCAAGCTCAATTTACTAAAATCTTATTAGTTTGTGTTACATCCTTTTCCTCAGCTTTGGCAGGAAACTGATGGGGGTTGATTCTAGTAATTTTTTTCCATTGGCTGGGAGTCTAGAATTCTGGGACATCATCTGAAGAATAGGCCAGGTATTTCAGAGGTGAAATTGAGAGGCATTCCTACATACAGAACCTGGTAAACATATAGTATCTTCTTCCACAGGTGACAATTGGTGCAGATTGATTTAAGCCTAAGAATCGAAGAATTTTATTAACAAAAGGCATTTAATTACTGGGGACAAGGTGGGGGTCAATGAACTGATTACACAGATTCACTATAATCCAGGTGAAAGATGTGGAGCAGAGGACTAAATTAAACTGTTTAAAGTAATGAATAGACTAGATAAAGTGATTATGGACCTATTTCCATGAGCAAATATGCCATTAACTGAAAGAAATAGATTCAAGAGTGTTTTAGTGTTGTATGTACCGGGAAAGGAATGACTTGCAAAAAGATACACAAAGTGCTGGAGTAACTCAGTGGGTCAGGCAGCATCTCTGGAGAACATGAGTAGGTGACGTTTCGGATCAGGACTCTTCTTCAGACTGATATGTTCTCCAAAGATGCTGCCTGACCTGGTAAGTTACTCCAGCACTTTGCATCTTCTATTTTAATAAACCATCATCTGCAGTTCCTTATTTTTACATAAGGAATTACTTGCTGCAGATAGATATCAAACATATAGTAATAATTAATACAATACATTAATAATCAATAATAACCAGTCTATAATAGCATGAAGGTACACAAAATGCTGGAGAAACTCAGCGGGTGCAGCGGCATCTATGGAGCGAAGGAGATAGGCAACGTTTCGGGCTGAAACCCTTCTTCAGATAATAGCATGAAAACTGAAGTATGTAGAGCATCTAAAAACAAAGTCTATAGTAGATTGTTGCTGAGGTAAGGTGTCCTGTGATGTTCAAGAGCCTGATGGCGGTTGGGAATAAGCAACTCTTGAACTTGGTGTACCTTCTTCCCGATGGTAGCAGCGAGATTAGAGTATGGCCAGGGTGGTGTGGGTTTGATGACATTACCTTGAAGGTCGTAGGTTGAATGGTTAGTGGAGAGTTGAAGGAAATATGGTGAGGAAAGAATGGTGAGGATATAGAACTTACTACTCAATAGTATGAGCATTTATTAAGAAAAAAAGACTCAACGTGCCGAAGCAAGTCAGTGGGTCAGGTAGCATCTCTGGAGAATACGGATAGGCGACGTTTCGGTCAGGACGGGACGTTTAATAAGTGTGTGAAGAACACTTAATGAGTTGCACATAATGTGCAATGTGACAATGCTTCTCACTGTGCAGTGGAGCTTTATGGAGATATTAACAAGGCTGAATTACGTTTTATGAATTTGGGAACTGTATAAATTTGGGAACAGAGAAAACATTTAGTTGAAGCGTATAAAATGATGAGACACAGAATGGGCATCAATAGGAAGTTTTTCAGTTTCCCTTCGCAGAGATACAGCATGGAAACAGGTCCTCCGGCCCACCGGGTCCATGCCGACTAATGATCACCTATTGACACTGGCTCTGTGTTATCCCACTTTTGTTTCCATTCCCGACACCCATTGGGGGCAATTTACAAAAGCCAATTAACCTACAAACCCACATGTCTTTAGGATGTAGAAGGAAACCGGAAGCACCCGGAGAAAATCCACATGGTCACAGGGAGAACGTACAAGCTCCACACAGACAGCACACATAGTCAGGAGCAAACCATGGTGTAAAGCACCAACTCTACCGCTGCGCCACTGTGACGTCCCATGTTGCAAGTTATCTATTTTTAAAGCTTTCTGAAAACCGTATTATTCTGATACTGACTTATCATATAACCCACCGTCTTCCAGTTATAACAGGGCAGTTGTGTAATTTCTGAGGGAAAGTGGTATAAAATAAGATCTTTTATCTCCTCATTTATCTCTCAAAGGTGAAATGATTCCCAGAAAACCTTTTAGCCTGTTTAACATCTTTAACATATTCCCTTAGCAGAGGGACTTATTAAAAACCATAGCTTAAACAAATTAGTAAAAAGATAAGAAGAGTGTGGAGGATTTGTGTTATCCACAGGGTGGTGGAGTGGGAACTCTGGAGGCCGACACTTCCATCACAATAACATGGATGACCATTTGAGAGCTGCGGCTTTTAGTCAAATACCGGAATGAGAAACAGCAGTAGGTTTTCATTATAAATCATTTTAAATGAATAAATCCCATTAACAAAAGTCAACTGGTGAACTCATGGTCACACGGTGACATTGGATTCATGAGTTGTAAAATAATCGCACTAACAAGTAACCCACTGTCTTCCAGTTATAACAGGGCAGTTGTGTAATTTCTGAGGGAAAGTGGTATAAAATAAGATATTTTAAACTACTTTTTGGTATTGTGTCAAACTTGTAACCACAGGGTGTCTGAAGAAGGGTCCTGACCCAAAATGCTGCCTATTCCAGTTCTCCAGAGATGCTAACTGACCCACTGACCCAGCCAGGTGCAGCAGAGGTTCACCTGCACCTCCTCCAACCTCATCTACTGCATCCGCTGTTCCAGGTGTCAACTGCTCTACATTGGTGAGACCAAGCGCAGGCTTGGCGATCGCTTCGCCCAACACCTCCGCTCAGTTTGCAAAAACCAACCTGATCTCCCGGTCTCCTCCATGGCCAGAGTGAGGCCCACTGCAAATTGGAGGAACAGCACCTGATATTTCGCTTGGGCAGTTTACACCCCAGCAGTATGAACATTGACTTCTCCAATTTCAGGTAGTCCTTGCTTTCTCCCTCCTTCCCTTCCCTTCCAAGCTCTCCCACAGCCTACTGTCTGCGCCTCTTCCTTTATTTTTCCAGCGCCCCACGGACATCAGTCTGAATAAGGGTCTCGACCCGAAACGCCGCCTGTTCCTTCGCTCCATAGATGCTGCCTCACCCGCTGAGTTCCTCCAGCATTTTTGTCTACCACTGCGTTATTCCAGCGCTTTGTGTTTTTCGCTGCAATTGAGAAAAGTCATATTGATCAATAAACGTATTTCACTGAGTGCTGATGTTCCAGATGTTTTTTTGGAAGATAACCCCCACCCTGTGACACTTTCATTATCTTAACGGAGCAGACTCAGCCTCTTGGTCTGCTCAATTACCCAGCTTTAGTTCAGTTCAGTTTATTGTCACATGTACCGAGGTTTGTGTTTGCATTGTTAGCCAACATCCTGACTTGTGCCAGTTTGTTGCGTGCTCTCCAGTCAGCAGAAAGACAATACATGATTACAATCAAGCCATTTGCAGTGTATACTTTAGATAGATGATAAGCAGACATGATGTTATTTCCTGTCTTTCAATCTGTGGGATATGCCCCAGAATCTGTGCAATGACACACAAAGGCACATCTTTTAAAACCTGGAGGGACTGGTCATCTGTTCTGGGGATTTATTGACTTTCAGTCCCATTATTTTCCATTAATACTTCTTTAAACAAACACAATATTGTTTCAGCTTCTCGTGTACTTCGGTGAAGACAGATACAAATGTTGTGTTTAATTTCTCAGCCCTTTTCTTATATTCCAGTTTCTCCTGTCTTAGTCCATAACTGATCTTCATTGCCTTCTGCTAATCTTTTCCTCGTTCTAATCTGTTTTTACATGTCTCGCTGAGACATTATCCTATTTCTCTTTTCCTTTTCCTGATAATTCTGTGCAAACACATCACATTTGGAAACAGTATGTCTGCAGGGCATACTAAATATATATACAAATTGTATGCATGGTTTTGCATTTTGGTATGTTCTATACGGGCAGGACGTCCACAGGAAATAGTGATACCCTTGATGGTGTCGTAGAGCAAAGAGACCTGCGGGTACAGGTGCAACGTTCCCTGAATGAGACAACGCAGGCAGACATAGTGTTGAAGAAGGTGTTTGGCACACTTACCTTCATTGGTCAGGGCATTGAGTACAGGAGTTCATGTCATAGTAGGAGAAGTAGGCCATTTGCACGTCGGGTCTACTCCCCTATTCAATTATGGCTGATCTATCTTAACCTCTCAATCCCATTCTCCTGCTTTCTCCCCGTAATCTTTGACGCCCTTACTGTGCTCAGCCGTACACCCTCAAGAATCTGCCAATTTCCACTCTAAAGACACCCAAAAACTTGACGTCGACCGCCTTCTGTGGCAACGAATTCCACAGGTTCACCACTCTCTGGCTAAAGAAATTCCTCCTCATCTCCATGTTAAAGTTATGCTCTGGAAGGGATACAGAAAAGATTCACAAGGATGTTGCCAGAACTGGAGGACTTACATATTCACATCAAGTTGTAAATCTCTATCAATACACTAAACAATTACAGTTTGAATTTGGAGATAAACCTCAAAAATTATTGGCTCGCCAATTAAGGAAGATGGAGGGAGAAAAAAATAATCCATAGGATTAAATCACATAATGGCGAACTCTTAGTACAACCTAAAGATATTAATGAGAGATTTTTGCAATATTATAAAAACTTATACTCTGCTAAAACGACAGAAAACAGGATAGGAATAGAAGCATTTAAAAAAAAATGTAATCTGAATGGGTTGGATTCACAAAATAGAGAATCATTAAATGCTGAAATTTCAGTAAAAGAAATCCAAGAATCTATCAGATCATTAAAAAATGGTAAAACACCGGGACCAGATGGTATTGGCCCGGAATTTTATAAAACATTTTATGATCTGATTGCACCACGCTTGAAGACACTCTATGAATATATTTTTATCCAGCAGAAACTACCAGAAACGTTAAATGAATCTATTATAACACTTATACCTAAAATAGACAAAGATCTGGATGACCCAGGATCATTTAGAGCTATAGCTCTTTTAAATACTGATCAAAAGATATTAACTAAAATATTAGCACAAAGGCTAAGTACAGTTATTAATTAATTAATTCATCCCGATCAAACAGGATTTATACCAAAACGATATTCCTCATATAACCTGAGACGTTTATTCAATATTATATACTCAAAAAGAGGTATTAATAAAGATCTAGTAGTTATTTCGTTAGATGCGGAGAAAGCCTTCAACCAGGTGGAATGGTCTTACTTGTTTTCGGTTATGGAAACTTTTAAATTGGGAGAGAAGTTTATTACTTGGGTCAAATTATTATACACTAACCCAACAGCCAGAATAATAACAAATCAAACGCTATCAACTAAATTCAGTCTATCTCGAGGCTGTAGACAAGGTTGCCCTTTATCCCCACTACTATTTGCACTTGCAATAGAACCATTAGCTCAACGTGTGAGATCACATCCTGAAATATATGGGTATGATACCAGAGATACTGAAAATAAAATCTCCTTATATGCGGATGATATATTACTTTATATTACAAAACCGGAAATTAGTATCCAAAATTTATTAAAATTAACAACTGAATTTGGATCTTTTACAGGATATAGTATTAATTGGAATAAAAGTGAACTCATGCCAATAATGGTAAATAACTTACATATATTACAACAATTTCCTTTTAAGATAACAAACGAAAAAATTAAATATCTTGGATTTTATGTAACAAAAAGATTCGATTCTTTATTTAAATCCAATTTCCCACTCTTATTGAATAAATTAAATAAGAACATTTTATATTGGAAAACACTACCCATCTCAATGCTAGGTAAAATTAATGTAATAAAATTCTTCCGCAATTACTATATCTTTTCCAATTAATTCCGATATATCTTCCTAAAAATTTCTTTAGGAAGGTGGACTCTTTAGTTACCAACTTATCTGGGATTATAAGAGCCACAGAATAAATAAAAAACATGTATGTAAATCAAAAATAAATGGAGGTTTAGCACTACCAAACTTTATGTTTTATTACTGGGCAGTTAATATTAAAAATATGAATTTTTGGTTAGTAGAGATAGATAAACAACCAATTTGGTTAAAAATGGAAAAAGAAGATTGTTCGCCTTTTGAAATTAGTTCGATAATATTTGCCAATATTAATTTAGGTAAGAAAACCTATAGTGAAAACCCTATAATAGAAAGTGGAATACGTATCTGGAAACAAATAAAGAAAACATTAAAATTGGAATCTATACCACTAGCCCTTACCATTGTAAATAATGTTACATTTAAACCTTCAATGATGGATAAAGGCTTTTTACAATGGAAAAATAAGGGAATTAATAAGACGGGAGATCTCTACAGGGAAAATTCTTTCCTTTCATTTCAAGAATTACAACAAATTTACGGATTACATTTAAAAGATTATTTTAGATACTTACAAATTAGAGACTATGTAAAAGCAAACACACAGGAAATTAGAAATAGAAAGACAGAAATTTTAGATGAATGTCTAAATAAACATCCGAACACAGAAAAATTGATATTATACATTTATAATATCCTATTGGAAAATGATGTCCCATTGACAGAAACATATAGACAATCATGGGAAAATGAATTAGGTCAAATTATTAGACAATTATTAAGTATGGGATGAAAGTTTACAACACATACACCAATGTTCGTTAAATGCTAGACACTCTCTTATACAATTTAAAATATTACACAGACTACATTACTCAAAATCCAAACTACATAACATTTTTTCAAATGTATCTGCCATATGTGATAAATGTCAGCACTTAGAAGCTAACTTGACACACTCATTTACAAATTGTGTAAAAATTACAAAATTTTGGATAGAAATATTTAGGATAATTTCGAATGTTGTTAATATGAATCTGACTCCTGACTCAAAGTTAATAATACTGGGAATACTGGAAACAGGTCAATTAATAACAACGAATCAAATAATTTTTATTGATTATAGTTTAATAATTGGGAAAAAAATTAATATTGAAATTCTGGAAAGGTCCTACATCCACCACAATCAAAATGTGGATTACAGGAATGTCGGAGACACTCCATCTGGAAAGATTGAGGCTCGTCCTAATGAACAGGTTGGATCTTTTCAGAGGAATATGGTCTCCATACATTGAATATCTAAAGGGTCAAAATGGCTCGGTGCGAGAGCCTGACTGAAACCTGAATAATGGAATAGATGAAGAAATACGTATAACAAATCATGGATATATCTCCAACGATGGATAACTTTTTAATACTCCATTCACTTCTTTATTTTTGATTTTTTATCTCTATATTATTTTTTTCTATCTTTTCTTACTTATTAAAAAAAATGTATAGAAATATAAATGTCTTAAATGTTAAAATTAATAATATTATGAATGTATGTAAGAAGTATTTTCTATTAATATGTATTTACAACTAATAAAAAATATTCATCAAAAGAACTGGAGGACTTGAGTTACAAGGAAAGCCCGGGACTTTCTCCCTGAAGTATAGGAAATTGAAGGATGACCTTATAGAAGGATGCAGTTAAGGTGGATAGTCAGTCTTTTTCCCAATCAGAATCAGAATCAGAATCAGATTTTATACGTCAAGTATGTTTTGCAACATACGAGGAATTTCATTGGCCAGGTCAGTCATACAATTAAAAGCAACAGACTCAAAAGCACATTTTAACATGAACATCCACCACAGTGACTCCTACACATTCCTCACTGTGATGGAAGGCGAAATAAAGTTCAAGTCCTTCCTTTTGTTCTTCCTCGGTTGGGGGCCTCGAGCCCTCCGTTGACGGGATGATCTTGACTCCCGTAGCCAGCGGGGTTCAGGCCCTCCGCGTCGAGGCGTTCAGCTCCTGCATCAGCTCCCCCACGCCGGGCGATCGAACCCCGCATCGGGGCTGGTCGAACCTTCTGTGGCGTTGGAGCTCCCGATTAGCCTCTCCTGAGACTGCGAGCCCTTGATGGTAAGTCCGCAGGCCGCGGTCGGAGCGATCCCAGGCAAGGGGCTCATGACAGTCCGAGGAGGCCTCCAGCTCCAGCGATGGTAGGCCACAGAGCCCGGAGAATGCGATCCAAAAATTGATCACATCTCCGGGAAGGTAAGAGCCTGAAAAAAAGTTTCCCCTGATCCCCTCCCCCCTCCCCCTACAAAAAATCAAACTGAAGTACATTAAAACAAACTTTTAATAAACGTTAAAAATAACAAAAAGATGAAAAAATGAACAGACTGCCGGCAGGGCTGCCATCTCCCCGGCGCCCCTGGTGGTCAATCAATCAATCAATCAATCAGTTTTATTCATCACATACACATACAAGTGCAGTGAAATGAATTTGCCAGCAGCGGTACAATCAAAAAAGAACACACAATACACAAAAATATTAAACACAAACATCCACCACAGCATTCTTCACTGTGGTGGAAGGCACAAAGTACAGTCATTCCCCTCCATTGTCCATGGTAGGGCAGCCAAAACTCAAGGACAAACATTTAAGGCGAAAGGAGCAAGATTTAATAGGGATTGGAGGGGCAACGTTTTCACATAGAGTGGTGCTGTAGAAACAAGCTGCCAGAGGACGCTTGGGAGGCTGGTACAATTATAATATTTAAAAGACATTTGGACAGGTATTGTACATGGATAGAATTTTTTTTTGAGGGATTTAAGCAAAATATAGACAGATGTGACTAGCTCAGTTAGATATCTTGGTCGACATGGACGCATTGGGCCATTGGGACTGTTGCTATGTGTAGGAAGGAACTGCAGATGCTGGTTTACACAGAAGATACACAGATGTAGACAATGGTCTACAAGAAGTCCAGATACGACCTTGGTAAGGCGATCAAAAAGGCCAAAAGGGAGTTCTGCTCCAAGCTGGAGGATGAGACAGATGCTCGGCAGCTGTGGCGGGGCCTGAATGCAATCACCTCCTACAAGGCAAAATCAGGAGGCAGCTCGAATGTCGGCGAAACAACACTCCCTGATGAGCTCAATGCGTTTGACGCACGCTTTGATAGGGAGCACACCGATGTGCCTTCCCGAGCCCCCATTCGCTGTGTTGGTATTTCAGTCTCAGTCACAGAGGCCGACGTCAGGAAATCCTTCAGAGGGGTGAACCCTCAAAAAGCGCCTGGACCTGATGGTATACCTGGTCATGTTCTAAAAACCTGTGCGGTCCAACTGGCTGGAGTTTTTGCGGACATTTTCAACCTCTCACTTCTGAGGTCTGAGGTTCCCACCTGCTTCAAAAGGGCATCAATTATACCAGTGCCCAAGAAGAACAAGGTGGACCACTTGGACAACAAAAACTCATATGTCAGGCTGTTACTCATCGATTACAGCTCGGCATTTAATACTATCATCCCCTCCAAGCTGGTTACCAAACTCGCAGAACTGGGTCTCTGCGCATCCCTCTGCAATTGGATCCATGACTTCCTCATTCACAGACCACAGTCTGTTTGTATTGGTGGAAATGTGTCAGACTCAATAACAATCAGCACGGGAGCACCTCAAGGTTGCATGCACAGCCCCCTGCTGTACTCACTCTACACTCATGACTGCGTAGCCGGTCATAGTGCGAACTCCATCATCAATTTTACTGACGACACCACTGTTGTGGGACGTATCACTGATGGGGATGAGTCGGAGTATAGAAGAGAGAGCGAGCGACTGTCCATATGGTGCCAGCACAATAACCTGGCCCTCAACACCAGCAAAACCAAGGAATGGATTGTGGACTTTGGAAGGAGTAGGATGAGGACCCACAGTCCTGTTTATATCAACGGGTCGATGGTTGAAAGGGTCAAGAGCTTCAAATTTCAGGGCGTGCACATCTCTGAAGATCTTTCCTGGTCCGAGAACACTGATGCAATTATCTAGAAAGCACTTTAGCGCCTCTACTTCCTGAGAAGATTACGGAGAGTTGGTTTATCAAAGCCGACTCTCTCTAACTTCTACAGGTGCACAGTAGCGAGCATGCTGACCGGTTGCATCGTGGCTTGGTTCGGCAACTTGACCACCCTGGAGAGGAAAAGACTACAAAAAGTAGTAAGCACTGCCAAGTCCATCATCGGCTCTGACCTTCCTTCCATCGAGGGGATTTATCGCAGTCGCTGCCTCAAAAAGACTGGCAGCATCATCAAGGACCCACACCACCCTGGCCACACACTCATCTCCCTGCTACCTTCAGGTTGAGGGTACAGGAGCCTGAAGACTGCAACGACCAGGTTCAGGAATAGCTACTTCCCCACAGCCATCAGGCTATTAAACCTGGCTCGGACAAAACTCTGAACATTAATAGCCCATTGGCTGTTATTTGCACATTATCAGTTTATTTATTAATGTGTGTATTCACGTATATAATGGGATATGGACACACTGATCTGTTTTGTAGTCAATTCCTACTATGTTCTGCTGTGCTGAAGCAAAGCAAGAATTGCATTGTCCTATCAGGGACACGTGACAATAAACTCACTTGAACTTGAGATAGACACAAAATGCTGGAGTAACTCAGCGGGTCAGGCAGCATCTGGATGGTGGATGATGGATCGGCATCACGATACTGCCTGACCTGCTGAGTTACACTAGAATTTTGGGCCCCTTTCCATGCTGTATAACTCTCTGATTCTATGAATATATGTTGTTCATTGGGCTTGATAATTATTGATTGCTGCCTGCCCCACCTTTTTCCGCACTTCTCTGACAGCAAAAACTATTCAAAATGTATTCATGTTGGAACAAGAGGCACTGACTTAAATCCTCTATCTGCTACGTGCTTCTGCCAAAACTGAACCTGAAGATACCAATAATAAATGAATACATCTGGTTTGAAACTCACTTCCAATAATCAAAGATGGTGTAGCTTTTGCAAAACATTGCCAAATATTGCATGTTATTTATTTACATGATAATTGAGGAATGCCAATCATTTTACTTGTAAACTTCAATGGTCAAAATTTGATGTAGAACATTTTTGAAAGGTTTTAATTTTAGTCTTGGATAGTTTTAAAAGTTCTAATTTTAAGCTCTTGAAGACATTAATACGGAAAATAGGACAGTAATTCCCAGCTTTATAACATCCACATAGATGTCTGTGGAATAAATAACTTAATACAATATGTGTGAAAGGGGGAGGCAATATCGCTCGTAGTGGAGCAGTGGTGATTGTGACATTGAACTGTCATTGAGTCAAGAAAAATAATCAGATCAAAGAGTAGAGGAGGATATATTTAGAACTATTTCTAGTAATTTAGGCTGGCAATCAGGGCACCACTTCATTCCCTGCGGATCAAAGGATCTTTTTTTCTTTGTGAAAGAAAGCTGTGTGCGATTATCAGCTCATAACCCAACAAATGTTTGGACAGGCAAAGTTAGATGACCAAGCTATTACATAGGTAGCAACAGGAATAGGTCAATTGGCCCGACAAGCATGCTCAACCATTCATTGTATACGGCTAATCTACCACCACGAGGCTTTTTTCCTGCACTATTATAGAATCATAAAGCATGGGCCAGGCCCTTCAGTCCAACTTGCACATTCCAACCAAGATGCCTCATCATAGTCATAGTCATACAGCGTGGAGAAACAAGCCCTTCAGCCCAACTGCCACGCCCCATCCACACCAGTCCCATCTACCGGCGTTTGGTCCATATCCCTCAAAACCTATCCTATCCATGTACCTGTCTAAATGTTTCTTAACTGTAACGATAGTACCAGCCTCAACTACCTACTCCAGCAGCTCGTTCCGTACACCTACCACTCTTAAATCTGTCCCCCCTCACCTTATAGTCAATACCCTGACTAATGAAGGCCAATGTCCTGAAAGCCTTTTTCACCACCCTATCCATCTATGATGTCGCTTTCAAAGAAAATTATACCGCTTGCCCGTGTTTGGCCCATATCCCTCTCAACCTCACCTCTCCATGTACCTGTCCAACGTTTTCAAACGCTGTTGTTGCACCTGGCTCAACTACCTTCTCTATAGAACTTGTCCCATCTTCCCACATCTTTCTCCGTGGTAAATATAGATGAGAAATATTCCTTTAACATCTTCTGAGTGGCTCCACACAGAAAGAGTGTTAAAATGTCAGGGCAATGTCCTTTGCAAAGAGTTTGATTAATGACTTAGAAACTGAACATTGTAACACTTTAAATGTTCTAGGCAGAAGAAAGTTATCTAAAATGTGACCGGAAACCTTGAGAGCATGGATCACTTTTGTCCGCTCTTCCAAGGCCAGGACATGTCCAGGCACACAAGACACTGGCCATGAGCAGTGATTCCCCCAACTAGGGCACGTTGTGTACAATGTTTTACCACGTCAAATATTGAAGCAATGTGCCTGCCACTCATTAACAAGTGCTGACTTACCAGTGTGTGTGAGGAAGCTGCATGGTTCCAGGGCAAACCTGTGGGCAGGCTTCGGGCCTCGGGCAAGGCCACACAGTTACCAAGGCATTTCATAGCAAAAGGATTTGAGTACAAGAGCAGGGAGGTTCTACTGCAGTTGTACAGGGTCTTGGTGAGGCCACACCTGGAGTATTGCGTACAGTTTTGGTCTCCTAATCTGAGGAAAGACATTCTTGCCAAAGAGGGAGTACAGAGAAGGTTCACCAGACTGATTCCTGGGATGGCACGACTTCCATATGAAGAAAGACTGGATAGACTTGGCTTGTACTCGCTGGAATTTAGAAGATTGAGAGGTGATCTCAGAAAGACTTACAAAATTCTTAAGGGATTGGACAGGCTAGATGCAGGAAGATTGTTCCCGATGTTGGGGAAGTCCAGGACAAGGGGTCACAGTTTAAGGATAAGGGGGAAGTCTTTTAGGACCGAGATGAGAAAATCATTTTTCACACAGAGAGTGGTGAATCTGTGGAATTCTCTGCCACAGAAGGTAGTTGAGACCAGTTTGTTGGCCATATTTAAGAGGGAGTTGGATATGGCCCTTGTGGCTGAAGGGATCAGGGGGTATGGAGAGAAGGCAGGTACAGGATACTGAGTTGGATGATCAGCCATGATCATATTGAATGGCGGTGCAGGCTCGAAGGGCCAAATGACCTACTCCTGCACCTAATTTCTATGTTTCTATCTTTCTAAGGCAACGGTCTCTGCCATCACCACGGCAACGTTACCCCGGCGTCGCCACGGCAACAAGGCCGCCGGCCGGCCAGGTCCAGACACTTCCACACCGCCATCCCTGGCCCCAAGAGTGAGGCCGCAGTAGGCCCCAGCCAAAGGTTGGTCCCAGCCTCGGCCTCTGACGTGGGAGGGAGGAGACGGGAGAATATCTGGGGAAAGGAGAGTGGGCCGCAGATCCTGGCTGGGAACACCTGGAGGGGGAGAGAAGGTGGGTCCCGCCCCTGGGTAAGAACTGCTGGAGATGGGGAGAGATGTGTTGGAAAGAGCTGCAGATGCTGGTTTAAATCAAAGATAGACACAAAATGCTGGTGTCACTCAGCGGGTCAGGCAGCATCTCTGGAGGGAAGGATGGGTGATGTTTCGGGTCGAGACTCTTCTTCAGACTGATGTCAGGGAGGTGGCCCCTGGGTAAAAACATCTGGAAGGGAATGAGGCGAGAGGAGGTGGGCCCCAGAGTAGGATCATCTGGAGGTATAGAGAAGGTAGGTCATGGCCACAGAGAAGGAACATCTGGGATGCCGAGGGAGTGTGAGAGAAGGTAGGCCCTGCCCTGGAATAGGAACATATGTAAGAACGGCTGGAAGGGGTGGTGGGGAATAGGAGGTAGGCCCCAGAGTAGGATGATCTGGAGGTGTAGAGAACGTAGGTCCTGTCTCCTGGATAAAACATCTGCAGAGGGGTGGAGGGAGAAGAGAAGATAGGCCCCAGTCCACAGTAGGATCATCTAGGGTGGGGAGGGAATGTGACAGAATGTTCCTGCCCTGGGGTAGGAACATCTGAAGAGAAGGTGGACCCTGCCTCTGGGTAAGATCACCTGGAGCAGATCTTCTGGAGATGGGGAGAGATAGTAGGTCCCAGCCCTTGGGTGAAAACATCTGAGGAGAGAGAAGATAGACCTTGGCCCAGCGTAGGACCATCTAGATGTCTGGCCGGACACATTGCAGCCTTCTGGAGTCAAAACAAAATTTTATTTTCCAAAAAATAAACATTGTTCATAATTTAGAAAAATATACCAAACAAAAACACGTGCAAAAAACTCTTCAAATATTCTTAATGTCTATACATTCAATAGTGTCATATTCAGTGGTGTTCCATCCTATCTTTACACAAATACTACAACTTCAGCTATGGTTTGTATGTCAAACCACCGTCTGTTTCTTCTGTAAGTTATTCCTTCGTGATATTGGCTGTTATTTTTCTGCTCCATTAGCACAGCATTCCCTACAGTATTTTGTGATTTTTTTTAAACTTTCCATTGTTTTTTCACAGTTTTTCACATAACTGCTTGCACTTCACAACTTCTGGTCATGTTCTCTTGCTTCAACTGCCCTCATTAACCCACTGTTTAAGAAAGAACTGCAGATGCTGGAAGATCAAAGGTAGACAAAAATGCTGGAGAAACTCAGCGGGTGAGGCAGCATCTATGGAGCGAAGGAAATAGGTGACGTTTCGGGTCGAGACCCTTCTTCAGACTGATGCGGGGGTGGGGGATGGGGCGGGAAGAAGAAAGGAAGAGGCGGAGACTGTGGGCTGTGGGAGAACTGGGAAGGGGAGGGGAAAGAAGGAGAAAGCAGGGACTACCTGAAATTGGAGAAGTCAACGTTCATACCACTGGGTGTAAACTACCCAAGCAAAATATGAAGTGCTGCTCCTTCAATTTACGGTGGGCCTCACTCTGGCCATGGAGGAGGCCCAGGACAGAAAGATCGGATTTGGAATGGGAGGGGGAGTTGAAGTGCTGAGCCACCGGGAGATCAGGTTGATTATTGCGATCCTGTCCTCAATCACGGAGGTCTTGGAGGACAGCAAGCGGGAGAGTCTGGACCAACCACTGACCCTAGAGGAGCTGACTGGCTCCATCCGTTCCTTTGACTCGAATAAACTCCCCGGAAGCGATGGCTTACCGGCTGAGTTGTATTTGGCTCTGTTGGGACTGGATGGGCCCGGACCTGCTAGAAGTGTAACAACGACATGCTTCTGGCTGGTAGCATGTTCAGACTCCATGAGGAAGGGCAACATCACCCTAATCTACAAGCAGAAGGGGAGATGAAGGACATAAAGAAATTGAGACCCATAACACTCTTGAATGTGGACTACAAGATCCTGTCCAAGGCCATCGCCAATCGGGTCAAGTCTGCTCTGGGACAGGTGATCCACCCGGACCAAACCTTGCTGTACCTGGCAGGAAAATCTCTCAGACAGCCTAGCGTTGCTGAGAGATACCATCGCCTACGTGCAGGACAAGACGGGTGGATGCCTGCCTAGTCAGCTTGGACCAGGAGAAGGCCTTCGACAGGATTTCGCACACGTACATGAGGGACGTGCTCTCCAAAATGGTTTTGGGGAGGGAATCAGAAATTGGAATCAAACTGCTCTAACACCAACATCCGTAGTGCAGTCCAAAATCAATGGTGGGAATCAGACAGTTTCCCTGTAAGGTCTGGAGTTAGGCAGGGTTGCCCTCTCTCTCTCCTGTCTTGTTTGTCTGCTGTATTGAACCTTTTGCTGAATCCATCAGGAAGGATGCGGGCATAAGAGAGTGACATTGCCAGGCAGTGGGGGCATTCAAGTAAAGACCTCCCTGTACATGGACGATGTCGCTGTCTTCTGCTCGGATCCAGGGTCGGTTCGCAGACTGATTAGTATCTGCGACCATTTGAGTCGGCCACGGGAGCCAGGGTGAACCGCAGGAAGAGCGAGGCCATGCTCTTTGGCAACTGGCCTGACAGATCTTCCGTCCCCTTCACCATCAAGCCTGACTTCTTGAAGGTGCTGGGGATCTGGTTCGGGGGGCTGAGGCATGTAACAAAAATTGGCTGGAGCGGATAGCCAGGGTGGGGAGGAAGCTGGAGCTGGGGAGGCAACGCTCCCTCTCCATAACGGGAAAGAATTTTGGTCATCAGGTGTGAGGTGCTCTCGGGGCTGCTGTTACTTGGCACAAGTGTGGCCTGTCCCCTCCCTCATACGCCACAGGGATCACCCGGGCCATCTTCCACTTCATCTGGGGGTCGAGGATGGACCGGTGTGCGACGGGCCACAATGTACAAGTCGGCAGACAACGGGGGTAAAAGCGTGCCCAACGTCGCCCTCATTCTGATGGCCACCTTCGTGTGTGGCTGCATCAGGCGTAGTGGTAGAGCCAAGGCACGTGGGCACCAAGTGTCCACTACCTGCTGAGTTCTACCCTGTCCCCGGTGTTTGAGAAGGATGGCCTGGCGCAGGTGCCACGCAATGTGCCAGTCAGCTGGACATTGCCGCCCCATCTGTCGTCGGTGGAAGGGTTTCTTCCGGACCAACCCCTTTGACCACATGTCCATCGGGCAGGGTCACCGCACAGAATGTCCTGCAGGCACTGCAGGGAAAGACTCTATGGACCGGTGGCTGTGGTTCCCTGAGCAGACTGCCCAGCTCGTCTGGCAAAATGCCTCATCGCCAGAACCTCATCACCAACAAGCACCAAGACCTGGCTTGGCTGGCGGTGAGGGAGCCCTCCCAGTCAGATCCTTCCTGCACCGTCGGAACCTCACTACCAGCGCACGCTGCCCTCGGGACGGCTGCTATGGCGAGGAGACGGTTGCCCACCTCTTCACAAGTGTGGGTTTTGCTAAAAGAGTCTGAGAAAAATGCCAAGGGTCCCTGGTACGCTTTATCCCGAACAGCTCCGTCACAGAGGACTTCTGTGATTTACGGACTGTTCCCAGGGACACATTCAGAGACTGACATCGAGTGCTGCTGGAGGGTCATCAACTCGGTAAAAGACGCCCTTTGGTCCTGCCCGAGCATTGTTCACTCACCCAGCAGAGCGAGATGTCTCGTCGGGGAATGTTTGCCGACTGGCCCCGCTGCAGACTGCAGGAGTAATCGTGCTGAGGGACGCACTGAAGCTCGGGGCAGCCAACGCCAAGGCTCGGTGGGGAGGCCACAGTCTAACGCCCTTCGCTGCTGGACATGGGGGTACAGTATTGTGGAGACCCCCTGAATATAAGGGAAGGTATCCCACGCCATTGTGGCATGAGTGGGGGACTGATTTGTGAAACTTGGGAAAAAGAAAATGTCTAAACTGTATTGAACTATGTACAGCCTCCGAAAATGTCGGATGATTTTCTGCAAGTTTAATGTATTGTATATATTTATCATTCGAATAAAGTATATATTATGAAATAAAAAAAAAAAAAAATTGCGATCCGAGCGGAGGTGTTTGGCGAAGCGATCGCCAAGCCTACGCTTGGTCTCACCGATGTAGAGCAGTTGGCACCTAGAGCAGTAGATGCAATAGAAGAGGTTGGAGCAGGTGCAGGTGAACCTCTGCCACACCTGGGAAGACTGCTTAAGTCCTTGGGTGGAGTCAAGGGGGGAGGTAAAGTGACAAGTGTAGCATTTCCTGCGGTTGCAAGGTAAAGTGCCAGGAGAGGGGGTGGTTTGGGTGGGAAGGGACGAATTGTCCAGGGAGTAACTGGGAGGATGGGTCTCTGCGGAAAGCTGAAAGGGGAGGAGATGGCCAGTGGTGGGATCCCGTTGGAGGTGGCGAAAATGTTAACCCACTGATTGGATGACAATGTTTCTTCATTGCAAGGACACTAAGGGCTGGAGTACCTAAGTAAAGTAGCAGCTTTGGAGAACATGGATAAGTGATGTTTCAGATACGAAATGTCACCTATCAATATCTTAAAGATATGCTGGCTGAGTTACTCAAGCACTTTGTGTCTTTTGTGTAAGCCAGCATCTGCAGTTAATTGTTTCGACATTTCTCCAATGAAGTCATTCCATTTGCTCTCACCATCCCTCCCCTATATCATCTGCAATTTAAACCCAATTTGTTTCCATTCTCAGATCTAATGAAGGATCTTTGATCTGAAACATTAACTGTGTTTCACTTTCCACAAATGCTGGATGAGTAGTCTGAGCATTTTCAGATTTCATTTAACACTTTCTCTTTCTCCTCCATCTCAAAGACAAAAGGTTATATATTATAGAACATAATGTGCAGTATTCGAATTATAGAGAACATAGAACAGTACAGCACAGGAACAGACCTTTCAGCCCACAATATCCGTGCCGAACATGATTTAAACATAAATGCCTCTCATCTGCCTTCATCTGATTTATATTCCTCCAATTCTTTTAGAGATACAGCATGGAAACGCCCACGGAATCCATGCCATTCACACGTTGTATTTTATGCTGCTTTCTCATCCACTCCCTGCACACTAGAGTCCAAATAACCCGTAAACCCGCGTGAATTTTGGATGTGGGAGGAAACTGGAACACCCGGTGGAAACCCACACGGTTTAGTTGAGTTTAGTCTGTTGTCACGTGTACCGAGGTACAGTGACAAGCTTTATTGTTGCAAGCTATCCAGTCAGCGGAAAGACTATACACGATTGCAAGTAAGCCATCACAGGGAAAACATGCAAACTCCACACAGACAGCACTCGAGGCCAGGGTGGCACCTGGGTCTCTAGTGCTGTGAGGCAGCAGCTCTACCAGCTGCACCACTGTGCTGCCCCATAAAAACTGGGGAATATTCTAGTAATTGAATCCATTGTAATTGTTTTATGTAAAACACAAAGTGGTGGAGTAACTCAGTGGGTCAGGCAGCATCTGTGGAGGGAATGGACAGGCAAAGTTTTGGTTCATGGCCCTTTGCAGATTGTCTTATATAACGTTGGTCAGATCACTATAGCAACCATTTCCAGGTCAATTAGTACCTGCAAGGAAATTGCCACGGAGATTTGCATAATGAGTCCTCACAGCTGATCTAACACATCCCTGTATCAGTCATGCATCTAATCATGGCATCATGGCTGCTATTTGCATTTTCATTTAACTAAATTATCGCAGAAAGGTGCACCCTACAACCTCTACTTATTGGATACAAAATAATTAGCAAACCCTGCAACAGATTGATGTGGTATGAATGTTTTACCCACAGCGTTGCCAGCTTTATATTTCATTGCTCACGAAGTGTTGCTGTGTGTTTACTTGATGCTAGCAACATTTCTATGTCATGCACCTCAGTGCAAGCTGTGGCAATGTTGAACAGACTAACCAGCCCTTTTGGGAGATGATGGCGGAGTAGCCTGGTCAAGTAACTGGAACACCATTTGTAAATGATAAACATTGCCAAGATTGTCGAGGGAATGAATGTTAAGGGTGTCGGATGCAGTGCTAATCAGGTAGACTGCTCTGTTTGAGTTTGAGAGATACAGCGGGGAAACAGTGTGGAGTCAGTGTGGAGTCAGTGGGGAACACATCCCACTGAGTTCACACCGACCATCAATTACCCGTTCACATGCCTTCTATGTTATCTCACTTTCTCACCCACTCCCTACACATAAGGGGCAATTTAGAGAGGCCAATTAGAGAGCCAACAAACCCACATGTCTTTAGGATATGGGAGGAAACTGGAGCAACCGGAAGAAACCCACACGGTCACAGGGAGAACATGCAAAATCCACACAGGCAATACCCGAGATCAGGATCGAACCCGGGTCTCTGGCGCTGTCCAGTTGCCAGCCGTGCCACCCTATCATCGTTCTTCATTTCCATTTCCTTTGTAACAGAAATTAAAATCAGGGGATCCATTATATTTGTTTGTATAATTTCGCATTTCACACAGTAGCCAAAATTCCCCATAGTGAAAGGCCTGGATAGAGTGGATGTGGAGAGGATGTTTCCACTAGTGCGAGAGTCTAGGACCAGAGGGCACTGCTTCAGGCCAGAGGGAGAGTCTAGGACCAGAGGGACGTGCCTTTACAAAGGAGATGATGAGGAATTTATTTGGCCAGAGGATAATGGATCTGTGGAATGCTTTGCCACAGAAGGCTGTGGAGAATGAGGTTAGAAGGGAGCGATTAGATCATACACGATTGAATGGTGGAGTAGACGATGGGCAGAATGGCCCAATTCTGCTCCTGTATCTTATGAACCTGGTCTGTGAGATAATGTCTATCCCACTACCACAGGGGTGTGCTGGTAGCCTTATTCCTGTATATTTTATTTTTTCCTTCAATTATGCTGTCCCAAAAGGAGGACGGTGGTGCCAGACAAAGGCAGGAGTGCTGCCAGCAGCTGCCCCCAGACTAGTCACGCACCAGCTTGCTCTGACGTTTGGGAAATCAGAGGATGATTGTAATTAGGCACGGAAGTCAAAAGGGAGTTGTTAGAGAAGCTTCGGCAAATGGAGCAAGTGGAGGTGGAAACAAACAACAACAGGAGGAGGAGGAGAGGGATAGGGCGATGTGACAGCTGGTCTGGGATTCTCACATTCATACCTCACACAAGAGCATTGAGTGTTGCACTAATTAATCAACTGAAGCACCTCCTCAAGTCCTTCGAGAATCTTCAAAGCTCCCTGGTTGGAATAGTGGAGAGTAAATGGCAGTGTTGCCTTGACAACTAGTTTGGCGGGACACCTTCAACCTCTCACTGCTTAGGTCTCTGGTCCGCACCTGCTTTGAAAGGATATCTGTAATACGGGTTGCCCAAGAAGCATTGGTGGCATTGATATCCATTGTAGTGAAGAACACAAAGTGCTGGAGGAACTCAGCGGGTTAGGCAGCATCTCTAGAGGACATGGACAGGTGACGTTTCGCGTCAGGACTGAAGAAAGGTCCTGACGTGAAACATCAAGTTTGAAGAAGGGTCCCAACAGGAAAGGTCGACTATCCATATCTGCCACAGATGCTGCCTGACCCGCTGAGTTCCTCCAGCACTTTGTGTTCAATGCAAGGTTCCAGCATCTGTAGATCCTTGTGTCTCTATTTGTATATTTATTATTGTTGTTGCTGCACCTAATGTGCCTGTAAGGTTGTAATAAGTAAGCAGTTTGCAGTTAAAAGAAAGGCACAAAATGCTGGAGTAACTCATGCTGTCAGGCAACATTTCTGGAGAACGTGGATAGGTGGCATTTGAAGGTCGGGACCCTTCTTCATCATTCTTCTTCAGCCTGTCCCGCTGAGTTACTCCAGCACTTTGCATCTTTTTTTTTGTAAACAGGCATCTGCAGGTCCTTGTTTCTACATGAAGCATTTTGCAGTTCTGGTTCATGTCCAATGCATAGGGCTTTTGTTTAGCAAGAGGGCGATGAAGCCTATAAATCATAGCAGAAGTGAAGATTGACTCAATGACAGCCCGAAGAGCTCTCATTTGTGATCTGCTGCGTCTAGTTTAGTTTCAGTTTAATTTAGTAGTTTATTGTCACGTGTACCGAGATACTTGGATGCATGGCATCATTTTCATGCCTTTCATCATTTTGGAGACCTCAATCGAGTCCCCCCTTGGCCTTCTGCGCTCCAGAGAGTGGGGACCTGGCTTGTTCGGCCTTTCTCTGTGGCATGGTTGCTGGAGCCCTGGCGGCATTCTGGTGGATCTCCTCTGTGCTCTCTCTATTTTGTTGGCATCCTTCCTATAGCTGGGCGACCGGGGTTGTACACCATGCTCCAGAATTGGTCTTGCCAATGCCTTGTACAAAATGATGAAAGGGATAGACAGAGTTGACGTGGATAAGCTTTTCCCATTGAGGGTAGGGAAGATTCAAACAAGAGGGCATGACATGAGAATTAAGGGACGGAAGTTTAGGGGTAACGTGAGGGGGAACTTCTTTGCTCAGAGGGTGGTGGCTGTGTGGAATCAGCTTCCAGCAGAAGTGGTGGAGGCAGGATCGATTTTAACATTTAAAAGTAAAGTGGATAGGTATATGGACGTGAAGGGAATGGAGGGGTATGGTCTGAGTGCAGGTAGATGGGACTAGGGGAAAACAAATGGTCGGCACGGACTGGAAGGGCCGAGAGGGCCTGTTTCCGTGCTGTAATTGTTATATGGTTATATGGCGATACACTGGAATCGGTGCTTTCCAGTCAGTGGAAAGGGTGTACATGGTTACAATAGAGCTGTCCACAGTGTACAGATAGAGGATAAAGCAAATAACATTTGGTGCAAGATAAAGTCTAGTAAAGACTGATTAAAGAGAATCCGAGGATCGAGCTGAGGACCGCTGTCTAGTTGGTGATTGGATGGTTTAGATGCCGACTAACAGCTGAGTCTGGAGGTATGCATTTTCCACATTTCAGTGCCTCTAGCCTGACGGGAGAGGGGAGAAGATGGAATGTCCGGGGTGAGACTCGTCCTTGATTATGCCGGTGGCCTAGGGGAACAGTCTAGGGAAACTTGAACATGGATATGCTGGACTCCAAAGCACTGGAGGAACTCAACAGGTCAGGCAACAGCTGGGGAGAGAATGGACAGGCAATGCTTCTGGAGGGGGAATGGACAGACGATGCTTCGGATTGAGAACCTTCTTCAGACTGAAGAAGGTCTTGATCCAAAACATCACCTGTCCATCTCCGGAGAACGTTGCTTGCATATTCACGTGCCTATCCAAAAGCCCCTTAATCACCTTCTATGTGCCTTTGCTAACCATACTAATTCCAAGCAGGGCTCCATTAGGGGATGAAGCCTAGCTAATGGATATCTGTTTCCCTACAGTGGGAGAGGCTGCAGATATCAGCTTGAGATGCCAGCTCTACCAGTTTTATCTTCTTTACTACAACCAGTCTGAAGAAGGGTCGCCACCCAAAATGTCACCCAGCATTCTCCGAGATGCTGCCTGACCCGTTGAGTTATTCCAGTACGTTGTGCCTTGACTCTTGAAATTCTGAGCCGAAACGTCGCCTATCCATGTTCTCCGCAGATGCTGCCTGACCCGCTGAGTTTCTCAAGCACTCTGTGAAACGTCGCCTATCCATGTTCTCCGCAGATGCTGCCTGACCCGCTGAGTTTCTCCTGCACTCTGTGTCTTGACTCTTGAAGTCATGACCCAAAACATCGCCCGCCCAGAGATGCTGCCTGATACGCTGTGTTACTTTGCACGGTTCTATGCAAAGTAGCATGGTATATAAGGGATAATAAGCAAAATAAGCAGAGAAATATCTGGAGCAGATGATTCTTTAACTGGGAAATCATGAAAAATAAGTTCACAGCCGTCTAAAAAAATTAAACGGCAGAAAATTTAGAGATAAAAAAAAAAAAAAAAAAAAAAAAAAAAAAAAAAAAAAAAACGGCAGAAAATTTAAAGATAATTACATTGTAACCCATTTGTAAAGCTGAGTGACTGACTGATTAACGTAATGTGGCAGAATGCAAATAACAATGACATACATCAGTTAAAGTCAATGCTTCAGTTTCCTTTGGATGCAGGATTTTTTTCCAGTGCTACCAGTGAGTGGGAAGCAGCGACTCATATTGATGTTAGAAGTCCAGGATAATTGCATTTGCCTTGCTAGGGGATAATAAGATTAATTCCTAGGCCTAGCAACCTGTATGCATCATTTGCTTGTTAAATCCATGGGCTTCAATTTCCTCTGCATCTAATAGACAATTATTCAAATATTGGATGGTGCAGAACATTTTAATTTACCAATTGTCTACAAATACTGAAAAGCAGACAGTTGACAAGCAGATGTTTTCAACAGGCCCTCTGTATGTCAAGCAAGTAAGGCCAAAACACTTCTATCCCAATTACACGCCCTATTCCCAGTGCAATCCCTTCCCACCTGCCTCTTCCATCTGTCCCTTCGTGGAGAAAGTTACAAGGTGGTGTTGGGATCAGCGGTCATTACATTCAGTAAATCCCTTTACCCACTGGTTTCTTAACCATTTGTAACTCCTACTTTAGGCAGAAACCATCTAGGTTGCTCGTGAGGGGATTATATCAATGTTTAATTCAGCGGCGCTGGTGAGACCACATCTGGAGTATTGTGTGCAGTTTCGGTCTCCTAATTTGAGGAAGGACATCCTTGCTATTGAGGCAGTGCAGCGTAGGTTCATGAGGTTAATCCCCGGGATTGTCATATGAGGAAAGATCGGAAAGAGTGGGTTTGTATTCATTGGAATTTAGAAAGGTGAGAGGGGATCTTATAGAAACGTATAAAATTATAAAAAGACTGGACAAGCTAGATGCAGGAAAAATGTTCCCAAAGATGGGCGGGTCCAGAACCAGGAGCGACAGTCTTCGAATAAAGGGGAGGCCATTTAAAACTGAGATGAGATAAAACCTTTTCACCCAGAGAGTTGTGAATTCGTGGAATTCTCTGCCACGGAAGGCAGTATAGGCCAATTCACTGGATGAATTTAAAGGAGAGTTAGATTAAGCTCCAGGGGCTAGCAGAATCAAGAGATATGGGGCTATTGATTGTGGATGATCAGCCATGATCACAATGAATGGCGGTGCAGGCTCGGAGGGCTAAATGGCCTCCTCCTGCACCTAGTGAAAGGTCTGGATAGAGTGGATGTGGAGAAAATGTTTGTACTAGGAGCAGAGGGCACAAAATCAGAGTAAAAGGATGTATCTTTAGAATGGAGACGAGGAGGAATTTCTTTAGCCACAGGGAGGTGCATCTGGAATTCATTGCCACGCGTTATTGAGTATTTTTAAAACGGTGATTGACAGGTTCTTGATTAGTACGGGTTTCAAAAGATATGGGGAGAAAGCAGGAGAATGGGGTTGAGAGGGAAAGATAAATCAGACATGATTGAAGGGCCTAATTCTGCACAGGTGACATGAACAGGAACAGGCCCTTTGGCCCACAGTGTCTTTGCCGAACGTGATGCCAAGTTAATCTGATCTCTGCCTTCATGTGATCAATATCCTTCCATTCCAAGCATATTCACAGCCAAAGAGTCTCTTAAGCACCGCTCTCTTTTCTGCCTCGCCCACCCTTCAACTTCCCCTTTTGTGCAGCAATCTCGTTGGCAGCAAAGAAGCAGGAAAGCATCCTTTCCACTTACTCAGTTGTTCCAGGCACCCACCGCTCCCCGCGTAAACAATCTTTCCCCACACACCTCCCTTAAACTTTGTCCCTGTCACCTTATAGCTATGCCCACTGGGACTGTCTACCCTAATCTATGCCCCTCATAGTTTTATGAAAGTTCTATCAGGTTATAATACCCATCTAGAGGCAGGTAAGTAGAGGTAGTGCATGATGATTCAGGCTAAGCACAGAGAAGAAAGCATGGAAAGTAGCTAAACAGAGGTGGGGTGGGGTGAAGGCAGGCATTCGGGGAGCAGGGGTTGGGTGGAGGGATTATTTTCATATAAGCGGACAGCCATGTAAACAGACATTCAGAGTAATTTTCTCGGTTCTAAAGCAGAGAGATAAGAAAATATGATGACGATAAATGTTGGGCTGTTAGAGATTTTGCAGTGGAAATAAGTGGCAGGGTAAAAACAGGACATTTCGTCCCTGTTCCCACACTGTCTGATACACAAAAATCACTGGCAAATTCATGCAAATATGATTTTTTTTTAAACAATGATTTTTTTATAGACACAGGGAGCTGCAGATGCTGGAATCTTGAGTAAAACACAAAGTGCTGGAGGAACTCAGCGGGCCAGGCAGCATCTGTGGAGGGAATGGACAGGCGATGTTTTGGGTTGGAAGCCTTCATCAGATCCCTGTAACCTCTGTTATATCAACGAGGCCGCATACATAATAAATATATGTCCTGAAGCAGGGACTCAGCCTGAAATGTTGACCAACCCTCTGCCTCCACAGATGCTGCCTGACCATCTGAGTTCCTCCAGCACTTTGTTTTTGTTCCAGATTCCAGCATCTGCAGCCTTTCGTATCTCCAGACATCTATCTATCTATATACTTTTAAAACTCTGTGTGTGTGTGTGTGTGTGTGTGTGTGTGTGTGTGTGTGTGTGTGTGTGTGTGTGTGTGTGTGTGTGTGTGTGTGTGTGTGTGTGTGTGTGTGTGTGTGTGTGTGTGTGTGTGTGTGGGTGGGTGGGTGTGGGTGTGTGTGGGTGTATGTCATATTTTTGGCCTTTGATCCGTTACTCCGCCAAAACCAGATGCAAACTCGCCGAGATTTTTACCATTTCGCTAACGATTTCACTTTTACATTTGCTCATCCACTCCTCATTAAATGTAGTCATTTTTCTGTACACATTTTTAATAACATCCTTCCCCCCACTCACTCATTTTGATGCCTCCTGCTGGCTACCATCTCATCGCGTGCCGCGCGCGACCATAACGGCTGCTGCTCACTCAGCTGCTCACTCAGGCTCACTCAGCATCACACCCGCTGGCCCACTCCACCCTCCCCCCTCTCCACCCCTCCCCATACTCGGGGTCTGAAGCGCCGTGGATGCGAGGCCTCACTGTCCCTGATGGGGCCGCTTTCACAGACTTAACTGTGAGCGACCCCCGTGTTTAACCAGGGCTCTAGGACCTCGGCATCTGATGGGGACGAGGAGGCTTCCAGAGGGAACGCAGGGACAACTTCGAATCCAGCAGCAGAGTGGCTCCATTAATGGATTCATTCCAAAGTGAGTTCAGTTCGATAACAACCCCCCCTCTCCTCCCCCCCCCCCCTCCCCCATTTTCTCCACCCCCTCGTTTCTCCACCCCCCCTTCTCCACCCTCCCCTTCTCCCCCCTTCTTCTCCCCCCTTTCTCCCCCTCACCCCTTTGCTCCTCCCATCCATACCTCCCCTCTCACCCCTCCCCCTCTTATCCCCTCCCCCTCTCACCCCACCCCCTTCTCACCCCTCCCCCTCTCACCCCCTCCCTTCCCCCCCACCTCTCTCCCTCCCTTCCCCCCACTCTCCCCTTCCCTTCCCACCCTAATCTCGTCCCCTCCACCCCCCTCTCCCTCTGTCTCTTGCCCCTCTCTCTGTCTCTGCCCTCTCTCTCTGTCTCTGCCCCTTCTGCCCTCACTCTCTACCCCCCCCCCCCCCCCCCCACCCCTCTCTAGAAGCGTCTGCGAGTTGGGGGCTATGCATCAGTAGGGTCGTTATGGGGTAAAAGGAGCAAATTAATAATATTAATATAATATCAAGGGGGTAGTTAGCGTGTGTGCGGGGGGGAGGGGTAGTTAGTGTGTGTGACGCCGCATGCTGCCCCCCCCCCCCCCCGCAACCTCACGTTGGGGGAACAGACCCAACTTGTAGTTGCAAATAAACCTCTGATGTATTTTACTTTTTTTTTAAGGACAGGTTTAAGGGCACTTGAAGTTTTTGGAACTAATCATCGATAACAGGTATTCTTTTGACAATGTATAAGGTTTAAATTAAGTTTGTGAGTTTGACGGCAGAGAAATATGCACACGCAAAATCTCATGTTAAAACGTCAAAGGCCAAGGATAACTACTTGTGACTCTAATAAATGTCATTGTCTCAGAATTTCTTTGGTTAACCATCAACCTACCCATTCAAAATGCGATTGGAAGAATTTCCATCTGCCATTCTTGTTAAATGAACAACTAGAGACTTTCGACTTTAGATTTTAGTTACAGCATGGAAATAGGCCCACCAGGTCTGCACTGACCAGCGATCACCTCGTACACTCGCACTATCCTCCACACTAGGGGCAACATATAATTTTATAGAAGCCAATTAACCTAATAACCAGTATGTCTTTGGAGTGCGAGAGGAAACTGGAGCAGCCAGACAAAACCCGCACGGTCGCAGGAAGAACATACAAACTCCACACAGACAACACCCGAGGTCAGGATCGAACCCGGGTCTCTCGCGCTGTAAGGCCGCAACTCTACCTCTCTTCGAGATGTCTAGCTGTACAAACAATTGAAAATGTTCTAAAAAATCATATTACTATTGATTCAAATTAGGTAGGATTCAGATAGATAGTATAGATGGGATTCATATTGTCTAATTTTAATATTTTTCTCTATGATATGACTTTATTACACACTATAAAAACCATGAAAATAAAATTCTTACATGGTTGAACTGCTGCCGAATTTATTTGTTGTTAAAAACGTTTATGATGCCTTTTCCTGTTCCCAGCAGTAAAATATTATTAAAACTACTAAAACAAAATATTTCTCAAAATGCAGCAAACATGCAACTTTGTACAATGATTACCACATGATGAAAACTCCAGTTTAATGATTACTCTCTTTATAACTATAATTACTATCAACCTGTCTCGATTTAATGGCAAGTGCCGGCACTCTGTTGGGTAAGCTGATGTTGATTTAGAGTCAGCACAGGCATGAAATTAGCAATAAAAGCAATGGAACTTGGACCTTGGGAGCAGTGATAGCCGGACTATTTAATCTCTTCAATGTCATGGGCACACCCTCGAGACAACTAACCAACGAACCATACATTTTCCAACAAGTCATGAGGGTAATCTTTTGTGTACTAATGTGGGTTGTGCAACTGGCAGCAAATGGGAATATTTATTCCGAATGCAAGACAGCAATCTGCCTGCAGTTAAAACATAAAACTCACCATGCCACAGAGATTGAACATCGGACAATGGCGAGTATTCCATTCACACGAGTACATAATTACCTCCACATCGGTAAAGTTTAGACATTCAAATCATTAAAGTGTCAGCAAAGCTGCAAAATTTAAAACTAAACCTTTACTGAATTAGATCGCGTTGCTAGGAGGCAGGTTTTGCTCCCTCGGGTATTATCAAAGATCAAAACAACAAAAAATAAACCGTAAGCTACCATTGGTGTCGTGGCAATGTAGAAACCAGGAACTGCAGAAGCTGGTTTATTAAAAAAGGACACAAATTGCTGTAGTAACTCAGTGGGTCAGGCAGACCCAGTCTGAAGAAGGGACCTGACCCGAAACATCACCTATCCATGTTCTCTAGGGATGCTGCCTGACCCACTGAGTTACTCCAGCATTTTGTGTCTATCTTCGGTATAAACCAGCAACTGCAGTTCATTTTTTTGATTGTCTTTTTCTTGGTGTTGTGACATCTGTTATAGATAGATGCAATTCCTCCAGTTGTGCCACCACTCACAATTTAGAGATACAGCATAGTAACCGGCCCTTTGGTCCACTGGTTCCATGCTGACCAGCGATCACCCGTTCACACTAATTCCACATCATCACACTTTCACATCCACTTCCTTCACACTCGGAGCAATTTTACAGAGGCCGATTAAGCCACAAAGCCACACATGTCACAGGGAGAACGTGCAAATGACACACTGACAGCACCCAAGGTCAGGATTGAACCCGGATCTCTGGCGTTGTGAGGCAGCTGCCTCAATTATCAAAATAAATAATTGACATCCATGTACCAGTCCGTCACCAATTTTCTGTCACCCTTGGATTATCTGTTTTGCCAGGACCACAGCGAGGAGTCCAAAGGTACCAGAACGGGCTGCCTAGGCTGCCGGGGGGCAGAGGTACCAGCCAGCAAAGTCGGCCTCGGAAGTTGGCTATGGGAACGGATATGCCGGGTGCGGCTGGGCCGGAGTTCCAGAACTCCAGCCGCTGGGGGGGAAAATTGGACTCACTGATCGGCCGCGGAAGTCCTGATGAGATTGTGATCTCACCCGGCCTAAGGGCCACATTTTCGGGTTTGGGGGGGGGGGGGGGGGGGGGGGGGGGGGTGGGTGGGGTGGAGTTCAAGTATGCTCTCGTCATTTTTGCCCAGATTAAAGCCGGAAAACCGGTGGTGAACCAAGGATAACTGAGAATGTGCCGGAAGGAACTGCAGATGCTGGTTTAGACCAAAGATAGACACAAAATGCTGGACCCTTGAAGAAGGGTCTCGACCCGAAATGTCACCGATTCCTTCTCTGCAGAGATGTGCCTACTCCAGCATTTTGTGTGTATAACTGAGAAGGTAAAATGCATGATGAAGAGGCACAGAAAACTGAAATCAAAACCTAATTGAACAGGTGAAATGGGATTAAAGTGTAAAGTGAGTGGTGACAATTTAATGTTTCACAGGTTTGATTTTAGGACTAAGCACATGGCTAATCACAATATGCTGGCTCATCATGCTTCAACTGGTTTGCAGGTCAAATCCAGATCAGCTGAATCCCTAAACCTTGCAATTTAATTAGAAACAGCGGAATGGATTTTGGAATTGTCAATGGTTCAATGGTGCTTTATTTGTCACGTGTGCAACCTTTGAATATATTACACATGCAGGCGTCGCCATGTATGGGCGCCATTTCCAAAGTCCAGTCAGGAGCTGTTCCTGTGAATCCGGTGTCCATCTCCTTGCCCGGCCATCTTTGCGGACCCGGGGACATCTGCTGCAGCAGATGTTGAAGGCGTTGGAGGCATTACCCCGCTTCACCCTCCCACCGGCCTTTGCTCCTCGTGTCTGCCGTCTCGAGCTCCCGCCCGGTTCCGCTGTTCACTGAGCCTTCAGGCAGGTCACACCAAAAGACATGCCTATCATTCAGTTCGGTTTTATCAGCAGTGGATAGTCATTGTCACTCAACGGCCAGTTACGCTATTAGAGATATAGCACAGAAACAAGCCCTTCCACCCACGGAGTCTAACCGTTGATCACCCGTTCACACACTAGTTCTATGTTATCCCACTTTCTCATCCACTTCCTACACACCGGGGGCAATTTACAGAGGGTCAATTAACCTACAAACCCGCACATCTTTGGGGTGCGGAAGGAAACTGGAGCACCCAGAAAAAAAACCCCACACAGTCGCAGGGAGAAGATGCAAACTCCACACAGACAGCAGGATCGAACCTGGGTCTCTGGCACTGTGAGGGGGCAGCTCTACCCGCTGCGCCGCTTGTTGCCGTGATAGCTCAAATACAGCAGGTACAGTGGTCTTCTGCAGTAATGAAGTCAGCATGACCTTAGGAGCACAGAACAGTCATAGAGCCATAGAGTAATACAGCATGGAAACAGGCCCTTCGGCCCAACTTGCCCACACTGGCCAACATATCCCAGCTACACTAGTTCCACCTGCCTGCGCTTGGTCCATATCTCTCCAAACCTGTCTTATCCATGTACCTGTCTAACTGTTTCTTAAATGTTGGGATAGTCCCAGCCTCAACTACCTCAACTGGCAGCTTGTTCCATACACCCACCACCCTCTGTGTGAAAAGGTTATCCCTATTAAATCTTTTCCTCTTCACCTTGAACCTATGTCCTCTGGTCCTCGATTCCCCTACTCTGGGCAAGAGGCTCTGTGCATCTACCTGATCTATTCCTCTCATGATTTTATACACCTCTATAAGATCACCCCTCATCCTCCTGTGCTCCAAGGAATAGAGACCCAGCCTACTCAACCTCTCCCTATAGCTCACACCCTTTTGGCCATGCAACATCCTGGTAAATCTTCTCTGAACCCTTTCAAACTTGACAACATCTTTCCTAAAACATGATGCCCAGACCTGAACACAATACTCTAAATGTGGTCTCACCAACGTCTTATACAGCTGCAATATGACCTCCCAACTTCTATACTCAATATTCTGATTCTGGCAATGTGACAAAAGCCTTTTTGACCACCATATCTACTTGTGACTCGACTTTCAAGGAGCCATGCACCTGTACGCCTAGATCTCTCTGCTCTAATTCACTCCCCAGAGCCACTGTGTAGACCCTGCCCATGATAAACGTCCCAAAATGCAGCGCCTCGCATTTCTCTGTATTAAATTCCATCAACCATTCCTCAGCCCACTTGGCCAATCGATCAAGAACCTGCTGCAAGTTTTCACAACCATCTTCACTATCTGCAAAACCACCCACTTTTGTATCATCAGCAAACTTGCTAATCTTGCCATGGATGTAGATGACAAACAGTAACGGGCCCAGCACCGAACCCTGAGGCACACTACTAGTCACAGGCCTCCAGTCCGAGAATCAACCTTCCGCCATCACATTCTGCTTCCTTCTGTGAAGCCAATTTTCTCTCCAATACAGCACAGGAACAGGCCCTTCAGCCCGTGCCAAACATGATGCTAATTTCTTCAGCCTGCACATGATCCATATGCCTCCATTTCCCTGCATATCTATGTGCCTGTCTAAAAGCCTCTTAAACGCCACTATTGTATCTGCCTCCACCCCCACCCCTGGCAGCACGGACCAGACACCCACCACTCTTTGTGAAGAAACTTCGTTTAGAGATACAGCGTGGAAATAGGCCCTTCCCGAGTCCGCTCCGACCAGCAATCCCCGCACATTAACACTATCCTACACACTAGGGACAATTTACACATACACCAAGCCAATTAACCTAAATACTTCTATGTCTTTGAAGTGTGGGAGGAGAGCCGGAGATCTCAGCGCAAACCCACGTGGTCAAACGTACAAACTCCAAACAGACAGTACCCGTAGTCGGGATCGAACCCGGGTCTCCGGTGCTGCAAGCGCGGTAAGGCAGCAACTCCACCGCTGCGCCACTGTGGCGCTTAGTTTTGTTTAGTTTATTATTGTCACGTGTGCCAAGGTACAGTGAAAAGCTTATGTTGTCATGACTACATGAGTGCATTGAAACGATCCATGTTGCAGTGATAAAGGATTATGAGCACAAACATTTAGTGCAAGATATACAGTGGCTTGCAAAAGTTTTCATACCCCTTGAACTTTTCCACATTTTGTCATGTTACAACCACAAACGTAAATGTATTTTATTGGGATTTTATGCGATAGACCAACACAAAGTGGTGTATAATTGTGAAGTGGAAGGAAAATGATACATGGTTTTCAAATTTTTTTACAAACAAAAAACTGAAAGGTGTGGCGTGCAAAAGTATTCAGCCCCCTTTACTCTGATACCCCTAAATAAAATCCAGTGCAACCAATTGCCTTCAGAAGTCACCTAATTAGTAAATAGAGTCCACTTGTGTGTAATCTATAAATACAGCTGTTCTGTGAAGGCCTCAGAGGTTTGTTAGAGAACATTAGTGAACAAACAGCATCACGAAGCCCAAGGAGCACACCAGACAGGTCAGGGATAAAGTTGTGGAGAAGTTTAAAGCAGGGTTAGGTTATAAAAAAAATCCCAAGCTTTGAACATCTCACGGAGCACTGTTCAATCCATCATCCGAAAATGGAAAGAGTATGGCACAACTGCAAACCTACCAAGACATGGCCGTCCACCTAAACTGACAGGCCGGGCAAGGAGAGCATTGATCAGAGAAGCAGCCAAGAGGTCCATGGTAACTCTGGAGGAGCTGCAGAGATCCACAGCTCAGGTGGGAGAATCTGTCCACAGGACAACTATTAGTCATGCATTCCACAAATCGGGTCTTTATGGAAGAGTGGCAAGAAGAAAGCCATTGTTGAAACAAAGCCACAAGAAGTCCCGTTTGCAGTTTGCCACAAGCCATGTGGGGGACACAGCAAACATGTGGAGGAAGGTGCTCTGGTCTGATGAGACCAAAATTTAAGTTTTAGGCCTAAATGCAAAACTCTATGTGTGCTGGAAAAACTAACACTGCACATCACCCTGAACACACCATCCCCACTGTGAAACATGGTGGTGGCAGCATCATGCTTTTTTTCTTCAGCAGGGACATGGAAGCTGGTCAGAGTTGATGGGAAGATGGATGGAGCCAAATACAGGGCAATCTTGGAAGAAAACCTGTTCGAGTCTGCAAAAGACTTGAGACTGAGGCGGAGGTTCACCTTCCAGCAGGACAACGACCCTAAACATACAGCCAGAGCTACAATGGAATGGTTTAGATCAAAGCATATTCATGTGTTAGAATGGCCCGATCAAAGTCCAGACGTAAATCCAATTGAGAATCTCTGGCAAGACTTGAAAATTGCTGTTACAATGGCTTTGCAAGCCACAGTAATATTGAATGCCGATAATGTAATGGTTTCCAATGAGGTAGGTGAAAAGTCGGGACCACACTTGAGAGGATTTGGTCAGTTGCCTGATTACATCTGGGAAGAAACAGTTCCTGAATCTGGAGGTACTGTATGTGTTGTCAAACGTCTGTACCTCCTGCCTGATGGGAGAGGGGAGAAGAGGGAGTGACCGGGTTGAGACTGGCCCTTGATTATGTTGGTGGTCTTGCCCAGGCAGTGTGGAGTGTACATGGAGTCAACGGAAGGGAGTTTGGTTTGCAAGATGGTTGGGGCTATGCACAAGACATTCGTGCAAAACACAATTAGAAAACAAGTCCATGGTACACTAAGAGGTGCTCTGTGGTGTCCCATTGCTGAAGAGGATTATGGTTGTGCAGGTCAATTCAAGAACCTGATGGTTCTGGAAGGGTAACTGCTCCTGAGTCTGTTGGTGTGGGACTTCAGGCTCCTGTACCTGCCTTTTTTTTTAAATTTCAAAATATACTTTATTCAAATGATAAATATACACAATACATTAACCTTGCGGAAAATCCATCTGACATTTTTGGGGGCTGTACAAATTGATGAATACAGTTTAGACATTTCTTTTCCCCAAATTTCCACAAATCAGTCCCCCACCCGTGCCACTCATGTGACACAATGGCGTGGGATACCTTCCCTTATTTTTAGCGGCGTATCCACCATACCGTGCCCCCCACGTCCAGCGGCGGAAGGGCCTTAGACTCTGGCCCTTCCCCTCCTGTGCCTGCCTGCTGGTAGCGAGAATGATATGAGATGATAGCTGCCTTCTTGAGACAACGCCTCATTTTGCTGGTGTCGGGCTGTGCCTCTGATGGACCGGGCTGAGTGCACCACTTCTGCAGCCAATGGCACCTTGTTCTATCCACCCATCGCCCTTTGCATAAAGAAGATACCCCTCAGGTTCCTATTAAACCTTTTCCTCCTCACCTTAAACCTATGTCCTCTGTTCCTCGATTTCAAACCAAACCCAGCAAGAGTCATCCTGAGTCCATAAACGATACTTCCACAGCATTTGATTTCATTTTTATACTTTGGAGGGAGTGGAAAGATGATGTTTCAGGCCACGACTCTTCTACACCCATCACCTGCCCATTCCCAACACAGCTGCTGCCTGACCTGCTGCGTTACTCCAGCACCTTGTGTCTTACACATCTTCAATAACATCATGATATTACCTTGCATGCAGCAGATAATTATAAAGAATTTAAGATAATAATTTAAGAAACAAAGAACTGCAGATGCTAGTTTAAATTAAAGATAGCCCCAAAGTAATGGAGTAACTCAATGGGTCAGGCAGCATTGCTGGAGAAAAAGGATGGGTGGCGTTTCAGGTTGGGACCCTTCTGACTGAAAGTAGGGGGTTTGAGATAATAACTTTTACCTGCCATCGATGTTTAACTGTATGGCCATTGGATGGTATTGGCATTTCCATAACTCTTGCTTCTTGACACTCACAGTCAAGCTTCAAGTGTACAAAATGAACAGAGGAAAGAGGCAGAGCCAATGCGCAGAATGGGTATATAATATAGTAAGTCGCAACAGAGAGGAGAAAGTTAGTTTAGTTTATTGTCACATGAACCGAAGTACAGTGAAAAGCTTTTTATCGTGTTCTATCCAGTCAGCAGAAAGACTATACATGATTACAATCAAGACACCCACAATGTACAGATACAGGATAAAGAGAATGACATTTAGTGCAAGATAAAGTCCAGAAAAGTCCAATTAAAGATAGTCCAAGAGTCTCCAATGAGGTAGATAATAGCTCAGAACCGCACTATAGCTGGTGAGAGGACAGGTCAGTGGCCTGATAACAGCTGGGAAGAAATTGTCCCAAATCTGGAGGTGTGCGTATTCTTCTGTACCTGATGGGAGAGGGGAGTTGATGGAGTGTCCGGGGTGAGACTCGTCCTTGATTGTGCTTGGTGGCCTTGCCGAGGCAGCGTGAAGTGTATTTGGCAAGATGCCTCTAACTTGCATTGGATACTTTTTCATTTGATAACAATTTCCATCCTATCACCATACTAATCCCATTTATTGATTATTTAGTGCTGAAGCAGAATAAAATGTGCCAATAAATTCTGATTTGAGGTAAAATATTAACCTAGCCCGGTTTAAAGTGCACGGGTTCCATTGGCCAAATCTCCAAGGGTGAAGTTAATTGTTTTGGAAATGGGTGTGTTAAGATGGAATTTAATTACATTTGGGTCCTACCTTCCATCTCAGCACTGCCATGACCTCGTGTCGACACTGACATTTTCAAACCGTATGCAAGTTTGGGTCAGAGTTAAAATCAAATATTAACTTGATAACTAGCAGGACGCCTTTTCACAGTAAGAACAATTGCCTGCACAATCACAGTAACTCAGTCTTTAGACTTCAGACTTTGGAGATACAGCGCGGAAACAGGCCCTTCGGCCTACCGCGTCCACAGCGATCACTTCATACACTAGTTCTATCCGACACACTTGGGACAATTTACAAAAGCCAATTAACCTACAAATCTGTAAGTCTTTGGAGTGTGGGAGGAATCCGACCAGTGATCACCTGTACACAAGTTCTATCCTACGCCCCAGGGACAATTTACAATCTTGGCCGAAGCCAATTAACCTACAAACGTATACATCTTTGGAGTGTGGGGGGGAAACCGGAGCACCCAGAGGAAACCAAACTGATCACAGGGAGAACGTAGAAACTCTGTACAGACAGCACGTGCAGTCAGGATTGAACGTGGGTCTCAGGCGCTGTAAGGCAGCAACTGTGCCATATTTGATCAAAGCCTCAATGAAAGAATCTCTTGAGGTCTGAAAAGCACGTTTACAACCTGAATGGTTCCAATTATGAGTGCAATTTATTTGCAAATCACAACGTATCTGTTACATCCAGCAATAAAGGTAAATGATTTAATTTGGCTTGGATATAACTATAGAAAACTTGAGACAATATTTTTTTTGTTTGGCAATTGTTAAATTCAGACTGGTTTGTGTGTAAGACATGGTTGCACAGCTGGTAAAGCTACTGCCTCACAGTACCCGAGACCCGGGTTTAATGCTGACCTCAGGAGCTCTCTGTGTGGAGTTTACACACTCTCCATGTGATAGCGTAGATTTCCTGCAGGTGTTCCGGTTTCCTCCCGCCTCCCAAAGACGTGCGGATTTGTGGATTAATTGGCCTCAATATGTTGCCCCGAGTGTGCTGGGAGTGGATGAGAAAGTGGGATAACATAGAACCAGTGTGAACAGGTGATCGATAGTCGGTGTGGACTCGGTGAGCTGAAGGGCCTGTTTCCATGCTATAAAACTAAACTAAAGCTAAATTAAACTAAAGCCTCCTATCACTTGCCAGGCTTGGTCCCATCCCTATCGCTCTCCCAGCTTTCTTCCCCCCGCTACAATCAATCTAAAGAAGGGTCCCGACCCAGAACACCACGTCCATTTTCTCTAGAGATGCTGCCTGACCCGCTGAGTTACTCCAGCACTTTGTCTTCTTGAGCAAGTCTTCTGCTTTCTCAGGATTGAGGACAATTTCCATTTCTCAGCAGCCATCTAGAGAAAACTTGAGACAACTTGAAACCTGAGCTATTCTCTACCTCATTGGAGACCTTCAGACTATTTTTGACTGGACTTTATCTTGCATCAGACGTTATTCACATTATTCCCCTTAACATGTATCTGTACACTGTGGATGGCTCGATTGTAATCATATATTGTGTTTCCGCTGATTGGTTAGCACACAACAAAAGCTTTTCACTGTAACTTGGTACACGTGACACTAAACTAAACTAAACTAAATTTGTCTCCGTCCAGTTTAGTGGGCACCAGGGTGAATAATAAGATTGATATGGGAGCAATGTGCTCTTTCAGAATGAGCAGATTGAAACCGATCAATGTTTTTCTTCACAGATAACAACACACCATTGCTGACAAGGTCAATTCAATGGTACTTTATTGCCATGTGAATATAAGTGCAGTGAAATTCTTTTTTTTGGCATAGTCAGTGACAATCCCACTAGGGCACAATCATACTAAATATGAGACTAGACTAGTGTAGAGAAACAGGCGCTTCGGCCCACCAAGTCCGCGCCAACCACGATCTCCCCGTACACTAGCACTATCCTACACACAGGGAACAATTTATAATTTTTACCAAAGCCAATTAACCTACAAACCTGCATGTCTTTGGAGTGTGGGAGGAAACCAGAGCACCCTGAGAAAACCCAGGCAGTCGCAGTGCGAACTTACAAACTCTGTACAGACAGCACCCGTAGTCAGGATTGAACCCGGGTCTCAGGTGCTGAAAGGCAGCAACTCCACCGTTGTTCCACCGTGCCACTCTAAAGCGTAAGATGGTAGACCACCCTGACCGTACACAAGGGTCGACATGTTTTAGGCGCCATCTTGTACCCTTCAAGTCCGAATTTTTTTTAATATCACAATCACCAGATAGCAATTTTATCAGATTTTATTCCTGCTTCTTAGATCAGGATATGGAGACCAGTTTAACTGCCTTGCTTACTGGCTGAGCCGAGAACATTAAATTCAATGCAGACTAATGATCCAGTAACTTGGCTTCTGGGGAACAATGTGACCTCTGTCTTCAGTGTCAAATAATTTTTCCATTCATTTGTTTTTTAATTTCCTTTCCTCTTGAAAGCATTGATTTATGGTCTGATATGAGTCTGTCAGGGTGATCATTGTACTGACAGTGGTATATTGCCCCTGGCAACAGGGATTTGAGCGTTATTTAACCCACACACACATCCTCGTGGCCTAGAGGGAGACCCTTTTATCCCATCAATCTCTGCCTTCTCACTACAGTGCCAGAGACCTGGGTTCGACCCAGTCCTTGTCTGTACGGAGTTTCTACGTTCTCCCAGTGACCGCCTGGGTTTGCTCTAGTTTCCTCCCTCACTCCAAAGATGTACAGGTTTGTAAATTAATTGACTTCGGTAAAATTGTAAATTGTCCCTAGTGTGTAGGATAGTGCTAGTGTACAGGGTGATCGCTGGTCGGCGTGGACTCAGTGGGCCGAAGGGCCTGTTTCCGCGCTGTCTGTCTAAAGTAAAGTCAAGTCTAAAGTCATGGAGCAATCCCAGTCATTGAGTCATACAACACAAAAACAGGCCTTCGGCCCAACTCATACATGCCGACCAAAATACCCCACCAAACCTTGTCCAATCTGCCCACCTTTGGCCCATATCCCTCTAAACCTATACATGTACCTGTCCAAATGCCTTTTAATTGTTATAGTCCCAGCCCCAACTGCCTCATCAGCTACCTTGACAGGAAATGTTTTGCACACACTAAATGTACAGGTTCACACTGTGCTTTCCTGGAATGTTCTTCCACTTAAGAACAACACGAGCTGATATTGTGGAAGTGCTTGGCTATCTACACTCTAAAAATAAATCATGAGATTGCAATGCGTTCCCAACCCACTACAACCTTGTTTGTAAATTGCTACTCGCTTCCAGCAAGAATTGCCCCAGGGTGCATCATAGTCATACAGCAGGGAAACAGGCCCTTTGGCCCAACTTGTCCATGCCAACCAAGATGCCCCATCTACTCTAGACCTTTTAGGCTTTTGGATATGCTGGGAATGGAGGTATATGGATCATATGCAGGCAGATAAGAGTTGGTCTTGGCATCATGTTCAGCACGGACATTGTGGGCCGAAAGGCCTGTTCCTGCGCTGGACTGTTCTTTGTTCCTTGCCACTTTGATCATCCAGCCACTCGCACACTCATCTCACCACCCTGCTTGAAAATAGGCACAGTGCAAGCGTGAAGTACAGCACCTCGTTTTGTGCATGGGCCCATTGCCAGACTATTGAATTCTGTTCCCGCAGGTGACTCACTTTCATCCTCCACATAAGAATTGGTTATTATTGCTCCACTAACCCGTCTGTGACCTTGTTTTCTTTCAGTGCAGCTGATTTATTCAGCGGGTCATACGACAGTTTTTCACAACTGTATTCCTTTTATTTGCTTGCTCACTCCTTCATATTTGTGGCTTATATAGTTCAGTTTCGAGATGCAGCACAGAAACAGGCCCTTTGGCCCACCGAGTCCACACCGACCAGCGATCCCCAAACATTAACACCATCCTACACACACTAGGGACAATTTACATTTATTCCAAGTCAATGAACCTACAAACCCATACGTCTTTGAAGTGTGGGAGGAAACCGAAGATCTCGGAGAAAACCCGTGCAGGTCACGGGGAGAACGTACAAACTCCGTACAGACAAGCACCCGGGGTCAGGATCGAACTTGGGTCTCTGGCGCTGTAAGGCAGCAACTCCACCCGTGTGGCCCAATTGTGACACTGAATGGTGGAACAGGCTCAAGGGACGGACTGTATTTTAGAGATAACGCATGGAAACAGGCCCATCGGCCCACTGAGTCCATGACCACCATCGATCAGCCATATTCAGCCATTATGTCAGTGTGGGAAGGTACAAATTATAATCTTCAGAACACATTGTAGACCCACACCTGCCAACTGCCCCTAATTTATAGCAACAATCTGATTACAGAACCAGACAACAGATTGGTTACATCTTAAGTTTTACTATTAGAGTAACAGAATCAAATACATGATTCTGTTACTGAAATCAGGATCATGTATTTGGGAATGATTCAGGTATTTGGCCTGAAATATGGAATCAGGCCGTTCGGTCCACTGAGTCCATGCTGACCAATGATCACCTATACACTAGTTCCATCCTACCCACTCGGGGCAATTTACAGAGGCCAATCTGTACAGACAGCAGTCTCAAACCTTGGTCTCTGATGCTGTAAGGCAGCAAATCTACCTCTGCCACCGTACCGGCCTTTATCCGCTGATAATTTGGGGGAAGGGGTGATGGAGAATAGGAGGCAGGCAATGTTTAATTCAGTTTAGTTCAGAGATACAGCCCCTTTGACCCACCGAGTCTGCACCAATCACTCATACACACTAGTTCTATGTTACCCCACTTATGCATCCACTCCCTACTTACTAGGGGAAATGTTACAGTGGCACAATTAACCTGCAAACCTGCACGTCATCGGGATGTGGGAGGAAACCTGAGCACCTGGAGAAAACCCATGTGGTCACAGGGAGAATGTACGAACTCCATACCCGTGGTCAGGATTAAAGCCGGGTCTCTGGCTCTGGGAGGCAGTGGCTCTACCAGCTGTGCCACTGAAGCTGTAATCCTGTGTTCAATCTCTTGCTCTATTTAAACGCCTCCGTTAACTGAATGACTTCATCGCACATCTGCCTGTACACACCCGATGAGAAGGATTCCTTTTATCCCAATCATCTCGCCCACATTCTCTTTTTAACTTAAAGCTAACGTGATTTTTTTCCTCAAGACACAAAAGACTACAGATGCTTGAATCTTCTGCAAAACACACAGGGCTTGAGTAACAGCGGAGTAGGCAGAGTCTGTGGAGGGAATGGACAAGAACTATATTCTGCTCTCTGTATTTTTCCTTTGCTCTACATATTGTACTTGAGTTTTACTTAATTGTATTTATGTATAGAATCGTATGATCTGCTTGCATAGCAAAACAAAGCTTTTCACTGTACCTTGGTACACGTGACGATAATAAATCTAAACTATTTTTTTGCTCTTTCCCAGTTCTGACAAAAGATTTAAGGTGAAGAATGATCTGTTCACCTGACCATTCATTGTGGGACTAATGTTGATGGTCAGCATAGCAAAGTTAGGTCAAAGGAACTATTTCCATGCTGTATAACTCTATCATGTTATGCTTCCATTTTTGCAGCTGTTACTTGACCTACTAAGTGTTGCCAGCAATTTATTTTTATTTCACAGCTACTAATAGACTTGCAAAGCACCCTGTACATTTTACAATGCAAATGAAAATTGTTGCTGTAGAGTACATTGCAATACTTTGCCAGATTGGACTCCCATCCTATTGAATACATATTGTACATTGTGGGAGATACAGCAAGAAGCCTGGGCACACGGCAAAACACAAAGTGCTGGAGGAACTCGGCGGATCAGGCGGTATCTCTGGAGGGAATGGACAGACGATACTTCGGATCAGGACCCTTCTTCCGACTCATATCTTGGGCAGCCAGATTCAAGGCTACCTCATTGAAGACCCAGAGCTGTTAGCAGAAGAGCCTTTTGAATTATGTCAAAACACCAGGTGCTGGGGGATCTTGGTGGGTCAGGAATCATCTGGGACAGATGGCATTTTAGGTTGGGAACCTCCTCCCGAGTTGGAAGAAAGGTCCCAACATGGAACATCACCAATCCATCCCCTGCACAGATGTTGCCTGACCCACTAAGTTACTCCAGCACTTTGTGTTTTGATCAATCTTCCAGCTTCTGTAGATTGTAGAGATTCAATTTTGAAATATATTGATAGAGTTATGTGTAACAATGTTTTGTGAGCAACAAAAAAATACCCTTGAACTTTGTGTTATGCTAGATTTAATAACCTATTTTAAGTTAATAAGTCATGGGAGCGGAATTCGGCCATACAGTCCATCGAGTCTATTCCGCCATTCAATCATGGCTGATCTATCTTTCCCTCTCAACCCCATTCTCCTGCCTTCTCCACACCCTGACTAATCAGTGTCAATCTCCGCCTTAAAAACAACTAATGACTTGGCTCTGTGCCAATGAAATTCCTCATCTTTCTAAATGTACATCTCCGAGGTTTTCTCCGAGATCATCAGTTTCCTCCCACACTCCAAAGACGTACAGGTTTGGTGGCTAATTGGCTTGGTAAATGTAAAAATTGTCTCTAGTGGGCGTAGGATAGTGTTAATGTGCAGGGATCGCTGGTCAGCGCGGAACCGGTGGGCCAAAGGGCCTGTTTCCGCGCTGTATCTCTAAAAGTAAACAAACTAAAAACTCTCCCACTAATCGAAATATTCTCTCCACATCCACTCTATCCTGGCCTTTCACTATTTGGTAAGTTTCAATGAGGTCCCCCTCATCCTTCTAAGCTCCAGTGAGCCCAGAGCCATCAAAAACCCCATATATGTTAACCCAATCATTTAAAGACACTTGAAAAGGTTTAGAGGAATATAGGCCAAATGGGACTAGCTTAAGAAGGAATTTCTTGGTCAGCATTGATGAGTTAGACCAGTGGTCTTTTTTTAAATGCAATTTGACTCTGACGCTACTCTAAATTTGCTCAGCCACAGTGCTTTGTTTTTTACTCAGTAAGCGAACAAAGGCAATTTTGCCTGTAACATTAATCTGAGATTTGATGTTGGTGTAGCAAATGGTATTTACTATATCAAGTTGACTGAGAATTCACTAATGCTGAGTGTGAAATTTGAGAAAATAATGCGGTTTTCAATTACTGGGATCAAAGCTGTAACGTTAACACAGAAACATGCCTTGGCGTTCCTTTATAACAGGCACCATTGTTCACACTGAATCTGCTATACACATATTTCAACATCAAAATACTACGTGTAGACATTTGCCACTACACAATATTCCTGCCATGATCTTGACACACTGAGGCACTGCCTCTTTGACTAACCTCTTTGTATGGATTTCCCCATTATTTCCCGTCTCCTGATGCGTTTGTCACAATGAAACATTTGATGCAAAATAAAACCGCGAGGCAGGGTTTGCACTGGCATTGTGATTTGGACACAATGCACCCACTGTCATATCTAATCTTGTGATTGATTTATGCAGTTCTTGCAGAAACAAAAATATAGGGTGTAGAATAATGCCTTCGTTTTGTAAAAAGAAATGGAGCCACATAGTCAAGTATTTATCTGATTGTTTTATTAGAAAAAAGTCTGCATTGGTATTGTCTTCCAAGACCAGACACAAAATGCTAGAGTAATTCCGCGGGTCAGGCAGTATCCCTGGAGAAAAGGGCGATAAGATTGTGGTACATGGCAAATGCTAAAACAGCTCACTGCCACTTATTGATTGACGCGCTCTATTCTTTGACTCCTTGGATAATCTATAATCTTTGGCGAAATTTCTATTTGTTTCATTAGCTAACAGGAAACTACTTTGCCACAGAGATATCAGAACGATCTATCTTGGAGGTGCAACCAATCCATCTCGAACCACTATTGCCCGACATGGGATTGGTATTGTGTTCCATGAATCAGAAGACTTTCCTCTACCCCCACATCTCCAGTCACACATTACCATCTGCCTACAATCCTGTTCCCACTTGAGCAATCCCAATGCTAAATTCCAACCAAATTCCCTGCTTGGATACTTGCACCCAAACTTGAAATTCTCAAACTGATTGTTCCCAATGTCATTCACTCTGATAGTCTGGACATTTGACCTACAATTATAGACTTGGTTACCTCTCCGTCTTGTCTCTTATCTTGGGACCGAGGAGGAAATGTATTGAACGAGTCAAGCATCACTTTTAGAATTTAGCCTCTCTGACACCTTAACAATTAATTTCCAATAACACTATACAGTGGCTTGCAAAAGTATTCATACCCCTTGAACTTTTCCACATTTTGTCACGTTACAACCACAAATGTAAATGTATTTTATTGGGATTTTATGTGATAGACCAACACAAAGTGGTGCATAATTGTGAAGTGGAAGGAAAATGATACATGGTTTCCAAATTGTATTACAAATAAACTGAAAAGTGTGGCATGCAAAAGTATTCAGCCCCCCTGAGTCAATACTTTGTAGAACCACCTTTCGCTGCAATTACAGCTGCAGGTCTTTTGGGGTATGTCTCTACCAGCTTTGCACATCTAGAGACTGACATTTTTGCCCATTCTTCTTTGCAAAATAGCTCAAGCTCAGTCAGATTGGATGGAGAGCATCTGTGAACAGCAATTTTCAAGTCTTGCCAGAGATTCTCAATTGGATTTAGGTCTGGACTTTGACTGGGCCATTCTAACACATGAATATGCTTTGATCTAAACCATTCCATTGTAGCTCTGGCTGTATGTTTAGGGTCGTTGTTCTGCTGGAAGGTGAACCTCCGCCCCAGTCTCAATTCTTTTGCAGACTCGAACAGGTTTTCTTCCAAGATTGCCCTGTATTTGGCTCCATCCATCTTCCCATCTGACCAGCTTCCCTGTCCCTGCTGAAGAAAAGCATCCCCACAGCATGATGCTGCCACCACCATGTTTCACAGTGGGGATGGTGTGTTCAGGGTGATGTGCGGTGTTAGTTTTCCGCCACACATAACGTGTTGCATCTAGGCCAAAAACTTCAACTTTGGTCTTTGATCAGACCAGAACACCTTCCTCCATATGTTTGCTTGTGGCAAACTGCAAACAGGACTTCTTATGGCTTTAGTTTCAACAATGGCTTTCTTCTTGTCACTCTTCCATAAAGGCCCGATTTGTGGAGTGCACGAATAAGTTGTCCTGTGGACAGATTCTCCCACCTGAGCTGTGGATCTCTGCAGCTCCTCCAGAGTCACCATGGGCCTCTTGGCTGCTTCTCTGATCAATGCTCTCCTTGCCCGGCCTGTCAGTTTAGGTGGACGGCCATGTCTTGGTAGGTTTGCAGTTGTGCCATACTCTTTCCATTTTCGGATGATGGATTGAACAGTGCTCCATGAGATGTTCAAAGTTTGGGATATTTTTTTTATAACCTAACCCTGCTTTAAAGTTCTCCACAACTTTATCCCTGACCTGTCTGGTGTGTTCCTTGGGCTTCATGATGCTGTTTGTTCACTAATGTTCTCTAACAAACCTCTGAGGCCTTCATAGAACAGCTGTATTTATACTGAGATTAGATTACACACAAATGGACTCTATTTACTAATTAGGTGACTTCTGAAGGCAATTGGTTGAACTGGATTTTATTTAGGGGTATCAGAGTAAAGGGGGCTGAATACTTTTGCACGCCACACTTTTCAGTTTTTTTATTTGTAAAATAATTTGAAAACCATGTATCATTTTCCTTCCACTTCACAATTATGCGCCACTTTGTGTTGGTCTATCACATAAAATCCCAATAAAATACATTTACGTTTGTGGTTGTAACGTGACAAAATGTGGAAAAGTTCAAGGGGTATGAAAACTTTTGCAAGCCACTGTATATTGAAAAAGGTTTGGTATTTCAGAGGGAATAGAAAGTGCAGATGCTGAAATCTTGATCAAGAGGAACTCAGTGGGTCAGGCAGCAACTTTATTCCCTGGACTTTATTCCTGGAGGGCAGGAGGCTGGGTGCATTCTTATACAGGTGCACAAAATAGAGAGGGATATGGTGAATGCAGAGTCTTTTACCCAGGGGAGGGGAATCAAGAACCAGAGGATATAGGTTTAAGGAGAGAAGGAAAAGATTGAATAGGAACCTGAAGGGTTACTCAACTTATTCCAGTAGGTATATGGAATGGGTTGCCAGAGGTAGTAGAGACAGGTGCTATAACAACGTTTAAAATACACTTGGACAGGTACATGTATGGGTAAGGTTTAGTGGGATTGCAAACTGTCTGGAGTTTGCATGTACTCCCTGTGACATTGGTTTCTTCTGGGTGCTCCGGTTTTCCCCCACATCCCAAAGTCGTGCAGGTTTGTAGGTTAATTGGCCCCTAGTGGGTAGGGAGTGGATGAGAAAAGCGTGATAACATAGAACTAGTGTGAATGGATGACAATGGTCGGCGTGGAACTGGTGGACCTGCTTCATGCTGTATCTCTAAACTAAACTTTAACAGGGGGAAAATAGAGCATGAAATAAAGCTTGCAGAGAATATAAAAACTGACTGAAAGCTTCTTTAGATATGTGAAGAGGAAAAGATTAGTTAAGACAAATGTAGGTCTCTTACAGTCGGAAATAGGTGAATTTATAATGGGAAACAAGGAAATGGCAGACAAGTACTTTGGTGCTGTCTTCACTAAGGAAGACACAAATAATCTCCCAGAAATACTCGGGGACCGTGGATCTAGCATGATGGAGGAAGTGAAGAAAATTCACATTAGTCATGAAATGGTGCTGGGTAAACTGTTGGGACTGAAGGCAGACAAATCCCCAGGGCCTGATGGTCTGCATCCCAGAGTACCCATGGTGGTGGCCCTAGAAATTGTAGATGCATTGGTGATTATTTTCCAATGTTCTATAGGCTCTGGATCAGTTCCTGGGGACTGGAGGATAGCTAATGTAACCGCACTTTTTAAAGACAGGAGGGAGAGAGAAAACAGGAATTATAGACCAGTTAGCTTGACATCGGTAGTGGGGAAGATGCACGAGCCGATTAATAAAGATGTAATAGCAGCGCATTTGGAAAGCAGTGACGGGACCAGTCAACGTCAGCACGGATTTATGAAGGCGAAATCATGCACGGCTAATCTTCTGGAATTTGAAGATGTAACAAGTAGAATGGATTAGGGAGAGCCAGTGGATGTAGTGTCTCTGGACTTTACAAAAGCCTTTGACAAGGTCCCTCACAGATTAGTGTGCAAAATTAGAGCACATGGTTATGGGGGGGGGAATATTGATATGGATAGAGAACTGGTTGACAGACAGGAAGCAAAGAGTACGAATTAACAGGTCATTTTCTGAATGGCAGGTGGTGACTCGTGGGGAGCTGCAAGGCTCAGTGCTGGGATCCGTTATTTACAATATATATTAATGATTTAGATGAAGTAATTAAACGTAACATCTCCAAGTTTGCAGATGACACAAGTTTGTGGTAGTGTGAGCCGCCAGGAGGATGCTATGAGGCTGCAGGGTGATTTGGATAGGTTGGTCGGGTGGGTGGCAGATGCATTATAATGTGGATAAATAAGAGGTTATCCACATTGGTAGCAGGAACAAGAGGGCAGATTATTATAGAATGGTGTCAGATTCGGAACCAGGGGTCACAGTTTAAGAATAAGGGGTAGGCCATTTAGAACTGAAATGAGGAAAAACGTTTTCAGAGAATTGTGAATCAGAAGGCAGTGGAGTCACTGGATGTATTCACAGGAGTTAGATATAGCTCTTAGGGCTAATGGAATCAAGGGATGCAAGGAACAAGCAGGAACAGAGTACTGATTCTGGATTGAAAGGCTGAATGGCCTACTCCTGCACCTACTTTCTATGTTTCTGTTACAGGAATATAGTCAGATTAATGATTTCCAATTTCAAGCTATGATGCTCAGAGCTTTGATTTTCATGTTCCGCCCAAGCTTAACCCCAGAAAGTCAACTCAGTCGTGATGACTGCCAATTCATCGATAGCCATCAGATGAGTAGCACCAAGCAAATAATCTGTGCATTTGTATTTAACTTTGAAGAGAGAGTTTCCAGTAGTTATCTTTTAGTAGATTTTAATTTATAATATCCCAAGTGGGAAGCAGTGGGGGAAAAAAAAATCTGCAGCAGAAGCTATTAAAAAAAATACTCAGCTGCCACTTTCAGATACAATGATATGCTGGGGGTCTTTCAAAATTACAACGAAATCCAGCTAATTATATTCCATAATTAACCAAACATAGGCTGAAACTAGCTGCTTATTGATGAGCTATTTAGCTTCCTGTCGACCAACGTCTAACTGGAAGTACACCATTCCAATGCTTTCCCACAAAGAGGGCAGATCTCATTTAATTAAAAACCCACTGAAGGAATATTAAAATTAATGACGTAAAAAATCTCCAAATGTTAAATTCAAAAGTAAATAGAGTTGGCTGCTCAGAGCTGCTCACCATCTGCTGGTAAACAGTGCTGACAGCAAAGGGACGTCCATTGTTCTTGGGTTTAACCTGCAAGTCATTCTACTCATGAGAAATGTTAACATTGGCAGTGACGCATCAAGTTATCGGTTTTCATTTTCCCCCTAATGCAGCACGTTAACGTTTATGAAGCAGATTTACAGAAAATTAGCTGTTTTTACCACACACAATTTCCGCAGTAGAGAGTAGGGGGCCTTGCAATCCCTGGAATAAAGCAAACCGTCTGGGCTTTGCCTCAGTTGATGACTCCCATCTTTAGACTTGGCATACGGTGCTGAAACAGGCCCTTCGGCCAACCATGTCTGCGCTGACCAGCAATCTCCCCGTACACTAACACTATCCTAGACCAGGGACAATTTTACAACTCACTGAAGCAACTCTACCTCTGCATCACTGTGCCACCCTAAATCTATGGTGCATAGAAAATAGGTGCGGGTATAGGCCATTCGGCCCTTCGAACCAGCACCGTCACTCAATATGATCATGGCAGTTCATCTAAAATCAGTACCCCGCTACGGCCTTTTCCCCCATATCCCTTGATTCCTTTAGCCCCAAGAGCTAAATCCAACTCTCTCTCTAGAAAATATCCAGTGAATTGACCTCAACTGCCTTCCGTGGCAGAGAATTCCACACAACACTCTGGGTGAAAACGTTTTTCCTCATCTCAGTCCTAAATGGCCGTCCCATTATTCTTAAACTGTGACCCCTGGTTCTGGACTCCCACAACACCGGGAACATTTTTCCTGCATCTACCCTGTGCAATCCTCTAAGAATTTTATGTTTCTATAAGAACCCCTCTCATCCTAAATGCCAGCAAATACAAGCCCTGTCCATCCACAAATTAGGAGACCAAAAATGCACACAATACTCCAGATGCAGTCTCACCAGAGCCCTGTACAACTGCAGTAGGACCTCCTTGCTCCTAAATTAAATTCCTCTCAATGAACACCAACATGCCATTAGCTTTCTTCACTGCCTGCTGTACCTGCATGCTTACTTTAAGTGACTGCTGCACAAGCACACCCAGGTCTCGTTGCACCTCCCCTTCAAATCTGACACCATTCAGATAATCTGCCTTCCTGTTCTTGCCACCAAAGTGGATAACCTCACATATAAGCACATATTGCATCTGCCATGCTTCTGCCCACTCACCAGTTACCCTGCAGCCTCATAGCATCCTCCTCGCAGCTCAGTCACCCAGCTTTGTGTCATCCGCAAATTTAGAGATGTCACTTTTAATTTCCTCGTCTAAACCGTTAATATTGTAAACAACTGAGGTCCCAGCACTGAGCCTTGCTGCACCCCACTAGTCACTACCTGCCATTCTGAAAAGGACCTGTTAATTCCTACTCTTTGCTTCCTGTCTGCCAACCAGTTCTCTATCCATGTCAATACCCTACTCCCGATACCATGTGCTCTAATTTTGAACACTAATCTCATGTGGGACCTTGTCAAAGGCCTTTTGAACTTCCAGATACACCACATCCACTGGCTCTTCCTTATCCATTCTACTTGTTACATCCTCAAAAAAATCCGCGGAAACTTTGTAATCCATGGATTTTCTAATTCGCCATATTCATTTTTGTGCCTCTCTGCTGCTGCAAGTGCTCACCATGTTAGCAGTTGTTCCCTTCTGTTCTCCTTTAATGCTGTGCACGTGAAGCAAAAGTACATTCTGATGGGCATTTACAATTATTTCTAATCAAACAAAGCTTAACAAAACAGACTCCAGATGTTGTAAATCTAAAACAATAATTTATCCCCAAATAATAGATTAAAATATTGTAGATGTCATAGTGATGACAACAAGGTAACGGAACTTTTTTTTAAAACGTGGATTTGTAATCCCCTTACCAAAAGGCAGGAGTGCGGGAAGCAGCAATGCTTCAGCAGGGACATGATAAATAATATAGCTTAAGATCGAGAACATTGTATTTGGCAGGCAAGATATAAAACTTCCTTCCAAACATTTTTTTTTGTATTGCTTAAATATTTATTAGGTCACTTCATTTTAACAAAATATAAACTTTGATTCTTCTCGACATTCAGTGATCTCTGATTCAAGAACAACACTTGAGTTCAGTGTTTAGTTTATATATAGACAAGAGACTGCAGATGCTGGAATCTTGAGCAAAACACAGAGGAACTCAGCAGGCCAGGCAGCATCTGTGAAATGGACAGCCCATGTTTCAGGTCGGAAACTTTCAGACTGAAGAACTAAATTCCGTCAGCGTATTTTTTAATCCAAAATACATTGCTGCTTGTAAAAGTGATCCGAGATGTTCATCTAGAAAAAAAATGCCTGAAATACTTGTCCCACATTGTAACACTTCTTCCCAGCACAGATTGCACAACCAATGGAAATAAAAGGAGTATATATATCCTTGTACATTCTAACAGCAACACTTCTATCTTTTGTGGGCAGCAATATCAACTTGCAAAGCCTAGATGAATGTTTGTCAAAACTAACATCGACCACAGCTAACTATTCTCAAGGTCACTGGCAGAGAAAAATCTGCCCATATCTACTATTGTTCAATACTTAAGCAACTTGTATACAGTGCATTCAGACCCCTTCACTTTTCCCACAATTTGTTACGTTACTTTTTGCAAAGTAATTAAAAAAACTGAAATATCAAATTTACGAGAGAGGGGGAGGGGGAGAGAAAAGGAATGCAGTAGTTACTTGAAATTGGAGAAACCATCATTCGTACCTCAGGATTGTAAAACCCCTGTCCCACTGTACGAGGTAATTCAAGATTTCTCCCGAGTTTTCCAGATTCGAACTCGGACAGTGTCCGTAGGAGTTCGTGGATGTCTCGTAGCGGCTCGTACAAGTAAAAAGTATCAATTTATCTCATCACGAGTATTATTTTTAAATCGTGGACATTTTATGCAGGGATGAAAATACTTCACGAGTTTACCGGATGTCCTGAGTACCTACTGTGGCATTACGAGCCGCCACGAGACATCCACGAACTCCTACAGACATTCTCCGAGTTCGGATCAGGGGAAAACTCGGGAGAACTCTTGAATTACCTCGTGCAGTGGGACAGGGGCTTAAGTTGCCCAAGTGAAATACGAAGTGCTGTTCCTCCAATCACTCCGACAGTGGAGGCCCAGGGTGTTATATCAGGCCAGATGAAGACAAAAAAGGACATGAAAGTGATCTACAATGCATCAATCTTGCCATTTATTCAGGTTGTGAACCTCAGTGTCAATTTTCATTCAAGGCCACAGTTTTATACATGTGCATAACTCTAGTTTTGTCTATAATATGTCGTGGGATTTGCAGTTTTACTTAGTCATTTGTAAATCAAATGGTAATGACAAGTCTTTCGATACAGCACATTACCGCAAAACTTAACGTATTGAGCTACTAATATTACACGTGTTCCCTATAGGCTATAGGAACTGCGGATGCTGGAATCTTGCATATAAAAAGTGCTGGAGTAACTCAGGGGGTGAAGCAGCATCTCTGGAGAACACAGATAGATGTTTCAAGTTGGGAGTCTTCCTCAGAGTGATTCCGGGGGGGTGGTGGGGGGGTGGGGTGGTGGAGAGGAAGGAACCTGGTAAAGAAGTGGGGACAGGACATAGGTTGGCAAGTGATAGGTTGATACAAGGTTGGGGGGGGGGGGGTTAATTGGCAGGTAGGCAGACAAATGCTAGAGATTAAATGGAGGCAAAAGAATGTCAAAAAAGGAGAGAAAATTAGCGCAATGTAAAACCAGAGAGAGGAATATAGATGGAAAGGGACGGTTGGGGTAGAGGAGGCTGGAATAGTGGAGAGTTGCCTGGGTGAGGGTTTCTGCATTGGAGAGTTAAGATCTGCCGTGTGCACTGAAATTGCTTTCTGGTAACAGTAAAAAGTCTCTCACAAAATATTTTCGGAGAATACCGATCAAAGAACGTCCAAGTCTTACACAATGCTACTTTCAGTCTGAAGAAGGATCTCGGCCTGAAAATTCACCCATTCCTTCTCTCCAGATGCTGCCTGTCCTGCTGAGTCACTCCAGCATTTTATGTCTATCTTCAGCTACTTCATTCACGACTGCTTATCAGTATTGGAACATTTAAACTAGCTAAGAGCAAACAGCTAGTACTGATAGGGAATATTAAATGTAATGATGTGAAATACAAAAAAAACACTCAAATTGATAATCCAATTTATTTAAGTTATACTTGTAAAAAGTTTATATAAAACTACTGACTTTCAGTTTTGTTTTTTACAAAACAGTCCATCTCCACTCACCACTATTAGCACTTTAAATGTTTTAACAGTTAAGGCAGACAAACAAACTGTTGAAATGTATTAGCACTTGTTCTTCTAATAATACGTTTCTTGCTCCACCCAACCTAGTAACAAAAAGGAAGAAAAGTTAGGCCAATAATTTTGAAAGAGTAGAATTCAAGTTAAACAAAATTGTTCTGAAAACATATTGCCCTTACTTTATTTTGAACCTGAAAGGAATAAATCAAAGTATAGTGATCCTGCTGTAGCTGGATCATGTCCAATATACTTCCTATATGTGCTTTTCATGCCCCATAAAACATATTTCACACTAATGAGCGCAACTTAAAAGTTTTTGCCTAAACCTTTTAGCGAAAATATATAGTTCAAGGCAGAATCCTTAAAAGTAATGTACAGAGACATCTTGGAGTCCAAGCCCATAGCTCCCTGAAAGTAGCAACACAAATAGATAAAGTGGTAAAGGCAGCAAATTGGTATGCTGACCTTCACTGATCAAGGCATTGAGCACAAGAGTCAGGAAGTCATGTTGCAGCTTTATAAAACTTTGGTTCAAGCCCATTTGGAGCATTGAGTGCAGTTCTGGTCGCCCCAATGTAGGTCCATAAGTAGTTTACCAGAATGTCGCCTGATTTAAGGGCATTACATAAGAATAGGTTGGACAACTCGAGTTGTTTTCTCTGTAGTTCCTAAGGCCCAGGGGAGACCTGACAGGAGTTTACAAAATTATGAGAAGCATTGATCAGGTAAGAGTCAGAACCTCTTTCCACACCCTCCCTCCCCTCCGGCAAGAAATGTCAAAGACTAGAAGTTATATCTTTAAGGTCAGATGAAGAAAGTTTAAAGATGAAGTGTAGGCACGCTGCTAGGTGCCTGGAATGCGTTGCAAGGGGTGGTGGTGGAAGTAGGCACGATACTCAGTATAGACATCGTGGGCCAAAAGACCTGGCCACATACACTGCTTTCCAATGAAGTCTGCTTGGAAGCCAAATGAAAGCAGTGATACCCATTCCCTTTGACAACATCCCTACCCAAAGGAACGTGTATGACATGCTGGGCAAATTTAGCTTATTGAGCACAACTCTAAAAACCACATTATATACATCCCAGTGTTAAAGAAGGAACTGCAGATGCAGGAGAATCGAGGGTTACACAAAGGGCTGGGGAAACTCAGCGGGTGCAGCAGCATCTAAGGAGCGAAGGAGATAGGCAACGTTTCGGGTCAAGACCCTTCTTCAGACTGGTCAGGGATCAGGGAAACGAGAGATAGACGGTGATGTGGAGAGATAAAGAACAATGAATGAAAGATATGCAAAAAAGTATCGATGATAAAGGGAACAAGCCATTGTAAGCTGTTTGTGGTGTGAAAATGAGAAGCTGGTGCGACTAGAGTGGGGGCCCTCTCCCATTCCGTATCCGACCTCTCGGTCCTGGGCCTCCTCCACGGCCAGAGTGAGCAACACCGCAAGTTGGAGGAACAGCACCTCATATTCCGCTTGGGGAGTCTGCATCCTTTGGGCTTGAACATTGAATTTTCTCAATTCTGTTAACCCTTGCTGTCTCCTCCCCTTCCCACCTCTCCCTCAGTCCTCGGGCCCTGGCATTCCCTCTCTCTCTCTCTCTCTCTCTCTCTCTATCTCCCTCCCCCACCCTAGTCGAACCAGCTTCTCATTTTCACACCACAAACAGCTTACAATGGCTTGTTCCCTTTATCATCGATACTTTTTTGCATATCTTTCATTCATTGTTCTTTATCTCTCCACATCACCGTCTATATCTCTCGTTTCCCTGATCCCTGACCAGTCTGAAGAAGGGTCTCGACCCGAAACGTCGCCTATCTCCTTCGCTCCTTAGATGCTGCTGCACCCGCTGAGTTTCTCCAGCCTTTTGTGTACCCTTATATACATCCCATACTGCATTTACCTGCAATGGCCGGAGTTTAACCTAAAAACACCAGGAACACAAACAGAAATGTTGCATCTCTTTTGGTCAGGCAAAACGAGGCAGTATGAACACGTAGGAGAAATATTGCATACCAATGCAGCAAAGCTTCTCCAAGTTAGTCAACTCGCCTTTTTCAGCTTGCCTAGGCTCTCCGGTCGCGGTGGGGGATAAAATGTTGGATGGCCCAGAACTTCCTCCAACTAAACGAGAGTAAGTCTGAGGTCATCCTACTCGGCCCCTCGGACTCAATCAAAACGATAGCAGGCAGCCTTGGAAGCCTTACCCCATTACTCAAACCTCACGTCAAAAACCTTGGTGTGATATTTGACTCAGCGTTGAAATTTGACAAACAAGTCAACGCCATGGTAAAAGCTAGCTCTTCCAGCTTCGGACGATAGCTAAAATAAAACAATTCCTCCAATTTGACGACCTCGAAAAGATCATCCACTCATTTATCTCCTCCCGACTTGATTACTGCAATTCCCTTTACACTGGCATCAGCCAATCATCCGTCCTGCCTGCAACTGGTCCAAAATGCCGCAGCGAGACTCCTGATGGGCACCCGAGAAAGGGACCACATCACCCCGATTCTGGCCTCTCTCCACTGGCTCCCTGTGTGGTTCCGAATCAATTTCAAGCACCTCCTTTATGTATACAAAGCCCTCACCTACATCAAAAATCTGCTTACCCACCATACCACCTCCAGGTCCCTCAGATCGGCCGACTTAGGGTTACTGACCATCCCGCGGTCTAGGCATAAGCTCAGAGGCGACCACGCATTTGCGGTTGCAGCTCCTAGACTATGGAACTGCATTCCTCTTCCCATCAGAACTGCTTATTTCTACTCTCAAGCCTTTCTTGAGGCCCTCTGAGGGAGCGCTGTATGTATGTATTTATGTATGTATCGTTGATCTATGTACCAGTTTGTTGCACGTTAGTACCTGCACCAATGTAAAGCACTTTGGTCAACGAGAGTTGTTTTTAAATGTGCTATAGAAATAAAATTGACTTGACTTGACTCCTTGTTTCCTACTCATACAAATTACTTTTGGAGACACAAATGTCACAAGCACTACCGGATTACCTCCAGGGTTCCTACGGATGATGAACCTTCGCGTTTCATCGTAAAGAAATATTATAAGACTGTATGGAAAGGCACAGAACCACCAGCTGGGTCTGAAGAGAAACAAATGAACAGCATTACAAACTGATCAAAAATTCAAAAGAAATGCCATAGAATATACGAACATTAAAAAAATGCTTACAATTCAGATTTAAAAACTCTCATTCTAAGAACCAAACAAAGGAAGGTTGGGCAGGAATGACTTACTTTAGTGGATACATCCTGAGTGCTATATCAGTGCCAGGAGTGTATGAAAGAAAAGCAGCAAGGGCTGTCTCTTCAAACAAACCAAAGATAAGAATCTTGTTCCTAGAAAAAGAATCATCGTTGAAAAAGGAAAATCATTACTCAATCTACCAATGGAATCTTTAATTTTGAATTCAGCAACTTATTCTGGCGTTTCACTAGTACGAGGAGCATTTAGCAACATATCTAATGACCACCACGCATTTGGAACTGAAGGTACCATCAGACGGATCAATCACATAAACACGATGCTGTCTTGAGATTTTGATCAATTCCCTGCAATCAAGGATGGGACTAATGACAACAACAGCATGTGATGGATAGAGCTGGCAGATTATAGCTCTCACAAGACAAAGATGCAGAAGCTAATAATAATGCAATAGCAAGGGTTATCCAATTTAGCATATTCCACGGCCTGGAATTGATTTACAAAACAAAGCTGGAGGAACCCAGCAGGTCAGATAGCATCTTTAGAGGGAATGGACAGGTGATGCTTCTGGTTGGGACCCGTCCTCAGACTGCAATTGAGTAGTTTTACTATAGCTGTACTAGAACTCACACTGTGTTCATCTGCTGAACACTTAGAATCTCGCTCCACGTTTTATTCTCATATCATATACTGGCTCAAACCAGTAACAGTCTCTAATGTATTCCATGAGGATGCCACCCCAATCAGCTAGGGGCAAAGCAAATAACATGGGAAGAGGAAATGTAAATCTTCAGTAAATTATTTAGTCAAATATCCCATGAATGGTTATTTTATATTGTTGATTGTTATTTCCCCTAAACACATTGGTGAGATATTTACTTCATTCCCTGTTGAAATACAGAGTTTCTTCTGGTCTTACAGATAATCAAGTCAGCCCACTGCACTACCACAATGCTGATGAAGAATGATGTGTGACAGGTATACTCGACAACTTTCCGCTGTGCATAAGTCTGAAAAATGACAAAAATTTAAATTAGGCGAGTAGGATGAGCTAGCTTGAATTTAAAAACTAAGAAATAGCAAGTGGAAAATGTGCACTGATAGTAAAATATAAATGTTATATTACTGAGCCATATTAAGATGCCCTGCCCAAATTTTCCACTTGGAAGCGAGTACAATTTCCCAATCCTGCGAAATTGAAAAATAAATTCACCCACTGTACGCAAAATCATTTCCAGGTCACATTTCCTCCTTCTATTTAATTCATAAATCTTCTCTAATTAATGAAACAATTATTATTCATTCGTGCAAAGGAATGCGTTCACGAGCAGTTCATTTTCAGCGTTTGATTTATCAGTCAGTGACCATGTTTCCCAGTCTATGTCCACCTTGGAAAGAGGAAGTGGAACTAAACATGCAAGCACTAATCAATGACCGCATTTGAGGAAGTTCATCTTAAATTTCCACATCATGAGGCAGGGAGGGTTTAGTTTAGTTTAGAGATACAGCGTGGAATCAGGCCCTCCGACTCCTTGCCGACCTACGATCACCCATACATTAGTTCCACCTAGCACACCAGGGGATATTTACAGAAGCCAATTCACCCACAAACCTGCACATCTGTGGAGTGTAGGAGGAAACCGGAGAACACCCACACGATTACGGAGAACATGCAAACTCTGTACAGACAGCACCCGGGTCTCCGGCGCTGCAAGGCAACAACTCTTCCGCTGTGCCACTCTGTTGTGGACAGTCATATTGGGGAGGTGGACACACCAAAGACCCAGCCAGGTAGACCTATAGCCATCTCCTTCTCAAACAAGGATACTGTTGGGGCTGGGATAGATTCTCAGGGCAAATTGCAGCAGCAACGTGAACAATGGTATTATGTCTGCCTCTGCTGAACAGCAGGGTAGGACTAGATCCAGGCAAGCAATAATGATAGGGTTCTCTAAAGTCAGGGGTAAAGACTGACAAGTCTGTGGCTGCATTGATGCACAGAAAGATCTTGGGGTCCAAGTCCATCACTCATTGAAAGTGGCAACACAAATGTTCGCCTTCAGTTGGGGCACTGAGTACAAGAGTTAGGAAGTCATGTCACAACTTTATAAAATTTAGGTTTGGCCACATTTGGAGTCTTTGTTTGCATTTTTGTTCATTCCATTACAAGAAGGATGTGGAGGCTTTGGAGAAGGTTCTGAAGAGGTTTACTGGGAGGCTTTCTGGATAAGAGCAAGAGCAAGGAACATAGGAATAAACCTAGGTTGGTTTCTCTGGAGCTTCAGAGGTTGAGGGGAGACCCGATAGGAGTTTATAAAATTATGAGGGGCAGAAATAGGATAGACAGTCAGAATCTTTTCCCTGGGGTGGGAATGACAAATACCAGAGCGCATAGCTTTAAAGTAAGAGGGCAATGTTTAAAGGAGATGTGCAGGGCAACTTTTTTTTTCACACAGAGGGTGGCGGGGGCCTGGAACACTGTGCCAGGGTTGGCGATGGAGGCAGATATGATAGTAGCGTTTAAAGGCTTTTAGATAACCACATGGATCTGCAGAGCATAGAGGGACATGGATCACGTGCAGGCAGAAGGGACTAGTTGAATACTGCATCATGCTTGGTACAGCCATGTGGGTCAAATGGTCTGTTCCCGTGCTGTACTGTTCTATGTTCTATATTTTCTAATTCGGAAGGCGGAATTACGCTGGATGTTGACAGCTACAAGTCCATGGCTGTAAAGTAAATACCTGAAGCCAAGGGGTGGATGTGTTCCAGTTAAAACCCCTCAGCATTATCAGGCATGCCTGGTGTGGTACATAATGCAATTTATTTGGGTCGGGTTAACATTTAATTGAAAAAGCACATGCAGACCGCTGTCCTTTATTTCACTGTTGTTTTTAGAAGATTTCACTCACTTTAAAAAGGTGTTTTATGTAACAGTTAATGCTTTATTAGAATCAGAAAAATCTATATGAACTGTATTTACATGTGACAAGATTATCAAAGTCATTATTAAAAATGTTTAAAATGAGACGTCAAAATAGTTTAAAGGCCATTATGCCCTTGGGCAGGGCACCGGGCAAGTCTCACAGCTTGCCCATTCTAAGGAGCTGCACTTCTTTCTTAAGCACTTTCTGTAAATGTCAAATCTGGAAATCCAAATAAGCACTCATACTGAAGATGAAAATTATCACATCCTTCAAAATAATTTGCAGTATTTGCATGTTTCCAGTAAACCCCTGAATAACCCATGTCCCACGCAGAAAAGTGTTTCTTTTTGTAAAATGGCCAGTTGGTGGATTACAATCTTCGTGTGAAAGTTTGAATGTTCGCAAGTTTGCTGATCGTCAGCAAACTCAAGCTGACTGCACCATTCCCAATACATGTCTCTCTCAAGTCTGGAATCACTTAATCACAGCACACTGGAATTAGTTCTTCCCAATACATGGCAACAGGAAAGATATACATACCCATTGTTGGCCAAAACTGTCTTCCACGTTGTCTGTCCATAAGTCATCCCAATTTTCACGTATTCCAATTAAGTCTCCCGGGAGGAATCCATTCTCAGCCAAGATCACAAAGTAAGTGAAAAAACCACCCAAGGCCTGGATCATTCCTGGATGGAAGCAATTTTTGTTTTAGTTGTTGTTGTTGTTGTTGTTGTTTTTTTGTTGCTGCTGCTGCTGCTGCGCCGCTCGCGCGCGATACATGAATATTATTAATATGAATTCACCCAACAGAATTTAAGAACTGTAGGCAAACAGATAAGATAAAGCTGTACATGAGTAAACATGTAAATTAAAATTATGAAATAAAAAGAATGCATGACCTGCAAGAGCAAACCATAAATCCACTGACTGGATTATTATACTGTAATAGTTTGGGGCAAGTTATAGAGACATTATAGATGCTGACAATATAAGTGCGACAATGGAAGATTTTAATTTTCAAGGCAGAAGGAGCAGAACATTGCAAATTGTAAAACAAAACAAACTTCTAGCAGGTATTGTGGAATGTTCGAAAACAAGGTTCATGAGCCAACAGGTTAAATCAGTTTAAGTGATACGTTATGAATATTAATTTACAATCTGGCCGAGGGAAGATACTCATGCAATGTTATCAAACTTAGTGTAAGTTTAAGAGTCTGGAATTTGCCACAAAGTGGTTCGCTAAGTTGAATTATAAGAGGGAATTGGTATAAAACATTACATACTTTAAAAACAAAACCACCGCTAAGTTAGTCAGAGGACCCCCAAAAAATGAGGCCCATTCAAATGGAAATAAACCTTTAAAATTCTGATTGAAGTGGCTAGCAAAGTTTAAATTGTTTGAGAGAGTATAAGAAAAATTAAAATAGAAAATATTATGGCCAAACGAATAAAGTCTATGTAAACCGTGGGGGAAAGGGTGACAATGGAAAATATGTCCCTATTAAAGGACAGATAAAAGTAAATGCTGATTATTAACAAAGGTTTGATTTATGCTAAATGAAATAGTGGAACATGTTGATAGTTGTAAATATTAAAAGCATTTGTGTACTCTTCAAAATAGTGGAAAGATAAAAACAAATGCATTAAATAAATGAACAAATACTAACCTATCTGTCCATATGCCATGCTGATCAATCTCTCATTTACCAATTTGCCAGTCTTGGGATTACGCGGCTCTCTTTTCATTATATCGCTCTCAGCGTGTTCGTAAGCAAGAGAAATGGCAGGTACCTACAAAGGACCAATTGACTTTGGTGACAACATGACACAGTATTTCAGTGATAATCCAGAATGCTTGGTAGAAGGATGATAGATTTCCTGGACTATTGAATGTTATGCCTATTACTTCTCAAATTCACCTTCCTTTCGAGCAGTGAACTCACAACCAGCGGGGAGCACGGATACCAGAACCTTGATGAGCCAGATGCCCAACATTCCAAATGATGAAGGATTTTCAGAGTACATCAAGTCCTACTCGAATAACAATTACTAGTATATTCACAATTGTCATGGTGCAATTTACTTAACTGGCAAGGCAAAATACAATTGCGAGGGTTTGCAGTGTCACATACAGGAGCAAATCATGAAACAACGGCAACAGGAATAATACCGTTTCCAATCGCAATCACTGGCTCACAATGCTCATACAGCCAAACAATCATTTATCGTTAATCTAATTTTTTGCTCACTGATTTTATTCTCCCCTCATTCCCCTCTACCAAGCGCCAATACATCGCAGGCAATTTATAGCAGCCAATTAATGTACCAACCAGCTAGAGCTACCCTAAAGTGAAACCCAAACCACCACAGGGAGATCCTGCAAACTCCACACAGTTAGCACCAGGCGTTAGGGTTGAATCTAAATCACTGGATTTGAGGCAGCAGCTTCACAAGTTTTCTCTGGACACAATAGGAAGCAACAATCGGAGTGCTTCAAAAATCAAATATAATGCATCAACAACCGTAAAACTCACCATGTCAGTACCCAGGTCAATGCAGAGGATGGTCACAGTTCCAAGTGGCAGTGGGACATTCCCAATGATAAATACCAGGAAGGGTGTGATTTCAGGGATGTTACTGGTTAAGGTGTATGCAATAGATTTCTTAAGGTTATCAAAAATTAGACGACCTACAAAACAAAATCAAGAAATTTGAAGCGGCAAGAAAAATTTCTACAAATTTCTTATAATTAAAAAAAACAAATGGAGATAAAACGCAGAGTAATTCCTTGTAGTAAAGGCATTTTTTTTTAGCTCTATATAGTCTCAACTTGATGCCTCAAATGTTAGAAGTTAAATTATATTCCATAAATGCCTGGTTTAGGTGTGCTATTGTTTTGATTATCAAGGTACAGTGGAAAGCTTTTTGTATGCTACCCAATCAGATCAGATAATACTATACACAAATTCAATTGTCAAATTCAAGTACAATAGTTCTTCAAAGTTGTCAGCATTGTAGTGCATCAGTTCCATACCCAAAGTCCAATGCTCACATGGGTAGTGGGTGAATAAGATAGTACCCCACCTTATAGTACAGAAGCCTGATAACAGAGGGAAGCTGTTCCTCCTAGTAGCATCAAGATTCTAACATTTCTTTCTAAGAGTCTCCCCTTCCCCATAGTGGGAGTGAAAATGATAGCGTGGCCATGGTGGTGTTGGGCCTTGATACTGGTGTCTTTGTGAGGCAGTATCTCCTATAGATCCCTTTGATGGTGGGGAAATGATGGACCAGACAGTAGCCACCACTCTCTATAATCCGCTTCGTTCTTGCGTATTCAAGTTGCCAAACCAGGTTGTGATGCAGCCAGTCAATATGCTCTCTACCATACACCTGTAGAAGTTCAAGACTATTCGGTGATTTTAACATTTAAAAGTTAAGTGGATAGGTATATGGACGTGAAGGGAATGGAGGGGTATGGTTTGAGTGCAGGTAGATGGGACTAGGGGAAAACAAATGGTCGGCACGGACTGGAAGGGCCGAGAGGGCCTGTCTCCGTGCTGTAATTGTTATATGGTTATATTGAATCTCCTTAATCTTCCAAGGGAGTAGAGGTGCAATTGGGCTTTCTTTATGATTGTATCAACGTCCTGGTTGAAGGTTAGATCGTCAGAGATCTGCACACCCAGGACATTGAAGTTGTTATCTCCCTCCACCACTGTCTCATTGATGAAGACAGGTTCTTGGATCCTCGGCTTCCCTTTTCTAAAGTCACCAATTAGCTCCTGGGTCTTGCTGACATTGAGAACAAGGTTTTTGTTCTGGCATTATTCAATCAGATAATCAATCTCATTTCTGTACTGCAACCCATCATTACCCAGTACCCCAGCAAAAAAACAAGCTGCAATCTGCTAACAGAGTAGAATCTCCTGCTTTCCTTTTGAGGACCATTGAGGGACAACAATAAACATGCATACAGGTTAGCAGTAAACTAGAAATTTAAATACAACAGTAAGACTAAAACTGGGAACTGCTATGTTTAAAAAGTGTTCCCATTGTCAAAGAAAACCAATTGTAAAATTCTGGCCATTTCCTTTTTTTTAAAAAATAAAGGTTACCCACCTTCTTCCACACCAGTGACAATGGAGGCAAAGTTATCATCCAACAGTATCATGTCAGCAGCTTGTTTGGAGACATCAGAGCCAGAAATACCCATAGCAACACCAATATCAGCCTTCTTTAGAGCAGGAGAGTCATTCACACCATCACCTGTGACAGCTACGATTGCACCCTGCATTCAAGTCAGTCAAAAACCCATTAAAAAAATTCTTTAACATCTTTTCTTCACAAAACCTTTCCACAAAGAACAGTGTAGCAAAGTCCTGGGTCAGCACTTCCTGCTTTGTTTTATGAATAGAGATCGGGCAAAAGGAAAATGTGCCAGCATACCACGTGCCTTCACCCATATGCAAAGATTGACGTGATAGAGGCAGAAAACAAATCCTGCTTCACTCAAGCACAAATGGTGCTTTTACTAGCTTTGAATAATTTGAACCAAGTTCACACTGTACAAATTTGTTTTCAAACAAGCCTCTAAATTAAGGAGGAAAATATATGTGCCAAAATTCTGCGCAGTTATTTAATGAGTGACAAGGGGGGGGGGGGGGGGGGGGGGGGGGGGGGGAAGATAGCATTTTATTCCGAAATGGAAGAGTTGGGACTATTGTGTGTAGTTATGGTTGTCGCATTAGAGGAAGGATGTAGAGACTTTAGAGAGGGTCTAGAGGAGTTTTACCAAAAGAATGCCTGTATTAGCGGGTATCAGCAACAGGGAGAGGTTGGACAAACCTGGATGGTTTTCAATGGAACACGAGGTTGAGGGGACATCTGATAGTACATAAAATTGAGAAGCACAGAGAGTTATAGCATCATGGAGTCTTATAGTGTGGAAACAGGCCCTTCAGCCCAACTTGCCCAAACCGGCCAACATGTCCCATCTACACCAGTCCCATCTGCATGCATTTGGCCCATATCCAGAGCTGCCACGTTTTATCAGTGTATTTCAGTACTCTAGTACCTGAAAATCAGTATTTTGCTGAGGAAATTAATATTTTTACGCGGTGCCATTTTGCTGAAAAAAGTGTTTTTTTTTAATGTGCGGTCATACCCATGTAAGTACAAGAATGCGTAACTTTTCTACCAAATTCCCACGCGTTAAACTGACAGCGCGGTTTAAACCTGGAGCAAGATAGGCAGATCAAAGCTTCCAGATCTCGAAATGTAAAATACTAATAGATTTAATCTGCTATAATTTTTAGGTACAGTATGACTTTTTATCTTGCATTTTTTAAGCAGCAAGATGAAACAGTCTTTAAAAATCCGTATTTTACAAAGCAAATCCGTACATCCATATTCTGATCTAATTGCTGTACAAAATACGGAAAATCCATACTACTTGGCAGTTCTGCATATCCCTGTAACTCTGTCCTATCCAAGTACCTGACTAAATGTTTCTTAAACGATGCATTAGCACCTGCTTCAACTACCTCCTCCAGTAGCCTAGTTCCATACACTCACCACCCTTGCGTGGTTAGAATATTTCTTTCCAGGATAGAAATAACAAATAGCAGGGGACATAGCTTTAAGGTGAGTTGGGCAAAGTTTAAAGGTGATGCGCAGGACAAGATTTTGTTTTACACAGAGGGCAGTGAGTGTCTGGAATACGCTACCGGGGTTGATGGTGGTGGAGGCACATATGACAGACATTTAAGATACTTTTAGACAGGCACATGAATATGCAGGGAATGGAGCGGTATGGATTCTGTGCAGGCAGATAAGAAATGGTCTTGGCACAAACATTGTGGGCTGAAGGACCGGTTGCTGTGCTGTACTGTTCTAGGTTCTACGCGTAGTTTCCTACCTGTCGCTGGCAGCCCTCCACGATAATCAGTTTCTGCTGAGGTGAAGTCCGAGCAAAGACTATCTCAGTGTGATACCGTAAAATGTCATCCAACTGTTCTGGGGTTAATTCCTTAAGATCTGTTCCATGGATCACACAAGCTTTGGCATCCCTGTGATACAAAATGCAACAATATATATTCACAATTTACTATCATTCCTAATTTTCTTTTAAGCAATTCAACACTTATTATTCTAGGTAAAAGCAGAATAAATGCTAAAGCAAGCATTTCTCAACCTTTTTACCCATGCGGAACCCCTGAAATAATTTTCATGTCTCAGGGAACCACTACATAAAAATTATTATATATCTTTATCGAGCAAGTCAGTTGAAGAGTTATGGAATGATGGAACACTGTAGCACTAGAAAAACCTGGCCGAACTGGTTTTGTGCTCAAACCTTGATCAAAGCAAAGTGCTGGAATAATTCAGCAGGTCATCCGTGGAGGGCATGGATAGGCGACGTTTCAGATCAGGACCTTCTTCACACAGTTACTTCAGCACTTTTGCAGTTAAATAATCTCAAACAAGATGGAAGCCAAACATTACAACTGTTCTCAGATTGCCAGCGATTACCTGGGGTTAACCTCACTGATAGGAATGTTCAGGCGAGCAGCAATGTCTTCTACAGTCTCAGTGCCTTCCGAGATGATCCCCACACCTTTTGCGATGGCTTTAGCGGTGATTGGATGGTCACCAGTTACCATTATAACCTATGAAATTAAAAATAGGAACCAGTATGTAAAAGAAAATGCCAGCAGCTTTCTCAAAAAAACATGCCCTCGTCATTTAAATAACTGTCAACATGCATCTGGCAAATCTCTTGAAAAGTTGTACTACAAGATTTTGTTTTGTAAACTGCCCTTCACTGGGATTATAATGGATTTAAAATTAAGGAAATGACTGCGTTATTGTAAAAAGGTATCAGTAATAGTTATGCAAATTAGTTATCAAAAACGCTCTGCAGGGATTGGTTTTAATAATTATCTTCCACCACTTTGTTAATAATCTGATAACGTTAATATGCTCATGAATCCCAAAATAGGAAGAGCTATAAAGAACTCACAACTGATAGGAAATGGCCAAAAACCTGTGATTTCTTAATCAAAGGTATCTCTTTTGGAACCTTTTGCAGTATTGATCACAAAGTCGTTTAATTGTCACCTAGATGGCAAGACTGGACATCCATTGTAAAACACAAAAGTGCGAGAATAATTGAGTGTATCATGCAGCATCTGTGGAAGGAATGGATTGCGGACATTTAGGGTTGGGATCCATATTCAAACATGTCTGAAGGGACCTGATCGGAAAACAAATCAGCTGTCTATTCCCTCCACAGATCCTGGCTGGCCTGCTGAGTTCCTCCATCACTTTGTGCTTTACTCAAGATTCAGACATCTGCAGTTCCTTGGGTCTGCACCTATCCAGGTCCATTTTCACCTTTCCAGGAGCAGCTTGAGAATCACCTTTAATGGCTTCACTTACCATGACTCTTTTTACTTCTCGTCCACCCTTGGGAACCATTATCCAAAAACAATGTCAGTTTCCACACACGATGGTGCCTGGAATTCTCACCAGAACCTGCTTTGACCAGTCACTGAATAAAACAAAGTGCTGGCGGATCTCCTCTCCACCCATGTTGCTCCTTGGCTTTACTTTCACTCCTCATTCCTTACCTGACATCCCATTATTTCTTTTTTACCTCTAACCTTTACCACAATCCCCAACTATCTGACAATCTATCACTTGCCCACCCCACCTCTCTCTTCCAGTTTCCCCCCCTCCTCCCTCCTCACTCTCCACAGACCTGACCCAAAATGTCACCTGTCCATTTCCTCCAGCACTTTGCTTACTGCTCAGGATTCCAGCATTTGCAGTCTTATGCCTCTATTGAGCAATCTACTGTAGGATACTGGGGATTTTGTCCGGATTAAAGGTGGTGTCAGATCATCAGTTGCCGGAAAATCAGCGGTGGACCTGTATTTTCTTCTCCTAATGCCCGATTCCAACTCTGCCTCAGTTCATCTACTCAAAGCCTGTTCTGCACTGCCACAACTCTTGATTTCACCAATTGCACTGCTTGCTGACCTCCTTATTCTAACATGCACAAAACTGTGATTTCCTGAAAAAAATGCCCTTATGCTAACTCACACCAAGTCATGTTGAACTAGCACCAAGCAAACCGGCATTTTTCAGGCGAAGCAGAAAAATGTTAAAGTTGACACCTTTGAAAGCTCACAATATTAAAACCTCTTAACTATCATGACTGGCATATTAGTAAAGTATAACACAAAGTGCTGGAGTAACTCAGCGGATGGGGCAGCATCTCTTGAGAACATGGGCAGGTAACATTTCAGGTCAGAGAACCCAACTCAAAATGTTGCCTGTCCATGTCCTTTCTAAATTGGTCCAGTTTGTTGAAATTTCATATCGTACACAATTGGAACCTCCAATCAATGTATAGGAGCAGAATTAGGCCATTCGGCCCATCGAGTCTACTCTGTCATTCAATCACGGCTGATCTATCTTTCCATCTCAACCCCATTATCATGCCTTCTCTCCGTAACCCCTGACACCTTGCATTCATGTGCAATTATCTCGTATCTAACCTCGAGCAGAACAATGTAATGCTGCAAATCTCACTACCAATTAATTTCCACACATCAGCACCACCCTTGACTTTACCTTGATCCCAGCACTCCTGCACTTGCCGACAGCATCTGGTACAGCAGCACGAGGTGGATCAATCATAGACATCAGTCCAACAAAGCAAAGACCCTCGGTAGGAAAGTTTGGCTCTTCAGGTTCAAACTGAAACCCATCAACAAACTTATCGTCAGGAAGTTTAAAGTGGCAGAACCCTGCAAGAGAAGGAAAGAAATTCGCCAGGTCAAATGCATTTGGATAAACTGAGCCTATCTTCCCAAGTGCCTTGTTTGGAAGCGTATCTGGGAAAATTGAGCTATGCTCTTTCAGTTTAGTTTATTGTCACGTGTACCGAGGTACAGTGAAAAGCTTTTGTTGCATCCAAATCAGTCAGCGGAAAAACAATGCATGATTACAATCGAGTCATCCGCAGTGTACAGATGCATGATAAAGGGAACAACGTGAACAATGCTTAATGCAAGATAAAATCAAGTAAAGTCCAATCAAAGATAGTCTGAGGGTTGCCATAGCAGTCTGAAGAAGGGTCTCGACCCGAAACGTCGCCTATCTCCTTTGCTCCTTAGATGCTGCTGCACCCGCTGAGTTTCTCCAGCCGTTTGTGTACCCAGGACTGCTCTCTGGTTGTTGGTTGGATGGTTAAGTTGCCTGATAACAGCTGGGAAGAAACTGTCCCTGAATCTGGAGGATTCAGCTTAGTTTGGCCATAGCTCTGAAAATACCAGCTAACTTAATTAACTGAATTTAAATTCCCTGGTTACCATGTGGGATTTCAGTACAGATCTCATCATCACCCTTGCCTTCAGACACAAATTTCAATCCTTACCTAGCACTCTCTCCCCCAAGCCACCCAGCTCCATGTAGGCGTTCTGGAAACCTTCCTTCATCTCTGAGTTCAGGGGATGCTCCTCGCCATTCAGAAGGATAGTGGTGCAGCGGTCTAGAATCCGTTCCGGTGCACCCTTCATCACCAGCAAGTAGCGGCTATCACCTTTTTCATTCTCGTGTATGGATAGCTAAAGATTTTTAAAAAAAAATGGTGAAACAAAGAACAGCCTGGAATGCTTAGAATAAGATAGACTTCCACGACCAGTTTGTGAAGATGTCGGAAACACAATATAAATTTAGAAAATGTTGGAAATATGGAGATCAAGCCACTTCAATGGGATGAGGAAAAAGTTACGGCTTCAGATCAGAGACCCTTTAATGGAACTGAAAAGACAACAAAAGCACCTGGTTAAGCTGCATGGCAAGTGAGGGGTATGTAGCTGATAGAGGAAAACGAAGAGCAAACTGTAAACACTATATGATCAACGAGTGAATAGGAGCAGATAGTGGGAGAGCAAAGACCACAGAACGTTAAACAAAATGTAGAAACAAAAAGTTGCAGGTGCAGGTTAAAAAAAACCCACAAACTGCTGGAGAAACTCAACATGTCAGGCAGGATCTATGGAGAAATGGATAGGCGAAGTTTCGAGTCAGGACCCAAAACTTCAAAATGCCCAGTAGGAAGCCTAGGCAGAACTGCTGCCAGAACCAGATAACTGCATTTACAGCCTACCCCCATGGTCACCCTAGATTGACCGGGTCAGAAACACCTCTCCTCCCTGCAGCTTTTGTCTCCTTTTCAGTTCTGTCAGAGGGCAGCATAGCAGCGCAGCTGGTAGAAACATAGAAAATATGTGCAGAAGTAGAGCCTTACAGCGCCAGAGACCTGGGTGTGATCCTGTCCTCGGGTGTTGTCTGTATGTAGTTTACAGGTTCACTGTGTCGCCATGAGTTTCCTCCGGGGGCTCCGGATCCTACCCGAGTCGCAAAGATGTGCAGTTTATAGGTTAATTGGCCTCTAAATGGCTCTGAATATTTAGGGAATGGATGAGAATGTGAGATAACGCAGAATTAGTATGAACGGGGTGATTGATGGTCTATGTCGGCTCGGTAGACAGAAGGTCCTGTTTCCACGCTGTATCTTTAAACATCTCCAACCTCAAATGTCACATCTTCTCTTCCCACGGATGCTGCCTGACCTGCCGAGCATCTCTGTTGTCATTCAACAACATGTTTCCAGATGGACAATGAATTTAACACCGGAAAAGGAAACTCTCACATAAAAAGTTAATGGAATTATCCGGAATTAACCAAAGTTGAATGTTAAAATAAAAGCGCCTTCATTCTTAAACACAAAAGATCTTCAGATGTATTGCAATTTTGTAAAGGATTACCAAAATTGGAAGTAGTTGGAAAAAAAATAGCATTTAAAATAAATACCTAATTGAATCCAAAGGGGGTATTTGGGAGCATTTCATCCCAATCCTGATTATCAATTTGCCTGGGTTTCTCATTTAAGATGCTTTTGTCAACCCTATCTGATCTGATACTCCTGGATACAGCATAAATCAACAACAACTGTTGATTCTATGTAGATACACTCTAAAATTGTCACGCAGCTTTCTAACGGGATGCTTGCGCTCAACCTTGCTGAATCTCTCTTTACCTGATATTTATTGGTGGAGTTGAACGGTATTTCCACAATCTTTTTGTTGCGATCCCTCATCTGCTGAACCGATCCACAACAGAGCTCGATACACTTCAAGAGAGCAGATTCTGAGGCATCTCCAGCAACACTTCTCTGAATGAAATTGGAAAGTAGATGGTTGGTTAATGGTGATTAGTTCATCTAGTATCACAGATATAAGTATCACAGAAACAGATAGTTCTCAAGAGAGGGTACACAAAAAGCTGGAGAAACTCAGCGGGTGCAGCAGCATCTAAGGAGCGAAGGAGATAGGCGACGTTTCGGGTCGAGACCCTTCTTCAGACTGGTCAGGGATCAGGGAAACGAGAGATATAGACGGTGATGTGGAGAGATAAGGAACAATGAGTGAAAGATATGCAAAAAAGTATCGGTGATAAAGGGAACAAGCCATAAGGGGGAAAAAGCCATTGTAAGCTGTTTGTGGTGTGAAAATGAGAAGCTGGTGCGACTGGGGTGGGGGAGGGAGATAAGAGATAGAGGGAATGTCAGGGCCCGAGGGCTGAGGGAGAGGTGGGAAGGGGAGGAGACAGCAAGGGTTAACAGAATTGAGAAAATTCAATATTCAAGCCCAAAGGATGCAGACTCCCCAAGCGGAATATGAGGTGCTGTTCCTCCAGCTTGCGGTGTTGCTCACTCTGGCCGTGGTGGAGGCCCAGGACCGAGAGGTCGGATGTGGAATGGGAGGGGGAGTTGAAGTGCTGAGCCACCGGGAGGTCGGGTTGGTTATTGCGGACCGAGCGGAGGTGTTCGGCGAAGCGATCGCCAAGTCTCCGCTTGGTCTCACCGATATAGATCATCTGGCTTCTGGAGCAGCAGATGCAGTAGATGAGGTTGGAGGAGGTGCAGGTGAACCTCTGTCGGACCTGGAAGGACTGCTTGGGTCCCTGAAAGGAGTGGAGGGGGGAGGTGAAGGGACAAGTGTAGCATTTCTTGCGGTTGCAAGGGAAAGTGCCCGGGAAGGGGTAGAGTGGGAGGGGAGGGAAGAATGGACAAGGGAGTTGCGGAGGGAGCGGTCTTTGCGGAAGGCAGACAGGGGGGGAGATGGGAAGATGTGGCGGGTGGAGGGGTCACGTTGGAGGTGGCGAAACTGGCGGAGGACTATATGTTGTATTTGCCGGCTGGTGGGGTGAAAGGTGAGGACCAGGGGGACTCTGCCCTGTTTGCGAGTGGGGGAATGGGGAGCGAGGGCAGTGTTGCGGGGTATGGAGGAGACCCTGGTGCGAGCCGTTCTCAAGAGAGTTAGATTTAACTCTTAGGGCTAAGGGGGAAAAAGCCAGAACGTGGTACTGATTTTGGATGATCTACTATGATCATATTGAATGGAAAATAGGTGCAGGAGTGGGCTATTCAGCCCTTCGAGCCAGCACCGCCATTCAATATGATCATAGTTGATCATCTAAAATCAGTAGCACATTCCTGCTTTCTCACCCATATCCCTGGATTCTGTTACTATATCTAATTCCCTCTTGAATACATCCAGTGATTGCCCCCATTGCCTTCTGTGGCAGAGAATTCTACAGATTCACAACTGGGTGAAAAAGTTTTTCTTCAACTCAGTCCTTATTTTTAAACCGTGACCCCCTGGTTCTGGACTCCCCCAACATTGGGAACATTTTTCCTGCATCTAGCCAGTCCAACCCCAACCCCATAATAATTTAATGTTTCTATAAGATCCCCTCTTATCCTACTAAATTCCAGTGAATCACACTGGATTTTAACAGTAAATTTTAACATATTTATTGGCAACACAGGAAGTTCATGAGTTAAGGTAATGGAGCGTTGCGTTTTAAAAGAGCAGGTCAAAACTGCCACAGAAAAGAAATCTGATACAACAGTCAATATAAATGTGGATTTAGAGGAGCAACCCATACCCGTCCACTGATACCCTCCTCCGCCTAGCGGAGTTGGTCCTTACCCTCAATAACTTTTCTTTTGACTCCTCCCATTTCCTCCAAACACAAGGCGCAGCTATGGGCACACGCATGGGCCCCAGCTACGCTTGCCTCTTTGTCGGGTACGTCGAACAATCCTTGTTCTCGGCGTACCAGGGCCCCATCCCCGACCTCTACCTACGTTACATCGACGACTGCTTTGGTGTCACCTCCTGCACCCACACACAACTGACTGACTTCATCCATTTCACCACCAACTTCCATCCGGCACTCAAATACACTTGGACCATTTCCGACATTTCCCTACCATTCCTTGACCTCACCATCTCTATTGCAGGTGATACACTCCTGACCGACATCTTACCACAGTCTCCCCCACCCTGGTCGTAAGGACTCCATCCCCTAGTCTGCCGCATTCTCCCAGCCTCATCACAAATGTCCGCTCCCCTCCCCCTATAGATTGAGGCTCACACCAGCGCAACTCCCTTGTTCAATTCTTCCCTTCTCTCCCGCTCTACCCCTTCCCGGGCACTTTCCCTTGCAACCGCAAGAAATGCTACCGCAAGAAATGCTTGTCCCTTCACCTCCCCCCTCCACTCCTTTCAGGGACCCAAGCAGTCCTTCCAGGTCCGACAGAGGTTCACCTGCACCTCCTCCAACCTCATCTACTGCATCCGCTGCTCCAGGTGCCAGATGATCTATATCGGTGAGACCAAGCGGAGGCTTGGCGATTGTTTAGCCGAACACCTCCGCTCGGTCCGCAATAACCAAGCCGACCTCCCGGTGGCTCAGCACTTCAACTCCCCCTCCCATTCCACATCCGACCTCTCGGTCCTGGGCCTCCTCCACGGCCAGAGTGAGCAACACCGCAAGTTGGAGGAACAGCACCTCATGTTGGGGGATTCCGCTTTGGGGAGTCTGCATCCTCTGGGCTTGAACATTGAATTTTCTCAATTCTGTCAACCCTTGCTGTCTCCTCCCCTTCCCACCTCTCCCTCAGCCCTCGGGCCCTGGCATTCCCCCCCCCTCTCTCTCTCTCTCTCTCTCTCTCTCTCTCCCCCACCCTAGTCGCTCTAGCTTCTCATTTTCACACCACAAACAGCTTACAATGGCTTGTTCCCTTTATTATCGATACTTTTTTGCATCTTTCATTCATTGTTCTTTATCTCTCCACATCACCGACTATATCTCTCGTTTCCCTGATCCCTGACCAGTCTGAAGAAGGGTCTCGACCCGAAACGTCGCCTATCTCCTTCGCTCCTCAGATGCTGCTGCACCCGCTGAGTTTCTCCAGCCTTGTGTGTACCCTCGATTCTCCAGCATCTGCAGTTCCTTCTTTAAAACTAAATGTAGATTACTTTTGCTTTAAGTAAATATACCAAATTGCTTATCAAATGATTCAACACCATACTTTATTGTTGGGAACAATTTAAAATTTAAGTTGGTTGTTATTTAAAAGAACATTATGCCTCACAGATATTTAATCAGCAGCTCTGGGAAGAAACTGCCAAGTAGTGCTTAGTTTTGCACTCGTAATCATGGAATTTCTATCATTGACACGAGACGACTAATATGATGGAGGGCTACAGCACAAAACCAAGCTCACCTTCAAAATTGGCACAGAATCTTGCCCTGCCTGGAAAACGGCCCGGTTGCATAATGCAGCAATACGGGAAAGTGCAGTCCAAGTCGGAGAAGTCTTGTCGAAAGACACACCTAAGGAGGTTAAACACAAAGTTAAATTGGACTTTGTCATCACATTGTGGGAGTGATCGACTTTCATAATTTTAGAATTTGTGTTATATTAACTTCTACAACTTTAAAAATGTCTGAAGAGTTTTGACAAATCAATATGAATCAGTCTCTCTGTGGACAACACAATGCAGCAGCAGTTAGTCGCAAGATAATTGATAAACCTAACTTTGTATTGTATGGTAAACTACAACAGGCAACTATTATAATTTGGACCTCATCAAGAATTTACTTGCACAGCTGGGTCTTTGACAAGAGGCAGCCACATACGAACATGATAAAGATATTTCAAACTAAATATATGCACCTATTCATCTCATGGAGTTTAGCCAATTTGTTTTAATTGCACAAAGCAAAGATGAGGTAAAGGATGCCCTTGTCTGAAAAAATGTGACTGAATAAAGTCATATAATCAGACCAAAAAATATTCTCTTTTCCTTACCACTCTGGTTTTCAGTTGTGTCAGCTTCATGAATCTGGCTGTCAAACCACATGTGAGCTACAGTCATTCGATTTTGTGTCAGCGTTCCAGTTTTGTCAGAGCAGATGGTAGAGGTGGATCCGAGTGTCTCCACAGCCTCGAGATTCTTCACCAGGCAGTTTTTCCGTGCCATACGTTTTGCAGTCAGGGTGAGGCACACCTAGAAACAAGACAAATCGATCGTTTGGCCAAATGCTTCAGCCACCAATATCATAATGTGTAACCCATTAGCCTGTTGATCACCTTTACCAACCATCTACTACAGTGAGAGGGGAAGAAAACTAAATATTATTTTATTACAGCTGCTTGGTCTTAAAATAGTCTCAAGAGAGCACCGATGCTAGAATCCGGAGCAAAATGCAAACTGCTTGCAGCACTGCAGAGATACTGCAGTCGCTGGAATCTTGAGCAAAACAACGTGCTGGAATAACTTATCTGTGGAGGAGTTTGTTTTTAGCTCAATCTGATAACACATTTTCCTTCAAATAACATGGTACAAAACCCATCTAATTTCTCAGAAACTTTCCAAATTTCACCCCTTCTGCTTTTAGAATCACTGGAATGTAAGCTGGCCAGATTCCACAACAGGTTTACCAAAAAGCTGGCTGAATGAAAATGAAAATGCAATGCCATTGCATACCGTGACGGTGGCGAGTAATCCCTCTGGCACATTGGCAACAATGATTCCGATCAAGAAGATGACTGCTTCAAGCCAGGAGTATCCCAGGATGAGGGAGAGAATGAAAAAGGTTACACCAAGGAAGACCGCCACGCCAGTGATGATGTGGATGAAATGCTCAATCTCAGCAGCAATCGGAGTCTGTCCAACCTCCAGTCCAGATGCTAACGTGGCAATTCTGCCCATTACAGTGTGGTCACCCGTATTGACGACAATACCTCGAGCAGTACCTAAAATGACAAGTATGACATCGTTATTTAGCTAAATTCCATTTATACCTTTGAAGGCTTGGTTAGCAGAAGGGCCAGGAGAAGGCTTTGTGATACATCTTGCAATAACTTTCATGGAAAAGGTTTTATAACCAATCGATCCAGGAGAATGAATTACATAAAATGAAGTGGTTTACAACAAGGCATTCCTTTATAACTTTTTTTTTAAGTTAACAGCAGATCGAAGAAACCATACTGCATTGGAAATGCCAAATTGGACAGTTTGCTGCAAGTGGAATATTTTGATACATCTTGTCATGTTGGGGATTAATAACAAAATAAAAGTTTGCAATCGATTCAGGAGCATGAATAATGTAAAATGAAATAGTTTACAATAAGTTATTTCAAATGTATTTTAAAGGCAGTTGAATGAAACACTACTCTATATGGGAAATACCAAATTAGGCAGCCATATTTCCCGGCAACGAAGACGCTATTTCTTATCCTAAAATAAGGCCTGAAAAATTACCTGCGTCTTGGAGGGCGAAGGTTAGGTTGTTCATAGGCCTACAGGAAGCATTAATTGTTTAACACTTCCTATATATATACACACACAGAGTGTAAATTGTTTAACATTGCCCATATTTATGGCGTCTGCAAAACAGGGTCAGGGGCCACGGTGCTCTCCCCTCCGTTCCTCCACATGGAGCTGGCCAGTCTGTTACTGGGTGCAGAGGGGTTAACACTGACAAATTCCATTACGTTTTGGGCCTCTCTGACAGCAGCTGTGGAGAGATCAGGGACAGCCAGCGTTCCCAGGACATGCATCAATGTCCACCGGCACCTGGATGATCTTCCAGGATGGTCTAAGGCTTCGCCAGAGCTTCTGGCGCTTTTATCCTGAGGTGCAGCTGGAAGGTGCCAACTGCAGCCAGCGCGGAGTGGTTGAAGAGTCGATCAACAGCCTTGTCCACAGAGCGAGTGGGGGCCAGTTGGACAATCTAGTGGCTGGTCTGACTCCCCGCACCAACCTGCTGGTGGCTAGCTTTGTTCGCTTTAAAGGTTAGGCCCTGGGGAACCAGGAGCAGCTTCTAAAGCAGTGAAGTGGCTTGTCGGATAACACCCAACACCGGGAAATACGGTATGTGATAAATATTGCTCTTTATGGTCCAGTTTTATAATCAAATTTGCAACATAATTCTGACTTCAAGAACCTTCCACAATCCTATCCACATACAAATAAATGCTTCTGAAGTTTAAACTTTTTTGCAGAACAATTCATTTAGACAATAGGTGCAAGAGTAGACCATTCGGCCCTTCGAGCCAGCACCGCCATTCAATATGATCATGGTTGATCATCCCCAATCAGTATTCCGTTCCTGCCTTCTCCCCATATCCCCTGACTCTGCTATCTATAAGAGCCCTATCTAGCTCTCTGCTGGATCCAGAGAACCGGTCTCCACCGCCCTCTGAGGCAGAGAATTCCACAGACTCAAAACTCTCTGCGAGAAAAAGTGGTTCCTCGTGGGCCAAAGGCTCTGTCCACCCTGTAGTTTTAAACTAAACTAAGAATTAATGCTGCCAAATTATCCAATCATTTGAATGCTTGCTTGAAACAAAAGTTTTAGTCAGTGCAAATGTAAACTTTTTTATATCTTGCAGGGCCACCAGAAGTACATTGTAAACACCCTGCTTCTTATAGCATTAAAGCAGATTGTGCTTAAATCTCATTGTGGTTTGAACGCATAAGTTTCAACTCGGACAAGAACGTAATGGAGTCAAAAGCACAGCAAGAAGTCATCAAGAGTCATTTACATTACTTTTCAGCTGTACCTTCAACACAGTTGGTTGAGAAGAAAGCAATGTTCCGTGTCTCCAGGGGATTTTCATTGGTAAATTCAGGAGTTCGAGACTGAGGTTCAGATTCTCCTGTTAATGAGGAATTGTCCACCTAAATGAAAAATAAACAAGAATTGTTAGTCTTTGGACAGGGTCATATTCAGTTTTATTTAACTGGCTTCCTAACTTGAACTCCAATTCCTGTCCGTCACCAAACCTATACTCCATTTTGACAAGGAAAATATAGAACATCTTTTGGTGCAGATTGCTTAACCAAATAACCAGAACATTGAGGCATAGACACAGAGCACGGCAGATGCTGGTTTACTCAAAAAAGAGAAAGTGCTGCAGTTACTTGGCAGGTCAGGCAGCATCTTTGGAGAAGACGGATAGGCAACATCACCACCCAAAAGATGTTGCCTGACCCACTGAGTTATTGCAGCACTGGCTCCTCTTTACAACCAGAACATTATAGTAGTCTACTCGAGTCTAAACATTAGCGTAATCAGAAGCATAGCTGAATAAAGGAAATACACTAGTTCACATTACCAAAGGTTGCCACCCACATTTGCCAATGGGAAGTACAAAACTACCTATGGTGGAACCCATTTTATAAAACCAGGGCAATATATTTTTGAGGAGAGATTACTTTACAGGAGTTTTGTATCTTTAATCGGACTTACCCAACTCTAAACGTTAGGTAGACAAAAATGCTGGAGAAACTCAGCGAGTGAGTCAGCATCTATGGAGTGAAGGAAATAGGCAATGTTTTGAGTCGAGACCCTTCTTCAGACTGATGTGAGTGAGGGTGGGGGGGCGGGAAGAAGAAAGGAAGAGGCGGAGACAGTGGGCTGAGGGAGAGCTGAGAAGGGGAGGAACTCTAAACGTTGTACTCTTCATCTGTGCATTGTTGATGGCTTTATTGTAATTATGTATAGTCTTCTTTGACTGGATAGCACGCAAGCAAACGCTTTTCACGTAATAATACACTAAACTAACATGCCAAGCAATCCCTGCAAAGATCTGCATGTTCAAGACTTTGCTGCTGACAGATAATGCAGAGCAGTATGTAATCAATGGCACCATAAATGATACATCGCTTATTGATTAATTTTTATAATGTATTAATTAAACATACCTTGCAACCATGTGCAGAGATTATTCGCAGATCTGCAGGAATACGGTCACCGCCTTTTACCTCTACCAGATCTCCAAGAACCACATTCACAGCATTGATACTACTCTTCTCCCCGTCTCTGATAACCAGGGCTTGCTACAGTGATAAGGAACAAAAATAATCAACACATCACTGCAAGGACTTAACTTTGGGCAGCACAGCTGTGCAACTGGTAGAGCTGCTGCCTGACAGAGCCAGAGACCCAGGTTCGATCCTGACCTCGAATGCTATCTGTGTGTGGAGTTTTGTTTAAAGTGGTGAGTCTCTGGAATTCTCTGCCACATAAGGTAGTCGAGGCCAGTTCATTGGATATATTTAAGAGGGAGTTAGATGTGGCCCTTGTGGCTAAAGGGATCGGGGGTATGGAGAGAAGGCAGGTACAGGATACCGAGTTGGATGATCAGCCATGATCATATTGAATGGCGGTGCAGGCTCGAAGGGCCGAATGGCCTACTCCTGCGCCTATTTTCTATGTTTCTATGTTAACAAAGAACTGGAAAGTGCTGGAAAAAAAAAAATCGAAGGTAGACAAAAATGCGGGAGGAACTCAACGGGTGAGGCAGCATCTATGGAGAAAGGAAAAGGCAATGTTTCGGGTTGAGACCTTCTTCAGACTGATGTCGGGGGGGGAAAGAAAGAGGCAGAGACAGTAGGCTTGTGGGAGAGCTGGGAAGGGGGAGGAGATAGCAAGGACTATCTGAAATTAGAGGTCAATGTTCATACCACTGGGGTGTAAACTACCCAAGCAAAATAAGAAGTGATGTTCCTCCAATTTGCTCTGGCAACGGAGGTGGCCCAGGACAGAAAGGTCAGATTCCGGAATGGGAGGGAGAGTTGAGGTGCTGATCCACCGCGGGAGATCAGGTTGGTTAGTGCGAACTGAGAGGAGGTGTGTGGAGTTTGCACGTTCTCCCTGCGACTACGTGGGTTTTATCAGAGTGCTCCGGTTTCCTCCCACATTCCAAAGACGTGCAGGTTTGTAGGTTAACTGTCTTCTATAAAATTCAGTGTAGGATAGAGCTATTGTACGGGCTGATTGTTCATCAGCACGGACACGGTGGGCCGAAGGCCCCGTTTCCACGCTGTACCTCCACACTACACTAACTGCTCTAAACTACATCACAGTGTTTAGTTGCATGACAGGCATGACTCACCTGGGGTACCATGTTCTTGAAAGAATCCATGATTTTTGAGCTCTTAGCTTCTTGGTAGTATGAGAAACAACCAGTTATAATGACCACAGTAGACAACACAACGCCGAGGTATAACTGCAAAAGTCACAAGTTTCACACAGGAGTCAGCAACATAAAAACCACAAGACAACTTCAACTTTAGGAATGAGAAACAGCTCAACTCACGTTATCATTTGCCGGCTCTTCCACGGTTGCAACCTGAATACCATAGGCTAGAAAGCAGAGAACTGCACCAGTCCACAGGAGGATTGAGAAGCCACCGAAGAGCTGCCTACAGAACTTTATCCACTCAGGAGTTCTGGGAGGAGGTGTTAGTGAATTAGGGCCATCACGAAGCAGAATCTCTTTGGCACGATCAACGGTGAGACCCTAAAATTAAATAATGAACAGACACGGAATAAATAGTTAAGAAAGAGCTGCAGATGCGGGAAAAATCGAAGGTGGACAAAAATGCTGGAGAAACTCAGCGTGGGGAGGCAGCATCCATGGAGCGACGGAATAGGTGACGTTTTGGGTCGAGACCCTTCTTCAGTCACCTATTCCTTCGCTCCATGGATGCTGCCCCACCCTCTGAGTTTCTCCAGCATTTATGTCTACCTCTGAATAAATAGTTTGTGACATTAGGCTTGTGAATTCAAAAGGCCCCCTAGTTGCTCAACTGTGGGTGGTAACTAAAATGGACAAGCAGTCACTTCTATTGACACTTGATACTACTTTAATAAACAATGTAGCGCCGCCTCTGGTGTTTGTACTTGCAGTAACAAAAATAAACTACTGCTATTGAAAGGGCCTTGATTTTCGAAGTTCCTGCAAGTTAATAATTACGTTGATAATTGTTATCGTTAGCCCCTAATCCTCCTTCCCCCATTGGCACAATTGCCTTTATCGTGCAATTTTCGATTACAGTACATGTGGTTTCTTTTGAATGCACAAATCATGTTTGTACTTTATGCGATTAAACAGAAAGCAGTGAAAATAGCAACCATCTCAACATGTTTCCAATTAATAATCTGCTGGACAGAGGAGGAAATGATCAGTAATAAAGATTGTGAAATGCCAAAAGTCATTCGACTGAGAAGTCTTACTCAATACTGAAACTGCTGACCACGTTTGTTTCCGTCTTCAGTGAAGAGGATCTAATAATCTTTAACTGTGCTTTCACTGCATGAATGGCAATATTTGGACTGTTTTCCTTCAGAGGACACTAAACATTATTTTGATAATGATGGAAAGTTTTGTGGATTAGAAAAATCATGCTATGAAGGTTATTATTGGCCATAAAAACATTTGAAATTGGACTGCCTAACGATTACAATGTAAAGTCCCTAAAGACAAATTGGATAGAGAATGTTGTATTTTGAGGTACATTCATCACATATGAACACTACCCAGCTCAGTAAATAACCAACTGTGGTTTTATAATTAAGTTAATTAACTGACAGAAGGTGAGCCCACCACACCAAACTAACATGGTCACTCTAATTCGTATAAGATAAATACTAAACTTGTTTAGTCGTGAAGTTCGGCATGTTCCCAACAACTTTCACCAGCGTCCATAGAGCATTTTATCAGGATGCATTACAGCATGGTTTGGGAACAGTTCCATCCAAGACCACAAGAAACATAGACATAGAAACGGCAGAGAATTGTGGATGCAGCCCAGACCATCACACAAACCAACCTGCCTACCGTTAACTCGGTCTACACTTCACATTGCCTCAGCAAGGCTACAGGGCCTGTGCCACTTGGCCGTCATTTACGCGACAGGCTGGTAGTGACTGACGCGTGACAGTCGAGCGCATCATCATGTGCCTTCAAATATTTTATCTGCTCTGCAAGTAGAGTCAAAAGTGTGAATACGCAAACCTCTAGATTCAGCAACAGTTTCTTCCCATCTGTCATCAGGCAACTGACCCATCCTATCACCAACTAGAGAGCGGATCTCAGCCACCCCATTGAAGATCCTCGGACTACCTTAATCGGTCTTTACTGGACTTTACCTTGCACTGAACATTATTCCGTTTATCATGTATCCGTACACTGTGGACAGCTCGATTGTAATCATGGACAGTCTTTCGCTGACTGGTTAACACGCAACAAAACCTCTTCACTGTACATTGATACATGACACAATAAACTAAACTAGATACTGGAAAACTGCCAAATTACAAGCATATGCTGGAGAACTATCAAGAAAGGTGGAATAATCCTCATTTGTGATGGCTTTTCAGTGGAACAGGTTGGTTTTGCACAATAGACACATGGGAAGGCGTTAGGTGGTCACCTATTTTGGAGGAATCGTAATCACTACTAATCACATTTGCAAGACTGGATTTTATACCAAGCAAATGAGTTCTCTGCCTTCATCAAATAAAATGACAATTTGAAAATAACTTGCAGAGCACCAACCTCAAATGGCTTTCACTATAAAAGTTTAGCCCTAGCTAAAACAGACTTGCATCAATTACTATTCTCTTAATTATGTATTTAGTGCGGAATTATAACCATGGCTTTCAGAATCTATTACAGAATTCAGTGCTGGGGCTAGTAATTGATTGAATTTATGTTTATTTTATATTACCTACGTGTATCGTGTTTAGAGGCCTGTTATGCTGCTGCAACTAATAAATGTAATTGTTCTGTTGTCGGTACATATAACAATTAAGCACTTCACATTACATATGAGCTTCATAAGAAAATTAATAATGCATTCACATTCAACCCTTTCAACAAGAGATAAATGCAACCTTTAATGCCAACCCACAAGGAACTCTCCAACATTTATATAAGAGTTGGGACCATGGATGGATTTTGTAAAAGTTGCCAATATGAAAACTTTATGAAGCACTTCATAAAATCTGAAATTATTCATAGACAAGTATATACAAGAGGCGTGTTCGAAATCTTGAACAATGTGGCAGTTTTTGAGCCATGTCTCACAGGATAAAAAGGATGTACCTTTAGAAAGGAGATAAAGAGGAATTTCTTTAGCCAGATGTTGGTGCCACAGATAAGTGCAGAACCAAGTCACTGGGTATTTTTAAAGCGGAGATTGACAGGTTCTTGACACGCAAGGGTGTAATTGAATGGTGGAGCAGACTCAATGGACTAAATGGCATACTTCTGCTCTTAAGCGTCAAGTAACAGGAATAGGTATTTTTTTAAGAACACCTTTTCTGACCTACAAAACAGAATCCAGACAGTCAATAGGGCTAATGTTAATGGTAGAGCAAAGCATGGAAGAAAACGAAGGCCAGAAGGGGCATTGATATGAGGTAGGAAATAACATAAAATGAACTATGAGGATTTATTGTAATGAGTACGGAGGTACAGTGAAAAGCTTTTGTTTGTATCCTACCCAATCAAATCAGATAATATGATGCACGAAGCCAGCAAGACGCGGCGGGAGCGTCCCGGGGAGCCACGCGGGCCCTATCCACCCGCCCAACAAATGCCGTGCCGACGTCCAGAGTGCCCCACAAGCCTCCCAGGGAACTGCCTCGCCCCACAGGCCTCCCAGGGAACCGCAGAGAGGGAAAGACAATGGGAGGACTGTTGTGAATAGGTGAACAGTCAAAATATGGCATTTGTAGAAAATATACCAAACAGAATAATTACCTCTGAAGAACACTTACCCGTTGGAGGTCTGTACCGTATTTCTGGTGTAGTTGATCCAGAGTCAGCTTATGATCATCCTGGAACATGAAAGTTGAGCATTAGATAACCGCAAACATTTTTTCCAAAATGAATTAGGGAAAACTCAAAAGCATGCCAGTAACGAAAAAATATCTATACCATTGCCACTTCTTTCTTGAGTTCATCCAAGTCCATTTTCTTGGGTTTCTTTGAGCGTTTGTCATTTTCTGATGTTGCCGCAGGCTGATACTTCTCACCTGCAGCCTAGAATGAAAACAATGTTATTATATTAAAAGGATTCAGTCACTGAAATCATACAGATGATGAATTGATTTAAACAAAATGCTTTCAGTGGTTATGTTAACCAATGGCTAAAATAGTTTTATTTTAACATAGCTTGCACTTCTTTCTACCATCCACAGAATGAGGCCAGCCTACCCCAAGGAGATTTGAGAATATCTGCAAGGCAGATTAATGTTCAGGACATATGTTACAGGGCGTGAATTTTTTGGCTTTAGAGATTGACATTGAGGTTTTTTTTTAAATATTCTTGTTCACGAGAGCCGATAGAAACTTATTTAACCTTGTCTCACCATTTATGTACTTCATGTACGACTGAACATCCCAGTTAGAATATCTACTTCAGATAAACTGCAGATTTTGTGTACTTGAGCAGAGTTCAAACAGCTTGAAGGCTATCATTTTCATGAAAGGGAAATCAACACGTTTTCCCCAGTCACTGTGCCTACTTATCTTCAGTTTAGTCTGCAAAAATCCTCTGTGTATATAAAAAAATTGTTTTTCTTACTATTCTTTCAAAAGCTGGAAGAGATGACAATGCAAAGTTCAGAAGTAGAGAACATTAACACGCAATACCATCTTATCAATAGAAGTCAAGGCAGCTTAACCAGTGATAAAACAGCAAATACACAATAGACAGCTACCCTCCTTAAAAATACGGATTTTCCTCAAGTTAAAGTGGCAGCTTTTCCCACAGCTATTCTGAATATTCAAAAGACAACAAGAGAAAATAGCAGCCAAAGGTAAGCAAATTTGTTCTTGGCAACAAGGAATCAGTCAGCTGCTGATGGGGTGTTAACAGATGTTTTGTCACCATTTTCAAACCATCATTGTCTTCTACCTACATTTCTTCACTTTTCTTATTTGACATCGCTATCATTTTATTGTTAATTTAGGCCAACATTTGTTTAACATTGTTTTTATTTACTGAGGCTTATTTTCACCCATTGCTCTCCTTGTTGCTTCCTCAAATTCTGCAGTGATCCTGACTGGTTCGATTTCTTGCTCAGGTCAGCACAGCAGGAAATGGGGCAACTGTAAAATTTAGCGGGATACTTGGACAGACTGGGAAGTGTCGTGTTTTTCACCTTTTACTATGACCTTCCATGTGCCTGACCATCTTGAATCATACTTCATCATAAATAGTCATGGGTCAGGGGATGCCAGCTGTCCCCAAGTAGGCTACACTTTCAAGGAATATTTGGGAACCAATCAAAATGTTTAACCAATTCGCCAGGTCATGACAGAGCTCGGAACAGAAATTCATTTCAGGAATTTAGTACAGGCATGCAAACAGCAGGGCCTGCCCATGAGTTTCCACGCTGAATAACACGAGGGGTATTGACCCAAAAGACTATGCCAAAATTTACTAGAGGGTTGAAAGATGTGTGTGGGGACAGTTTGGTAGCATCTTTCCAGGGCTTTGAGCTACCTGATTTAAACAGTTAAAAAACTTTGTACTGAGTTTCAGGTTTTGATCTTCTATTATAGTTGCCCTTTGAAATCAGATTGGTTAATCTCCTGTCAATCTCTAACATTTCAGTGCTGGAATAACTCAGCGGGTCAGGCGGGTCTGGAGAAAAAGGATGGATGACGTTTTGAGTTGGAACCCTTCTTCAGTTTAAAGGGTCCTGCCCTGAAAAGGCACCAATCCTTTTTCTCCAGAGATGCTGCCTAACCCACTGTTACTCCAGCACTTTGTGTCTCTCCTTTGCAATAAAGTCAAACTTCACATCTGTTTCCCAACTTCTCTTGTTTCTCTTTTTAATGCTACATGTTTATATTCCGTTCTCAAGATTCCTTCACACACCAGAATTTACCAAGTTCTCAATGCTTAAAAATTGTTTTGCTATTCCTCAAACGAAAATGCATAATCTTACATTATAATCCATCTGTCACGTCTTATCTACTTGCTTAATTCTGCTGCAGACTTCATGTTCTTCCAACAACTGACCTTTCCATCTAACTTTTAATTTCAAAGAAGAAAAAAAATACACCTGTAATGGGCGCATTATTAATAGAAACAGCAAATAGCTGAAGGATCAGGAGTAATCCCAGCAACTGACTAATATTAGTCCGATAATCTGAAAATTAACACTTTATTTTTTTGTTTTTCATCCTCTAATCAATCTACTTTCCGTGCACTACCCTTGTTGGTACACTATTAATTGCACAATTAATGAATTTTTGATCACCTCAAGAAAATTATAATCCACATTACAAGGAGGAACCAGAGCATTTAACTACAAATTTTAATTTTACTGTACCATTGTTTCTGGACGAGGGAGAATTCTCCTTTGGACAATGTAAATACAGTCCACATTGTTATCAGGAGAGTTCATACACGAGTCATTATAATTGTACTTCCTTCACAATGAAAAGAACTATTAAAGCACATTTTCTGCTAAAATTAGCTAGAGATGTAAAACAATTAGAATATGTCAATCTGCCCTTAATGGCAGAATCCCTCAACAACTCACGACAATTCTTTTCATTCTGGTTAAACTTTACATTTCTCAAGTGATGCAAGCTCTCATTTGACTGAGAGATATAACCATTTCATTTCGATCACTCTTAATTTGGGAAGTACACAAAATGAAAGGAGGGATAAATGTTTAACATTTTACATCTGGGTTCCAGAGTCAACAGCGAGGAGGAAAATAGTTAAACCAATGATATTCTGACCAACCAATGTAAAGGAACCAGGTCAGGGGTGGGGAACCTGCAGCCTTCTAGGCCATTAAGTGCTGCCTTTTGAATGAATCCAAATTTTTGTAGAACAAATCCTTTTATTGTTATTAATAAGTTTTTGTTCGTCTTTTATTATTTTTATTTTAATCTGAAAATGAACATATTTAATATACCAAAGAATAAAAGAAGATTCAGCTAAATAATCCTCCCTGACTGACAGCCAAAATTAAAACATTATTAAGTCATGAGGGCTATTTTATTGCCTCGAAGAGTTACTCGCTTTGGGCACTCTTACGGGTAGAACACGGGGAATATATTTCTTCAACAACTTTCAAGATAAATGTTGTGAAGTATATCTAATCGAAGTTTCTTGAATGCGGCCTTATCAGATTACAACTAACTTAATGCGGCATTCCAACATGAAAAGGTTCCCCCGCCCCTGAACTAGGTGATAATGCTTTTGTAATAAAGTGACATGCCAGCTTCACTGCTGCAATCACCCTACTGATCTTGCACACAAGGAAGAGTTTTGGTATTTTACAAACCCTCAGCCAGACTTATTCTGCAAACATTTAATGAACAGCAAGCAGGATCCCCTTAAAGGATTATATCAAGTTTAATTCAACAAAACCCATATTAAATATCAAATGATCTTTCTGATCAATGCAATTCCCTCTGGTGAAACCTACCCAATGATACAATGTTATTAAAATGTAGGAGAGAGATTAGTGCCAATTGCATGGACATTTAAACATTTGGCATTGGCATATACCTACAGAAGTCAAAACCAATTTCAATTTGGCCGTGATCAGTCGAATTCAAATAACATTGCTCAGTCCAATAATATCACAATGTAGACCTGCCACATAAAATATAATTGATACGCACAAAAGGTTAGCCTGTTAACCAATGAAGTATATGGTGTTGATCCAACACTATACAATGATAGCACAGCATATCTTAAAGAACACACCAGCTCTTCACACGTCCCGTCCCCCCCCCAACCTTACATTCAGTCTAAAGGAGGATCCCAACCTGAAATGTCACCTATCCTTTTTCTCCAGGGATGCTGCCTAACCCACGGAGCTACTCCAGCACTTTATGTCTATCTTTGGTATAAACCAACATCTGCAGTTCTTTGTTTCCACATGAGGATTTAAGGGTTCCAGTTAAATACAAGTTAAATACAAGTCAATAATAAATATTACACTTCTTAAAACTAAAAATCTCATTATCCAAGTATGAGAAAAACTCATAACTACTAATGAGATGAAGCATTACACTGTAACCATTTACTGTCTATTCACAGTCTTGTGACTAAGTTGGCAGACGACCACTTAATGCAATAAGTATGTCACTCATTGGTCCGAAGTCAGTCCAGCCGCTGCTGATAAGGTTTGAAGCAGCACTCTGCTTTGAATTGTTTTTATTGTAAAGACTTGTTCCTGCTCACTTCACACTCCGCCCTCTATGATGGAGGTCAAGCAGCTCTGGGCGTTAAATTCAATGAAACCTAAACAAGAATTGAGCAGCTTTGAGTCAAACATGACCTTTCCTTCAGTTACAGTTAAAAGGGATTTAAGTTTGTCCTGATAACGCCATAAAGTGCAGAGACAAAAGAAATTACACTTTCCTAGCCTAAGGAACCAAAATTTCTACTTTAAATACAATGGTAAAATCAAGTTTTAAAAAATTGTTTGATTTGCCTTAACAGTTATAAATTGTAATATTTTTAGCATTAAAACATGAAAGGGATGTATTGTTTTACATCTCAATAATGAATAATAGCAGAAAGTGGTGGAAGCTGTCACACAGCATCTGTGGAAAGAAAAATAATTATCGTTGAAGACTTAACACCTTTTATCTTTGACCTGAAACATTAGCGCTGCTCTTTTTCAGATACAGTCGGACCTGTTAAATGCTTCCAGTATTTTCCATTTCTTATTTCAAATTTCCAGCATCTATAGTATTTAAATTTTAAGCAACTCATTGAGGAATATTGTGCAAACATCACTTCGGAATGCAAGCCAGTTACTGTCCATATGCCATTGTAAGTGAAGGTAACATTGTACACGCTTTCCTCTTTGAACAAAATGAACACTTTCTGCTGACATGATCAATATAATTAATATACAAATAGAATGATAGCCTGTAAATGACTTCCAACTCCTTTCCCTCCACAGTTGCCGCCTGATCCACTGGTAACAAGTCACTCAGCCTTAGAAGCACTATTGCCATCATCCATTTCCTGCCATGGGTGGGGCGAGATATCAGATTAACTTCAGGTCATAATCAACTTCATAGGCAGCTCCAATTTGCGAAGAACATCATTACAATGATCTACTCTCTCCCTTAATCAACAGGTAAAGGGCGAGTCAAAATTAACCCCACACAAATAACCAGTTGTGAAGAATTAAGGTTCTAATTCCTTATGGAATGGAGCAACCTTGGCAATATTAGTCATAAGATCATATGTGATGGGAACAGAATGAGGCAATTCGGTCCATCAAGTCTCCTCTGCCATTCAATCATGGCTGATCTACATCTAACCCCATTCTCATGCTTTCTCCCCATAACCCCTGAAACCCATATTAATCAAGAATCTATCTATCTCTGCCTTAAAAATATCCATTAAGGGCCCGTCCCACTTAGCCGACATTTGCGCCTCATATGGAAATTAGGTCGACGCGCCGTGATGCGCAACGTCACGCGTAAATCACGCATCAGCACACCCATCTGGTGCACGTGATGTCATTAGAATACCCTGCGGCACACGACGACGCGTGGTTACGGACGTTGACACACGGTGACGTAGCCTTGCATCACCGCGCTATACACGCGAGATGTTGGGACGCCAGCGTGTTTAGTTACAATGCGAAATCCTGGAGCGCCGCGCGATACCACGCCTCACCACGTGCAATGCGTGCATCACCCACGCGCCGACCTATTTTACATACGACGCATAAATGAGGCGCAAATGACGGCCAAGTGGGACAGGCCCTTTGGCCTCGAACCCCTTCACTGGCAAAGACTTGCAGATTCACCACCCTCTGACCAAAGAAATTCCTCCTCATCTCTTTCCCAAAGGAACGTTTCGGCTCAAGGACATTCTTGCTTGTAAGCTGTTTGTAGGGTGATAATGAAAAGCTAGTGCGACTCGGGAGGAATAGTCGTAACAGAGACAGTCCCCTCCCCCTAGTCCTTACCTTCCACCCCATCAGCCGTCGCATACAACACATAATCCTCCGAAATTTCCACCACCTCCAATGGGATCCCACCACTAGCCACATTTTCCCATCTCACAGAGACCGTTCCCTCCGCAACTCCCTGGTTAACTCATCCCTTCCCACCCAAAACACCCCCTCCCCAGGTACCTTCCCTTGCAAACGCAGAAGATGCAACATCAGTCCCTATACCTCTTCCTTCGACTCTGTCCAGGGACCCCGACAGTCCTTTCAGGTTAGGCAGAGGTTCATGTGCACCTCATCAACTGTATCCATTGTTCAAGACGTGGACTCTTATACATCGACAAGACCAAATGCAGACTGGGCTATCGTTTCGCAGAACACCTTCGCTCAGCCTGCATGAACCAACCTTCCCATTCCGACAGACCTTTCTGATCTTGGTCTCCTCCATTGTCAGAGTGAGGCTAAACGCAAATAGGAGGAACAGCATCTCATATTTTGTTTGGGCAGCTTGCAGCCCAGTGGTATGAATATTGATTTCTCTCACTTCAGATAGACCCAGCATTCCCAAACAGCTTACAATGGCATGTTTCCTTTATCGTTACTTTTTTGCATATCTTTCATTCATTGTTCTTTATCTCTCCACATCACCGTCTATATCTCTCGTTTCCCTTATCCCTAACCAATCTGAAGAGGGTCTTGACACAAAACGTCACCCATTTCTTCTCTCCAGAGATGCTGCCTGCCTGAGTTACTCCTGCTTTTTGTTTCTATCTGCAGTTCCTTGTTACATATTAACTGCTTCATTCAGAGTGCACAAAAACAATATGTTTCAAGGTCTAAATACTGCGTTGAACAATGAATCGCCATTCTTATTTGAATATTTTAGCATTTCAACCCCCCCCCCCCCCCAGGCTATCACACTGCAAAGAATATACAGGATACAAAATTTAAAATAAAATGCTGAGAAATAAAGGTTCCTATCCAAATGACCAATACATACTCAAAAGATAATGGTTGCATGCGTTTCCTCCATTGTGTTATGTACAAACCATAGTTTGGCCAAATTTTGGGGCAGCACAGTGGTAGAGTTACTGCTTTACCAAGCTGGACACCTAGGTTAAATCCTAACTAGAAATGGTGTATTTACGGACTTTGTGCATTCTTCCTGTGACCGCGAGTTTTCTCCGGGTGCTCCAGTTTACTCCGATATTTCTTTGCCACAGAAGGCTGTGGAGACAAAAAGGGCCTGTCCCACTTGGCCGTCATTTGCGAGAAAGGCCAGTTTCCAAGCTGTATCTGTAAAACTAAAGACTGCAGGTATATTTCTCAGTAGTTCAAGAACTAAGTAACAACTTTGGGGGGACGGGGCACGATTTGAGAGGTGGGGGACATTCCCCCCCCCCCCCCCCATGTTTTGCAATCCTGACTTTATCAGATGCTTTCTAAGGACTGAATCTGCCCGTTCGCGGGGTCTTTCAGCACCCGGCACGGCTAAAAATCAAACTGCTGCATCGAGGCACCCAATGTTGAAGCCCCTGCTGGCCGATTATAGACACTGTGAACGGGCCGATTCAAGCACCACGATTCGGGGTGGACAAAGCCACTGTTGCTGGAAATCGGAGTCGGTCACCAACCAGGTCAGCTCCCGATGTTACCGACCACTGGGCCCACGTCCGAAGCCTCGTGCGTGTGCACATGCGGCCGCCAAGAAATTGTGTCCCCCGCATGTTTTGATAGCGATTTCCATGCCTGGTCACCGATCCTTGTTCTCCAGAGATGCTGCCTGACCCGTTGAGTTACTCCAGCAATGTGCGCCTTTTTTTGTAAACCTGCATCAGAAAGTCCTCGTTTCTACCAACAATCTTAGCTAAGGCTCACAATCCCACACCTCTCAAATCTCCACTTAACATCCTTTGCTACATGGAAAACCTACGTAAACCCAGCTTCTTCTAAAATCATCCAACAACCTTGCTAAAGAGCAGCAGCTAGAAATGAGTACTGTGATTGAACAAGAACTTTAAAGCAATAGTGCAATAGGACTTCATTGTTCTCTATATCTCGATACATGGAGATATAATACACTTTGCTAAATACTGCTTCTATAGTTCCTGCTACTTTCTCAGATCCACACAGACATATTGCAATGTATCTTTCTATATGCATGCTTTTTAGAGCTCTGCCTGCTAAAATCAAATGGCACCATCCTCAATGTTTGCCACGCTCCCAAGTTTGATAAACAGTTTCATAATTGCTGATGTCATTTGTTGGAATAGTGTAAAATATCAACGGAGTAGAGTGCGAGCACTGATCCATGGAAAATACCAATAACCACCATCCTCCTTTCTGAAAAAGAACTATTTGCCTTGACTTGCTGGAATATGTCCTTTAGCCCAACCCAACAACGGTCCTTCTATTCCACGAGTCTCATATTTTGACAACCATCTGAGTATTTTAGTCAAGTACTTACTTAAAATTCATTCAGATAGTGTTCATCAAATTCTACATGGAAACATCCAATACTGAGATATGTCAGGAAGTACTCAAATGCCTTCAGTATTTTCAACCCAACCACATAGCCATTAGTTACTACAAACCATGCATGTTTTAAAATCTTTAGTCATTACTGAAGGATGCTGATACAATGATGGTTTTAATAAATTCAATGAATATTGCAGCACAAAGAAAATGTCAACAAACATAAGGAACAATATGAAAGAAAATTGTCACTGTTCGATTTATTGACTTTTGTTCCCCAACTGTTAGGAAGTGTAAAATGGCACTTTCTGGCAGATCTATACTGGGCCTCATTAAGACTGTACTGGGAAGCAAGCATGTTGTATGTTTAATAACAGGAAACGACAAAGAAAAATCAAATGAAATCTATGGAAGATAAGCCTTCAATATATGAAAGTTCTAGGTCATTCACTTTGCCAATAGATAAAATGGTGTTTCCTTATCTCAGAATGAAATAAAACAAAGGGTGGACATGGCATAAAGCACAAAATTGATCAGAACACTGCCCATTATCTAAAGAAAATTATGGATCACATGCAAATAAATTGTACTTGCTCAGACCCAATCTGAAGTACTGTAATTCAGTTATGGCACTACTAACCTTGGACAGGCACATGGTAAACTAATTTGAAGGTTTAAAAGGATTAAATTGATGAGTGGCATGAACTTTGCTTAGTTTACCCCTCCCTTAGATGGTAAAATAATTAAACCAAGGCAGTTAAAACAAGAGACTAACATGTTTAAATGGAACAGATAGACACAAAATGCTGGAGTAACAGGCATCTCGGGAGAGATTGAATGGGTGACGTTTTGGGTCGAGACCCTTCTTCAGACTGATACAGGAAGACTGGTGGGAGAACTGGGAATGGGGAGGGGGTGGAGAGAGAGGGAAAGCAAGGGCTATTTGAAGTTAGAGAAGTCAATGTTCATACCGCTGGGATGTCAGCTACCCAAGCAAAATATGAAATGCAGTTACTCCAATTTGCACTGGGTCTCACTCTGACAATGGAGGAGGCCCAAGACAGGATGGTCAGATTGGGAAGGGGAGGGAGAGTTAAAGTGCTGAGCAGTCAGGAGATCAGGTCGGTTAAGGCGGACAGAGGGAAGGTGTTCAGCGAAACGATCGCCGAGCCTGCGCTTGGTCTCGCTGAAGTTACACCTAGAACAGCAGATACAGTAGATGAGGTTGGAGGAGGTGCAAGTGAACCTCTGCCTCACCTGAAAAGACTGTCAGGGTCCTTGGATGGACGAGGAAGGAGGTAAAGGGACAGGTGTTGCATCTCCTGCGGTTGCAGGGGAAAGTACCTGGGGAGGGGGTGGTTTGGGTGGGAGGGGACAAGTTGACCATGGAGTTGGAGGGAGCGGTCTCTGCGGAAAGCAGAAAGGAGTGATGGGAAGATGTGGCCAGTAGTGGGATCCTGTTGGAAGTGGCGAAAGTGTTGAAGGATTATATGATGTATATGCTTTAATGCTTTATATGGAACGGTTTCTGCAGGGTAATTAGAGTGGAATCCAAAAAAGAACATGTATAATTCTAAAATCAAAACAAGACTATTACAAAACTGAAAATCTGCAGCGTGTTTTGTGTAAACATACCGTAGGTTGCAAACAGTGGTCAACTATTTTATTTTCTCCAAAAAATAATCAAAGAAACAGAAGCAAAAGCAATTGGATTGAACTTCATTTGATATCAGCACATGATAAACTTGGTCACAGAATAAGCCCAAGGGGACCAGCTGCCTCCTGCAGATCTATATTGCAGTGCGCTTAGCATGGAGAAAAAATAATATTTGATCTATTAAGGAATACATTATACTGGTTCAACCAGCAATGTCGCAGTGCAATAGCATTAATTTTAAACATCTAGATTTTGTCCCCTCAGTTTTCAGTTACTGAGGGCATCTGATATAAGCATCTGTATAAACAAGGTCTGATTAGGAACAGACAACATGGATTTGTGCTTGGAAGGTCATGCTTGACTAATCTTCTTGAATTTTTTGAAGAGGTTACTAGAGAAATTGATGAGGGTAATGTCTATATGGACTTCAGTAAGGCCTTTGACAAGGTTCCCCATGGAAGGTTGGTTAAGAAGGTTCAATTGTTGGGTATTAATGGTGGAGGAGCAAGATGGATTCAACAGTGGCTGAATGGGAGATGCCAGAGAGTAATGGTGGATGGCTGTTTGTCAGGTTGGAGGCTGGTGACTAGTGGGGTGCCTCAGGGATCTGTGTTGGGTCCACTGTTGTTTGTCATATACATCAATGATCTGGATGATGACTTGGTAAATTGGATTAGTAAGTATGCAGATGATACTAAGATAGGTGGTGTTGTGGGATAATGATGTAGATTTTCAAAGTCTACAGAGAGATTTAGGCCATTTGGAAGAGTGGACTGAAAGATGGCAGATGGAGTTTAATGCTGATAAGTGTGAGGTGATACATCTTGGCAGGACAAATCAAAATAGGACGTACATGGTAAATGGTAGCGAATTGAGGAATGCAGTTGAACAGAGGGATCTAGGATTAACTGTTAATAGTTCCCTGAAGGTGGCATCTCATGTAGATAGGGTGGTAAAGAAAGCTTTTGGTGTGCTGGCCTTTATAAATCAGAGCATTGAGTATAGAAGTTGGGATGTAATGTTAAAATTGTACAAGGCATTGGTGAGGCCATTTCTGGAGTACGGTGTACAATTTTGGGCGCCAAATTATAGGAAAGACGTCAACAAAATAGAGAGAGTACAGAGGAGATTTACTAGAATGTTGCCTGGGTTTCAGCAACTAAATTACAGAGAAAGGTTGAACAAGTTAGGTCTTTATTCTTTGGAGCGCAGAAGGTTAAGGGGGGACTTGATAGAGGTCTTTAAAATAATGAGAGGGATAGACAGAGTTGACATGGATAAGCTTTTTCCATTGAGAGTAGGGAAGATTCAAACAAGAGGACACGATTTGAGAATTAAGGGACAAAGGTTTAGGGGTAACTTCTTTACTCAGAGAGTGGTAGCTGTGTGGAACAAGCTTCCAGTGGAAGTGGTGGAGCCAGGTTCGTTTTTATCATTTAAAAATAAATTGGACAGGTATATGGACGGGAAAGGAATGGAGGGTTATGGTCTAAGTGCAGGTAGATGGGACTAGGGGAGAATAAGTGTTTGGCATGGACTAGAAGGGCCGAGATGGCCTGTTTCCATGCTGTAATTGTTATATGGTTACATCCTACTACATTTCATAATTTGGCAGCCTCTGAATCGAGAACAGTTTTTAAGTTTAAAATTGCTGGAAATTCCTCTTTGCTCTATCTTTTGTACCCACGTTTGAACTGATTGCATCCATGTACATTTGGATAGCATGCAAAACAAAGCTTTTCACTGTATCTCAGTCCATGTGGCAATAATAAACCTAAACCTAAAACAGACCTAGAAACAAAGAACTGCAAATGCTAGTTAATACCAAAAATAGACACAAAGTGTTTGTGTTCTGACCCGAGACATCATTTATCCTTTTTCTCCCACGATGTAGCCTGACCCACTGAGTTACTCCAACACATTGTGTCTATCTTTGATCTAAAACTAAGATGGTCACCTGAAAAATAGCATGGGGGAAACCAGCTTTGGACGCAAAGCCTTGAGCAATCTGAAACTCCATTACTTCCCCATATCTAGGCTCCAATCTCCTTGCAAAAAAGGTCAAAGCACAATATTTCTTCCTTATTCCTCACTGCACCTGCCTGCTTTCCTTTTATAATCACGCAGTGGGACATCAAGATACCAATGCGCTTTTCATTTGCAACATATATTTAGATAATAGTCCGCCTTTCGGTTTCTCTTTCCAAAGTATATGACCTTGCACTTTCCAACATTAAAGTTAATTTGCAATTCACATATTTCTCTACAACCTGCTTGAGTCCAAATATCCCCAGCACAACATGCTCACCCATGTGTCTTTGTCTACCTGGGGTTCCAGATACTTGTGTAATTACAAGTGATGACACTTATACCGAATGTAGCAAAAACTTGAGATTTATTGGAATTAAACATGGAATTTTCTAAAGTAATCCAATAGTTAAACATATTTGGCAAAAGGCTAGTCTCCTTCACACTGGCAATTGTGCTACACAATTGTCTTCTTCCATATTAACAAATATATTCTTGGAGGGTGACAGCGAGTTTCATTCCCATGTACTTCACTGGCTATTAATTGAACTTTTTTTTAAACCACTTCCAGATGCAGCAAATTCTATTTTCCACCAGGTAAAGAAGTCTTTCTTCAATTTTCCTCTTGGATTTAAATTCAGAGTAATTGGGCCTACCGAGTCTACCAACCCAAACAGTCACAATCTCACAGTCCATTTATTTCCAGCAGGTACCAATTTAAATCCCTACTACTACTACTACTACCACCACAACAACAGAGATTCGAATTTACGTTCTCCGTTCTAGTCTCAAAATTAAAATAATTGCTCTAAATACTTATCAAATTGATTCTACATTTTTTGCATCACCACCAAATCCTTTGGAACCATTTCAAAATATGAAGTTCAGAGAATGTCTTTGTAGTAGTCCATTGGACATCAAAGTAGTTTCAATGGTACTTTGTTGTCAGATGTACCTAGGTACAATGAAATTCCTTTTTTGCATACAGTCCAGGAAAAAAGTCCATCACTCTCAGGTACACGAGTAAAAACGGTAGGTTGCATTGAAGCAGTGCGTAAGAGGTGCCATCTTTTAACCTTGAAGTTCAAAGTTATTTAAAAGTGTCACCCGAGTCTTAACTTGACCACAAAGGCCCTTTGTCCTGGCGACGGAATTGGGTCGGGGTTGCAGGATCTGCCTGGCAAGGCGATATTGTTAATTCAGATTTAACATGCCTCCTCTACCTTTTAATTCTAAGCTTCTAGATATGAATCCTAATTTTCCAGTTTTTCTTTTAAAAAAAGGCTTTATCACCTGTAGCATTCTTGCACAAGGCAACGGCTGCAAGTACAACTCCCGCAATATCCTTTTGAGCACAGTCTCAGCTGCGACTTCAATGCTGTGTGGACAGCGGTGCCTCATTTCAAACACAATCTAAAACCAAATAAGTCTATTCTGGCTTCCACGGTGAACAGATCATGATGTTATTTTGAAGAACAGCAAAATATACATTTGACGAACTGGTAATTTATCACCAGTTAACAATTGGCTGCTAACTAAAAAGAAATTGCTCTTAAGTGTTAGTTATGATAATCATTTACAATGCAGTGCACCGTGACAGTTACTTTTTGAGTTGCCTTGCATAGGGCTGAGATCAACATTAACAATGCAGAGCTAAGAGCAACAATTTTTAAGTCAGAGCTGAGAGCAACAACTTTATCACCCATTGGGAAAAGCAAGCAAAACCTCACAAATTATCACCCAAAGGGATCCTATCAGTCTGTAACTGTTCAGGGCTGAGAACAAGAATTTTATCAATTCAGAGTTGAGATCAACAAATTTACCACCTGTTGGCAGAGAAAGTCTGGTGAAACCAATGAAGAAATATCACCCAAAGTGGCTCTATCAATTTATTGACTGTGCAAGGCTGAGATTAACAACTCAGAGCAACAACTTAACCTGTTGCAAGAGAAAATAGTGTTACACCTCAAGACATCACTCTTAGGGGCCCTATCGATCTATTGACAGTTTAGGGCTGATATCAATAACTTTAACACTAACAGAACTAAGATCAACAACTTTATCATTAAATGAGAGCCGAGATCAATTATATCACTTGTTGGGAGAGAAAGACTAGTGGAACCTCTCAAAAAACAACAGCCAAAAGGGCCCGATCAACCTCTTGATTGCACAGGGCTGAGATAAGCAACTTTAACACTAACTCAAGAATTTGATCAAGAATTTTATCACTTTCGACGAGATAAAGACTAGCAAACTACCTCAAAAAATATCCTATCAATATATTGATTATTTAGGGTCGAGATCAGCAACTTTATCATCTCAGAACCGAGAACAACAACGTTATCACTTGTTGGGAAATAAAGATCAGTGAAACCCTTAAAGAAATATCACCCAAAGTTGCTATATTGACTGTTCAGAGCCAAGATCAGTAACTTTAGCAACTCAAGAGCTGAGATCAACAACTTCATCACCTGTTGGGAAGAAAGTGGCGAACCCTCCCACCCTCCCCCCCCCCCCCCACCCCCCACCCCCACCCAAAAAAAAACATCATCCAAAGGGAGTCGGGCACCTCCAGCTCCGCGGGGTGGGACAAGCATTGGCGGCTGTTCCAAGAGGTTTGTTGGGTGAGGATTTGTTTGATGGGCGCGGGGCCATCGCGAGGAGCCGGGAGCAGTTGCGGGTGAAGGGCAACTGGTGAGGGACGGCCTGGTGCCCGGCGGGGCCTGCGTCTGCCCCCCCCCCCCCCCCTCCCTCCCTCCCTCGCCTTCACTTACCCCGCGCCCCATTTTGTTTTCCTTTCTCTTCCTTTCCTAGGGCGGCCGGATTTATAAATAAAAACGTCTTTTTTTTTAAAAACTAAAAGGCGACTGAAGTGAAGCGGTTTGCGCCTCCGCCCTCCTGCTGCCACACGTGGACGGTAGAAGGTTCTTCAGCGCCGCTGCCGCCGCTCCCGCCGACGCCGGAACCGGATGAAAAAAAGTGGCGAGACCGCCGACCCGCCGGCTCTTAAGTAACCTCGCCCCGCCCCGTCCCGCCCACCCCCGCCGCCGCGGCCAATGGCAAGGCCGTATCCGCCTACCAACCATGACGATGGACGGGCCATTTGTCCAATCATGTCTCGTCTTTGTGGCGGCGGGGCGGGGCGGGGCGGGGCGATGGTGGGCACTTGTGTCAACTCCACTGGGGATGACAATCCTATTGCATTGATATATAATCGAAGGTAAGGAATTAAAGGGCTATATTGAAGGAAAGGACACTGAATATTAAGGGTTTATTTCAACTCTTAATACATTCTAAATTCTTAATAGACCATCTAATAATAATTCTTAAAACCCTACATTTCTAATGTATTAAGAAATAAATACATATAAATATAAATTCTTAATGCATTAAGAATTTAGTTTAAGATGGAAACAAAGTGCTGCAGTAACTCAGCGGGTCAGGCAGTTTCCCTGGAGAATATTGATAGGTGATGTTTTAGCTTGGACCTCCTCTTCAGATACCAATTAAACAGTTTTCTTCAGATACCAACTAAACACCCGCAGAGTTTCTTCAGCATTTTTGTCTACCATCGATTTTCCAGCATCTGCAGTTCCTTCTTAAACAACTAAACAGTTTAGTTTTGTTTACTGACACAGAATGAAAAGAGGACCTTTGGCCCATCGAGTCCACACCAACCATTGAGATGTTACCATCGACATGGGTAGGTGACATCTCGGTTCAGAGCCCTTCTTGGGACCCTCACTAAACTTAGTTTAGTTTTGTTTAGTGATACAGCATGAAAACTGGTCCTTCCGCCCACTGAGTTAACAACAAGAACTATCGGTCACCTGTTCACACTAGTACTATTATCCCACGTTCTCATCCTCTCCCTACACACCAGAGGGGAAATTTACAGAGGCCAATTAACCTTCAAACACGCACGTCTTTGGGATATGGAAGGAAACTGGAGTACTCGGAGAAAACCCACACAGTCACAGGGAGAATGTGCAAACTCCACACAGACAGCACCTGAGATCAGGATAGAACCCTGGTCGCTGGCACTGTGAGACACCGGCTCTCCCAGCTGCAATTATGCAAATGGAGAATGTACACCCTATTCTAAGAATGCATGAAGAATATTGTTTTGTATATTTATTTTTTAATCCCAAATAATGTTTATTTTTTAAATATAAAAATTAAACACTGATGAAAAAAACTTTTTTTCACTGAGGCATCAGGATTTTCCTGAGGTAGTTTGGCTTACTTTAGAAAAGTCACAATGTATTTTAGTGGCTTTAAACCAGGCTGCAGAGCATAAGACAACTGTTGCACTAATTGAAATCCCAAAATACTGATTAAAAAGCCCAAATGTTCTAATATGTGGCTATGTGTCTTAGCCATATCTTCATGGGAGTTTACAGTAAACTATTGGGTCATGCCGAGAAAGCTGGTGCCAATTTACAGTGTAGACTGAGGCTTCTTAATTCATTCTGCAGTTAAGTAGAAACAAGGAACTGCAGATGCTTGTTTACGAACAAAGATGTAAAGTGCTCGCGCAACTCAGCAGGTCAGGTGAATCTCTCGTTAGAAACACAGTCCCAACCCGAAACATCACCTATTCATGTCCTCCACAGATGCTGCCTGATAGGCTGAGTAACACCAGCATTTTGTGTCTATCTAAATTAGTCCCATTTAACTCCTTCACTTGCCTGCAAATATACTTCCCTAAGAGGCTTATTTAACTTAGTTAATCCTGTAATTAAGTAGATTATTTTTCATAATAGAAAATCATTGAAAGATACAGTGTGGAAAAGGATCTTTCGGTCCATTGGGTCCATGCCCATCATTGATCACCCATTCACACGAGTTCTACGTTATCCCACTTTCACATCCACTCCCTACACACTAGGGACAATTTACAGAAGCCAATTAACCTACAAACTCACACATCTTTGGGATGTAGGAGGAAACTGGAGCATCTGGAAGAAACCCACCTGGACACAGGAAGAATGTACAAACTCCACACAAACAGCACCCAAGGTCAGGATCGAACCTGGTCTCTGGTGCAGTGAGGCAGTGGCTGTACCAACTGCGCTAGCCTGCATCCCAAAAGTGTTATACATTGTACACGTGCTTAAATATTGTAATATATCTATAGATGCACTATACAAATAGAGGTATTTTTGATAGACACAAAATGCTGGAGTAACTCAGCGGGTCAGGCAGCATCTCTGGTGAAAAGGAATAGCTGTTGTTTCGGGTTGAGACCCTTCCTTGGTGTTTTTGAATTGAGAAGACAAAATGCCTCAATCCATTTGTTAACAAAAGTTTCGAAGTTAAACGTTTTTGGTCATTTTCCTAGACCTTGTACAATATAATTCTGTGTAAGTCAGGAGGTAAAATGTGTTTTTCCAATGCCAGTGGGACGATTCAAAATTCTTATGGGAATGATTGGCTTTGTTCGCCCTCTGCTGGTTTTGATAATGATTTAACAGCAATTGTGCTATCAGCCCAGTCAGACCTACACCTGCAGATTTAGGCACAAAATGCTGGAGTAACTCAGCGGGTCAGCAAACATCTCTGGAGAAAAGGTATAGGTGACGTTTTGGGTTGAGTCCCTTCTTCAGACTATTTAGTTCATAAGACATAGGAGCAGAATTAGGCCATTCGATCTGCTCCGCCATTCAATAATGGCTGATCTATCTTTCCCACTCAACCCCATTCTGCTGCCTTCCTCCCATAACCTTTGACACCCTTACTAATCAAAAACCTGTCAATCTTCACTTTAAAGATACCCAATGGCTTGGTCTCCACCGCCGTCTGTGGCAATTAATTCTACACATTTATCACCCTCTCACTAAATAAATTCATCCTCATCTCCTTTCTAAAGGTATGTCCTTTCATTCTGAGGTTGTTCCCTCTCGTCCTAGAGTCGTCCACTATTGGAAACATCCTCTCCACATCCACTCCATCTCGGTGGCGCATACAATGGGGGATGCTCTCTGATCTAAGTTTGCATAAGACCATATAATTAAATAAAACCATTTATTAACTAATATTTTAACGATTTTTTATTACGTTGCTGCCTGATGCGCACATTTCCATCAATTCTCCTGAAGGTAGGAGAATGAGAGGGAAAAATAGAACAGCCATGGTTGAATGGAGGGGTAGATGGGCCGAATGGCCTAATTCTGCTCCTATGCTTTATGAACTTAAGAACTACAACAAACAAAAAATGCTGGAGTTTAGAGTCTGCGCTCCAAATCAATGTCAGTTCATTCACCCGATGATGTTCATCAGTTCATTAATCCAATGCATAGAAGATGGGGCTTCTGCTCAACATCTGCAAGGTTTCAGGTATTTACTAACCTGTAGACATCACTGTTGAAATTCTTTGCCGGCTTTCAGTGCAACCAAAGCTGTTGGTTGTCCAAAGAAAAGACTGTTTGAAGATCTAAACCTCAAAATAGGCATGAAACTATCAGTGAAAAAGAGACACAGTGTGCTGGAGTAACTCAGTGGGTCAGGCAGCATCGCTGGAGAAAATGGTTAGGCGACGTTTCAGATCGTGATCCTTGTTCAGGCTCGGCCCATGAGGTGGTTTAGGGTTGCGCAGGTTGGTTCGAGAAAGACAGTGCGCCACAGTGGCGCAACTGGTAGAGACCCCAGTTCGATCCTGACTATGGGTGGTGTCTGGATGGAGTTTGTATGTTCTCCCTGTGACTGCATGGGATTTCTCCAGGAGCTTTGGTTTCCTCCCACACTCCAAAACGTGCAGGTTTGTAGGTTAATTGGCTTCTGTAAATTGTCCCTAGTGTGTTGGATAGAAGCGGTGTGCGGGGATTGCTGGTCAGCGTGGACACGGTGTGCCGAAGGGCTTGTTTCCAAGCTGTATCTCCAAACTAAAAACTAAAACCTGCAGAGGCTGGTTTACACCAAAGATAGACACAAAATGCTGGAGTAACACAGCGGGAGAGGCAGCATCTCTGCCTTGAATGAATGGGTAACATTTCTTCAGACGCAGATTCAGATTCAGTCTGAAGAAGGGTCTCGACCCGAAATGTAACCAATTCCTTCCATCCAGAGATGCTACCTCTTCTGCTGAGTTGCTAAAATTAAAACCTGATGGTTGGATAGGAAAGTAGCTGTTTCTGAATCTGGTGGTGTAGGTCTCCAGGCTTCTGTACCTCCTGCCTGATGGTAACAGTGAGAAGATGGTGGGGACCCTTACTGATAAGTGCAGCGCCTGGTGTAGTTGCTTTCGATGGTGGGGAGGCTGTGCCCGTGATGGATCTGGCTGAGTCCACCACTCCCTGCTACCTCTGCGTTGGAGTTCCTGTGCGTTGGAATTGTCGTACCAGGCCGGAATGCAACCAGCCAGGATAATTTCTACAGTGCATCTGTGGATGTTTGCCGGAGTATTTGTCGGAGTTTAGTTTAATTTAGTTTATTGTCACGTATAACCGAGGTACAGTGAAAAGCTTTTGTCACGTGCTAACCAGTCATGGATAGACTATACATCATACCATCGAGCCATCCAGTGTGTTCAGATACAGGATAAAGGGAATAACGTTTAGTACCAGATAATGTCCAGCAAAGCCTGATTAAAGATAGTCCAAGGGTCTCCAGCGAGGAAGATGGGAGGTCAGGACCACTCTCTAGTTGGTTATAGGACGATTCAGTTACTGGATAACAGCTGGGAAGAAGCTATCCCTGAATCTGGAGGTGTGCATATTCACACTTCTGTACCTCTTGGCTGATGGGAGCGGGAAGAAAAGGGAGTGACCGGGGTGAAACTCTTCATTGATTATGCCGATCATGACCTTGACCAGACAACGTGATGTGTCAATGTGCTGATGGTCTATGCTGTGTCCACAATTCTCTGCAATTTCTTGCAGTCTTGGATGGAGCTGTTCACCAAACCATGCTGTAACGCATCACGATGAAATGCTTCCTATGGCACATCTGTGAAAGTTGGTGGGAATTGTTGGGGATATTGGTATTGTATATCTTTATTATCATTTTTCCTGATTACTTACATACCCAGAGGAAACAAAAAAACGTTTCTCAACCAGTGTCCATTCAGTGTACAGTAAAAAAAAATAGAAATAAAAAAAAACATTTATCATGAGTTCCAATCGGCAGCGGCACGACAATGGCTCTGCTTCAGTGTGTCCAGGTTGGTGGTTGGTGCGCGATACTTTGGCAGGGGGCAAAGTCCGTTTATCAGTCTTATAGCCTGCAGAAAGAAGCTGAGGAGCATCCTGCTGGTTTTGCAGCTGATGCTCCTGTACCTCTTCCCAGATGGCAGGATGGAGAATATGTGATGCGATGGGTGGTAGGGGTCTTTGATGATGGAGATGGCTCTGCTGATACATCTCTCCCTGTATATGTCCAGCAGGAAAGGGAGTGGAGCACCAATAATCCTGCTGGCGGTCTTCACAATCCTGTCCAGTTGGTGCCGTTCGTACGCCTTGCAGCTCCCGAACCAGGAGGTGATGCCGTAGGTTAATGTGCTCTCGATTGTCCCCCTATAAAAAGTTTGTAGGTGTGCAGTGGGGAGACCTGCTTTCCGTAGTCTTCGGAGAGGGTGTAGTCGCTGCTGGGCTCTCTTGACCAGTGCTGTGGTGTTGGTCGAGCTTCCTAAGCCATTTAAGGAAGCAGAGACGTTGTGTGCTTTCTTGGCCATTGCTTCGATATGGGGGGTCCAGAAGAAGTTGCTGGTCATATTTACTGCGAGGAACTTAAGCTTTCAACCATCTCTACTCCGGCACTGTCAATGGGTTTGTATCGCCTTGTTTCCTGAAGACGATCACTATCTTTATCTTGCTGACATTGAGAGAAAGGTTGCTGTCTCGACACCAGGTCACGAGGCTCTCAAACTCATCTGTCGAAGTATGTGGGAGTAATTGGTAACATACTGTATCTCTTAAACTTCTATGAAAGAAGAGGCACTGGCACTAATGACGTCTATATGCTGGGCTCAGAGCAGGTAATCGGAGATGGCAGCCTGAAGGAATATGAAGCTGCTACCTCTCACCACGTGTGAAAACTGACACATGATCTCCTGACTTCCCCTTTCAGAGATTGACAATTAGTTTCTTGGTTTTGTTGATGTTGAGCGAGAGGTTGTTGTTGCAAGCACCACTCAACCATGTGATTTGCCAGGATGCACCCTCATCAGTGTTGGTCTGACGTCAACCTCAGCAACTGTGGTCACAGGGTAGGTCGTCGGGGTCTGTGTGGGCTCAGATAGATTTAGCTTAGTTTAGTTTAGAGATACAGCATGGAAACAGGCCCTTCGACACACTGAGTCCACATCAACCAGTGATCCCTGTACACTAGAACTATCTTACACACCATTTTACCAAAGCCAAGTAACCTACAAACCTGCATGTCTTTGGAGTGTGGGAGAAAACAGTAGCACACGGTTACAGGGGGAACGTACAAACTCTGTACAAAGCCTTTGATAAGGTCCCACACGGGAGATTAGTGGGCAAAATTAAAGCACATGGTATTTGGGGTAGGATATTGATGGATAGAGAATTGGTTGGCAGACAGGAAACAAAGAGTAGGAATAAACGGGTCCCTGTGCGAATGGCAGGCAGTGGCGAGCGGAGTGCTGCATGGCTCAGTGCTGGGGCCGCAAATATTTACAATATATATATTAATAATTTAGATGATGGAATTAAAAGTAACACTAGCAAATATGCGGATGACGCAAAGCTTGGTGGCAGTGTGAACTGTGAAGAGGATGCCAGGATGACTTGGACAGGTTGAGTGAATGGGCAGATGCATGGCAGATGCAGTATAATGTAGATAACTTAGGTTATCCACTTTGGCGGCAAGAATAAGAAGGCAGATTATTATCTCAATGGTGTCGGATGAGGAAAAAGGGAAGTGCAACGAGACCTGGGTGTCCTTGTAGACCAGTCACTGAAAGTAAACATGCAGGTACAGCAGGCAGTGAAGAAATGAGAGGATTTGAGTATAGGAGTAAAGAAGGTCCTTCTGCAGTTGTTCAGGGCCCTGGTGAGACCACATCTGGAGGATTGTGTGCAGTTTTGGTCTCCTAATTTGAGGAAGGACATCCTTGCTATTGAGGGAGTACAGCGTAGGTTCACGAGGATAATCCCCTGGATGGCGGGACTATCATATGAGGAAAGATTGGAAAGACTGGGCTTGTATTCACTAGAATTTAGAAGGATGAGGCGGGATCTTATAAAAGCATATACAATTATAAAAGGACTGGACAAGCTAGATGCAGGAAAAAATTGCCCTATGCTGGGGGAGTCCAGAACCAGGGGCCACAGTCTAAGATTAAAGGGGGAGGCCAATTAAAATTGGGATGAGAAAAAGCTTTTTCACCCAGAGTGTTGTGAATTTGTGGAATTCTCTGTCACGGAAGGCAGCGGAGGCCAATTCACTGGATGAATTTAAAAGAGAGTTCGTGGGGTGAGCGGAATCAAGGGGTATGGGCAGAAGGCAGGCATGATTGTGGATGATCAGCCATGATCACAATGAATGGCGGTGCTGGCTCGAAGGGTCGAATGGCCTCCTCCTGCACCTATTTTCTATGTTTCTACAGACAGCGTCCGTGGTCAGGATCGAACCTGATTCTCTGGCGCTGTAAGGCTACCGCTGCACCACCGTGTCTGGTTGATCTCCCTTTCAAGTCGTGCTTAAAAGGCATTGAGCGCTTGCAGATGTGATATGCCCCTCCCTGGTTTCTCCTCCTAGTTTAATTTAGTTTAGTTTAAGAAAATTAGGATAACATAGAACTTTAATTTATCTAGGAATCATGTTCACCCACAGACATTGTAGGACAAAGGGCCTGTTCCTGTTCTGTACTTTTATACGTTCTATGCTTTAGACTGCACACTTCATTTTTGTTATGTATTCTCAAATTAAGTTAGCATGGAAACAGGCCCTTCAGCCCAACGAATCCACGCCAACCATCAATCACCAGTTCACACTAGTTTAGTTTAGAGATACAGCGAGGAACAGGCCGTTCGGCCCAACCACGTCCCGGGCCGACCAATGATCACCCCATACACTAGTTCTATCCCACACACGAGGGACAATTTACAGAAGCCAATTACTCTATAAACCTGTACGTCTTTGGGAAGTGGGATGAAGCTGGAGCACCCGGAGAAAACCCACGCGGTCACAGGGAGAATGTACAAACTCCATACAGGAACGAACTCCAGTCTCTGGCACTGTAAGGCAGCAGCTCTACCACTGCGCCACCCTATGTTCTATGTTATCCCACTCTTTCATCCACTCCCAACCCATTATGGGACAATTTTTACAGAGGCCAATTCACTTATAAACCCGCATGTCTTTTAGATGTGAGAGGAAACTGGAGCACCCAGAGGAAACCCACGTGGTCACAGGCAGAACATACAAACTCCACACACATAGCACCTGAGGTTAGGATCAAGTCCGGATCTCCGGCGCCTTGCGGCTGAGGCTTTACTGTGGTTGAGTGCCACCCTTACATCATGCGTTGGTAAATTTCTAAGTAAACACAAATAGCCTGAATGTTAAGATAGAAGGCGTAACCTATGTCAAACATCTGCTTATCAACTGGAATGTAAAGGAGACATGCAAGGAGAATGATGAGCCTTGGGTAAACACCATTGAATAATAAATCCATAGAGATGATGTTATGACACAAATAGCTAGGGAAATCTCAAAGGAGTTAGCTGTCGGAAGACTGTCTAGCAGAAATGTGTTCTTTGCGATAAACGACCAAAACGTGGTAGAGTGTGAAGGCTGGGTTAGTTGGTGAGAGAGACTCCTTGCTAAGGGACAATTTACAGAGGGCCAATTAACCTCCAAACTTGCACAACTTTTAGGATACGCGTAATGAGATGCTGCATGGAAATACAGGCCATTCGACTCACCGAGTCCGTGCAAACCAGCGATCAACCCCTACACTCTCACTATCCTACTCACAAGACACAATTTACAGAAGGCAATGAACCTACAAACCTGCACGTCTTTGCAGTGCGAGAGGAAACCGGAGCACCCGGACAAAACCCACATGGTCACAGGGAGAACGTACAAACTCTGTACAGACAGCACCCGTAGTCAGGATCGAGCCCTGGTCTCTGGTCCTGTGAGGCAGCAACTCTCCCTCTGCATCACTGTGCCGCCCTGATATAGGCTTCATAAATGACTGGGGACTTTATCAGAAAATACTATATTTCTTTTCTTATTGTTGAAAATGTTTCACCCTTGTGTCATTAGATTAGCTTTCTTTTCATTTTCAATTTTCTCCATTATATTATAGAACGACACAAGAATGGGCCCTTCAGCCCACAATGTTATTGCCAAACATGACGCCAAGTTAAACTGATCACTGCCTGTACATGACCCAACTGCCTCCCATCGCTGCATATCCATGTGCCTATCTAAAAGCCTCTTATACACTATTATCGTGTATGCCTCCACCACCAACACCTGGCAGTGCGTTCCAGGCACCCACTACACTATAAAAAACCTGCCCCGCACATCCTTATCGTTATAACTATAAAACTCTGATCTTGGACATGGATGTGTGTGAGTATATTTATTTGATGTGTGCGATCATATCTACTCAAAGAAACAACGCACTAACGGTAAAATATTTACATATCCCGGTAGAGATTTATCCCGCGAAATCAAAAATCGCCTTGATAGATTAATGCATTATTTCTCGAGTTATTAATCAAAATGTTCACAAATCCGAAGAAACTTGGAAAAAAATAACTGCTTATTCCCTGATGACCTCACAATGGATCTGCCTGCCTGCGTCTGCCCCGCACATCCTTATCGTTATAACTATAAAACTCTGATCTTGGACGTGGATGTGTGTGTGTGCGTATATTTATTTGCTTGTGTGCGATCATATCTACTCAAAGAAACAATGTGCTAACAGTAACATTTTTACATATTCCGGTAGAGATTTATCCCGTGAAATCAAAAATCGCCTTATCTGAAATATTAATGCATTATTTCTCGAGTTATTAATCAAAATGTTCACAAATCCGAAGAAACTTGGAAAAAAATAACTGCTTATTCCCTGATGACGTCACAGTGGATCTGCCTGCCTGCGTCTGCTCGCGCTGCGAGTGACGTCAGCCCCCCACCCCTCCCTCCTCCCCCGTTATTCAACAGTCGACTGAAGACCAAAGAACAGAGCTGAAGACTGTGCTGTGAGTGAAGAACGAGCAAGTGGGGCCCAGAGCTAGAGCTCTTGGGTCCGTCTCTGATCGGGTCCGTATCTGGGTTGGAACCATCTTGGGTCGGGTCCCTCTCCCCCCTCCTCCTCCTCTCCCCCCCCTCCTCCTCCTCCTCTCCCCCCCTCCTCCTCCTCCTCTCCCCCCTCCTCCTCCTCCTCTCCCCCCCCCCGCTTGCTGCCATCTTACTTGCGCTGCCATAGTCTTCCTCACGCTGCGAGTGACGTTACCCCCCCCAACCTTCCCTCCTCCATCCCCTTCAAAAAACACTCGGGCATCAATTTCTCTCAGGGCTTTCTCTCGGCTCCTTGGTCGCATTCTCTCTCTCCCCCCCAAGCTTTGAAGAAAGAGCAAGTTGGGCCCTGGACGAGTTCTCTGGTCGAGTCCGTCTCTGGTTGGGTCGTCTCGGGTCAGGTCCCTCGTCCCCCCTCCTCCTCTTCTCCTCCTTTCCCCCTTCTCCTTCTCTCCCCCTCCTCCGCTCCCCCCTCCTCCCTCTGCTCTCACCCCCTCCCCTATCTCCCCTCCCCTCTCTCCCCCTCTCTTCCTCTCTCCCCTCTCTCTCCCTCCCTTCTCTCTCCCTCCCTTCTCTCTCCCCCTCTCTCTCTCCCCATATCGCCCCCTCTCTCTCCCCCTTTCTCTCTCCCCCCCTCGCCCTCCCCCTCTGTTTCACTCTCTCTGCCTCTGTGTCCCTCTCTGTACCTCTGTGTCCCTCCGTGTGTTTCTGTGTCCCTCTGTGTCCCTTTCTGTGCGTTTGTGCCCCTCTCTGTGCCTATGTGCCCCTCTCTATGGCTCTGTGTCCCTCTCTGTGTCCCTCTCTGTGTCCCTCTCTGTGTCCCTCTCTCTCTATCTCTATCTCCCTTTGCCTGCTAGTTGGGGGCTATACGTGAGTGGAGAGGGTGGGGGATGGTGTAAAAGGAGTGAATGAATAATATTAATATAATATCAATGGGGGTGGTTAGTGTGTGTGAGGGGTTGATTAGTGTGTGTGTGACGCCGCAGTCCACCTCCTCCCACCGCAACCACGGGTTGAGGAGACGGGACCCAACGGGTCCCACTTGGTCTAGTATCTATTAAACTTTGCCCCTCTCACCTTAAAGATATGCCCTCCAGTGTTGGACATTTCCATTGTGGGGAAAAAAAGGTTCTGACTGTCTATCCTAGCCACGCTTCCCATAATTTTATACAGTTTAGTTTACTTGTGTTTAATTTAGGGATACAGCGAGGAAACAGGCCCATTGGGCAACTGAGTTTGTCCCTGTACACTAGCACTATCCTACATACTAGGGGCAATTTACAATCTTTCCCAAAGCCAATTAACCTACAAACCTGTACGTCTTTAGGATGTGGGAGAAAACCGGAGCTCCTGGAGAAAAGCCACGCAGTGACGGGGAAAACGAACAAATCTGTAAAGACAGCACCTGTAGACAGGATGGAACCCAGGTCTCCGGTGCTGTGAGGCAGCAACCCTACCTCTGCGCCACTGTGATATACTTCTATTAAGTAACAACATTTCTATCACGTCATGCAAAGTTCTTCTGTACAACATCACCCCAACCTCCCTATAATGACAAACCAGAAGATGAAAGATTAGCTGTGGTGGATTTTTTATTTTCAGAAAGGCAGCTACGACAGTGGAAACCACCCAGAACTGCTCTGAGCAGTATTTGTACCCCGGGGCAGCTTCATATACACAGAATGAAGTTACAGCATGAAGGGAGTTATTCAGATTGTCGAGCCACTTCTTGCCACTTTATGTAAGAAGGATTCAGCTAAATCCAGTCATCCAGTCCTCCCCCATAGCCGTGCCTTCCTTTTTTTAGTTCAGAAACTTAACGAGCTCCCATTTGCAGCATACAAATTGAATCAGCGTCACAATTATAAGTGGTGTGGAACAAGGAACTGCAGTTGCAATAGACTTTTGGATTGTAGCCATACAGCACGGAAACAGGCGCTCTGGCCCACCGAGTCCACACCGACCCGCAATCACCCCGTACACTAGCGCTATCTTACACACAATTACACCATTTACAATTTTACCGAAGCCAATTAACCTATGAACCTGTACTTCCTAGGAGAGTGGGAGGAAACCGGAACGCCTGAAAGAACCAACACGATCACAGGGAGAACGTACAAACTCTGCACAGACAGCGTCCGTAGTCAGGATCGAGCCTAGGTCTCTGGCACCGTATGGCAGCAATGCCACCTTTGCACCACCGTGCCGTCCCAAATGGCTGGTTTCCAAAAAAAGTCACAAAGTGCTGGAGTAACTCAGCAGATCAGGCAACATCTCTGGAGTCTGAAGAAGGGTCTCTGGAAGACATAGACAGGCGACGTTTCGGGTCGGGACCTTCCTCAGACTTATTGTAGTGAGAGGAGAGGGGGGGGGGAGGGGGCGGGAGAAAACTGGGAATAAGAGCTGGAAAAGAAAGCCTGGCAAGCGATGGGTGGATACAGGTAAGGGGAGGGAGGGTTTGATAGGCAGATAGTTGGACAAAGGCCGGAGATATAAAGGTAGAAGGTGTGAGACAGAAGAGGCGAATTGTGAAGCTAGAGGAAGGAATGTACAGTTGGTGGAGGGGGAGGCATCTCTGAGCCCCCCTGATGCACACCCATTTCCCCCGCAATCCTGACCCTAGTTCTCCTCCCCCCCCCCCCCCCAATTTCCTTCCACCTATATCCCTTCCTCTCACCTGTCCATGTTCTCCAGAGATGCTGCCTGAACTCGCTGAGTTACTCCAGCATTTTGTGCCTATAAGAGGCTATGCATTGCAGTCACCTTTGGTAGTTTTGGCAGCGACCTTAATTCCATACTCCCTGCTCCAGCAATTGAAATAGTTTCTCTATTCCCTGAATTCCTCTTTCAGATGTCCTCAAAAGCTTTTGTGTCCCAAGTTGAACAATCTCCATTTTTGTCTGCCTATCCACGTAATCAATGTCAGTCAACCCGCATTCAGTTAAATTAAGCCTTCCTGCACTCTTTGTAAGGCATCCAAACCTGCTCAGCCACTTCCAATGAACATTGCGGATATACATCTCCAAATCGCTGTTCTTATACTTGTTGAGAATAGTACCCTCTTGTTATCTCTCCTGATAATAAAGGATAAAAAAGATCAATGGTTATTTATGGACATGTATACACTGCACAGTGCTATTCTTTTTGCATAACTCACACACGCACAAATCGTCATATTTTGGTGCGATTTACAAAAAGAAAAGTTCATAAAACCTAGGAGCAGAATTAGGACATTCAGCCCACTCCACCATTCAATCATGGCTGATCTATCTTTCCCTCTCAACCCCATTCTCCTGCCATTTCCCCATAACTCTTGACACCCTTACTAATCAAAAATCTGGCAATCTCCGCTTTAAAAATATCCAATGACTTGGCCTTCACAGCCATCTGTGGTAATAAATTCCACAGATTCACCATCCTCTCCTTTCTAAAGGTACATGCTTTTATTCTGAGGCTGTGCCCTCTGGTCCTAGACTCTCCCACCAATGGAACCATCCTCTCCGCATCCACTCGATCCAGGCCTTTAGTTTTTTGGCAATGTAGTCCCCCTCATCCTTCTAAATACAAGAGTCCTCACTCCTAATGCAACCATTTTGAAGGGTTCCGACCTGTAATGTCACCTGTCTGCCCATTCCCTTTACAGATACTGCCGGACCCTCTGAATTCCTCCAGCATGCCCCATGATTCCAGCATCTACAGTCTGTCATTACCACATTGGTGTTTCTGTTGGAGTTTGCAAGGTGTAAAATGGACAGTGTATATCCAACATTACTAAAATGTAGAAAGAAGGAACTGCAGATGCCTGTTTACATGAAAGGACACAAAGTGCTGGAGTAACTCAGCGGGTCAGGCAGCTTCCCTGGAGAACACAGATAGAAGACATTTTGGGTCGACATCTTCAGACTGTGCTAACTATAAACAGCTACACTTCTGAAAAAGCTAATTGACAGCTAAGATAGACACAAAGCACTGGAGTAACTCAGCGGGTCAGGCAGCATCTCTGCGGAAAAAGGAATAGGTGATATTTCGAGTCGGAACCCTTCTTCAGACTGAAGTCTGACCCAGTCAGACCCAGTCTGAAGAAGGGTCCCGACCTGAAACGTTACCTATTTTTCTCGAGAGATGCTGCCTGACCCGCTGAGTTACTTCAGAACTTTGATCCATCTTCGGTATAAACCAGCATCGACAATTCCTTCCTACATCGTTGACAGCTAATCAGGTTAATACCTGTGGGCAAGAAAGGCTGTGTCAGTATTTCCTTCTGGTTCAATACTTTTTTTTCTTACAATGTACATTTTGGAAGATCCAAGGTTTTGTGTGCAAGCATTTTCAAGCATGTGTGAGCATGTGTTCAGAGGTTCCATTGCCTTACCTTCAATTGACTTTTATCACTTTTATGGGCAAGGAGGTATATTTGGTCGTGTAGACTCAGTCCAAATGACTCAATCTCTGCAGGTGCCAAGTCTAAAAGAAGCCAGTAACATTACTGCTCGGTAGGAAAAAAAAACAGTCCATTAGTACTTCAATGAAACAACATGCAGTAATGAATATATTTATCTGACAATCATGCTTAAAGATAGTGTTCCCAGGAACAAATGCTGTGATTCCAGTTGTCCTAGCATGTTGCAGTTCCATTAAAACCCTTCAGCAACCCACTGTTTACACTGGGAAGGTTGTCAGTGCTGCTTTTGAAAAGAGTCGATTGAACTTTGTTTTTCTTTCACGGCAGACTGCTTTTTGATTTAGTTTTGTTTAGAGATGCAGCGTGGAAACAGGCCCTTTGGCCCACCGAGTCTGCGCCAACCAGCGATCACCCATACACAAGTTATCCCACTTTCTCATCCACACCCTACAGAGTAGAGGCAATTTACAGAGGACCAATTAACCTACAAACCTGCAGGTAGTTGAGGTAGGGATTATTGCAACATTTAAGAAACAATTAGACAGATACATGGATAGGACAGGTTCAGAGGGATATGGGCCAAACGCAGGCAGGTGGGACTAGCGAAGCTGGAACATGATGGCCGGTGTGGGCAAGTTGGGCTGAAGGGCCTGCTTCCTCGTTGTATGACTCTAGGACACAAGATGCTGGGGTTTTGGGCAAAACACTATGAACTTAGCATGGAAGAATGAAGAAGTGTCCCGACCCAAAACGTCACCTGTTCATTCCCTCCACAGATGCTGCCAGACCCACCGAGTTCCTCCAGCACTTTGTGTTTTGTTCGTGGTAAACATTGTTGGGACTGGACATGCAACTGTTTGATACGTCGGACTCACACTCCACCAAGAGTCTGGCGCTAGAACGGACAAATTGCAAAGATTTACAATCACACTCGACCTTTCACAGCCGCAGAATGAACCAAAGCTGATTATTGACAAAGTAACTCATAGTGCATTCCAGCTCTGTAGGTGTAACACTCTCACAGAGCTACAACTGGAGTAGAAGCCCAAATGTTTTAGCCCCAGGCACTGCAATAATTCTTGGATCAACAACATGCTGACATAACACTAGCTTTAGCGTGGGAAAGAAATATGAAGTCATTTGTCAGACGAGCCACAAATTCAACCTGAGAACTCCATGGGAGGTCCTTTCATTGTCCTATCTGGGACATATGACAATAAACGCTCTTGACACTCTGGTCTCAGAGCTCTTTAGACTTTAGAGATACAGTGTGGAAACAGGCCGTTCTGCCCACCGGGTCCGTGTCGACCAGCGATCACCCCGTATACTAACACCATCCTACACACTGGGAAACCGGAGCACCTGGCAAAAACCCACAGCCACAGGGAGAACGCCCAAAGTCCGTACGGACAGCAACCGTAGTCAGGATCAAACCTGGGTCTTTGGCACTGTGGGGCGGCAGCTCTACCACTGTGCCACTGTTCGTAGTTTGGAGATTAGTTGGAGTTCCTAGTGTTCAACTGTGCGTTCATAGTGTTCAGTAGTGTTGCTGGGAAGAAACTGGTCCTGAAACCGGATGTTACAGTTTTCAGGGTCAGGACCTTCTTCAGACGGGAATGCTGGCCTGACCTGACCTGATCTGCCCCAATTATTTTTTTGCAGTAAAACCCGGTAGAGTTACTGCCTTACAGCACCAGAGACCCAGGTCCGATCCAGACCTCGGGTGCTGTCTGCACAGAGTTTGTTCGTTGTCCCTGTGACCATGTGGGTTTTCTCCGGACGCTCTGGTTTTCTCCCACATTCCAAAGACGTACATGTTTGTAGGTGTAGTAGTCATTTAGCTTAACTCAGTCTATTATAACTATAACCAGTTACCTTTACATTTTATCTGCCTGTAATTATGCTGGTGTGATTTATACGTAGTCGGAGGCGTGTTTGCGGCTGGGATTCTCGCGCAGACACCCTAGTAATTAGTTTAGCTTAGTTTGAAGACGCATGGGGGAGAGGTCACCGCTTTCAACCATGCACAAGTTTGACCACGAGTAAGATCAAAAGGTACTGATACAAGAAGAAGTTTGGATGAATATCTTACTGTTTTTACTACTACAATAAAGAAACTATTAATTAAGAGACTGCGTTTGGAAGATTTATCTTTGGACAGCATTGAATGTCTCGTGGAGAGCTCATGAATGCATTTTCATTATCTCCTGAACCCCTGTCTTCAATCATAGTGACTAAAGGAGGAATCCTTGAAACGATATGAAAATCAGTCGGTTATCTAAAGTAGGTTAATTGGCTTTGGTAAAAATTGTAAATTGTTCCTAGTGTGTAAGAATAGTGCTAGTGTAGAGGGACCACTGGTTGGCGCGGGCTCGGTTGGCCGGAGGGCCTGTTTCCACACTGTATCTCTTAACTAATCTAAACACAAAGTACTGGAAGAATTCAACAGGTCAGGCAGCATCTGTGTAGGGAATGGACAGGCGACCTTTCAGATCAGGACTCTTTTTCGGATCGTTAGTCCTGGAGTGTGTTTTTAAACTCAATGCTCCAGTATCTGCAGTCTCTCGTGTGTTATATTTGAAGCTCTGCTCATTTGGGTAAGTCATACTTAGTTTATAAATTCATATTTTAATCATATCCGAACAGTCTCCAACAGAGACAAATTCTAGGTACGAGACTTGTAATCACATACCTGAACATCACCTTGCCACCAAAACATAAAAAGAATTGCAGAATATTTTCTCCCCAACACTATTCTTAAATTTGCAATTTTTCCACTCACCTATTTTCCTGTACAATGAATGCATTTGCAAAGTCTGTAAATGTTGTCCCATGTCATTCATGTATGTATGTGTAGATCCGCCCTTTCTGCCATTAACAAAGCTTCACTTCAAAAGCCTGTGGGTGAGTTTAATTTTATAATTTACTTCCAGTGTTCTGAGATGCCCTTAGTCCATCCATCTGAAATTAAACCCCCCGCCCCTCACCTAGATTCACCCATCACTTTGTTCCCCCCACCCTCCCTCCCGCTACAATCAGTCCTCCCCTCGTCCAGCTTTCTTTTCCCCCTCCCCCCACCACAATCAGTTTTGAAGAAGGGTCCCGACCCGAAACGTCACCTATCCATGTTCTCCAGAGATGCTGCCTGACCCGCTGAGTCAGGCATAAATTTTGGGACGTGGGTGGAAACCGGAGCAGAGCAAGTGTGATCATATGGAGAACGTGCAAACTTCACACAGACAGCACCAGAGGTCAGAATCTAACCCGGGAGGCTGGAGATGTAAGATAGCTGCACTACCTGCAGTTTGAATGTGCACTTACAGTGTGGTTACTACAAAGGCATTGACTTACCTCCTATCGTAATGCTCCATGCAAAAATAACCATCCAAACAGTATCTGTTGTCTCCAAACTGAAAATCCTTGCAGCAGTGTCTACAACTGAGGTAATTGGCCTCAACAATGCTGGTAGAGCTGTTGCCTCGTGGCACCAGAGACCCGGGTTCCATCCTGTCCTCGGGTGCTGTCTGTGTGTGGAGTTTGCACGTTCTCGCTGTGACCACGTGGGCTTCCTCCTGGTGCTCCATTTTCCTCCAACATCCCAAAGACGTGCAAGTTTGTAGTTGAATCAGCCTCTGTAAATTCACCCCCTCTCCCCTTTGTGTAGGGAGTGAATGAGAAAATGGGATAACATAGAACTAGTGTAAAAGGGTGATCGATGGTCGGCGTAGACTCGGTGAGCCAACGGGCCTGTTTCCATGCTGAGCTATTGATTTATTTTTTTGTTAATTATTTTTATTAGATGTAAGTACATATTAAAAGAATATACTTGTCACATACATTCGTAATATTAATATTAACAATTATGTCTTATTTGTATTTCTATTGATTTTGATTTATTTTAACATACATCTTATTCAGAAATTTGAAAAATTAAAGATAAAATAAATATGATGTAGAAACTGGAGTATGCAAATAAAAAAGTGCTAAAAGCATTGGGACCAGCAAAAGGCTGGATCACGGGCTCGATCCTAACCACGGGTGCTGTCCATACAGAGTTTGTATATTTTCCCTGTGAGTGCTAGGGTTTTCTCTGGGTGCTCTGGTTTCCTCCCACCCTCCAAAGATGAGCAGGTTTGTACATTAATTAGCTTATGTAAAATTGTAAATTGTCCCTAGTGTGTAGGACAGCGTTAGTGTACGGGTGATCGCTGCTTGGCGCGGACTTGGTGAGCTGAAGGGCCTGTTTCCCACTGTCTGCCTCAGGGACAATTGAGGAAAATTGAAAGCAGCTTCTATACAATATCTCCAAACTAAATCATTGTCAGTCTGAAGATGGGTCTCGACCCAAAACATCACCTATTCCTTTTCTCCAGAGATGCTGTTTTACCTGCTGAGTTACTTTAGCATTTTGTGTCTGTCTTCAGTGTAAACCAGCATCTGCCGTTCCTTCCTATACATCAAGTAAATACAATGCAGGCTTTTTATCTATGTAACAATATGCAGTGATCAACAAGACAAACTTAGAATTAGTATCATCTGCTCTTCCTTTAGAAAGGCCAATACGACCTAATCAATAGTCAGATTGTACAGGTATAAATAACAAGAACAGAAGAAGGATTGGTGTTGATTGCGATTAGCATAATCGTTAAAGTGAGTTGCACTGAATGAGTGAATAATGCAATATGCACCAATGATAAATCAAATTCCCCCTTATCCAGAGTCCAAATGTTGCAGGTTAAGTGTATTGGGGTTCCACATGGAACATATTACTTTGTATGGAACTTCTCCTGATATCCAAACAGTGATTATACTGTAAGTGCATTTTATTACTATCTACTGCCTCATTATGAAATGTCAGGCATATATTCATGCTAACAAAGGTAAGAAAGTATTTTTTATTCTGTATTTGTGGGAACACGGAATATCAGATTTTTAAGAAAATGGTGCTTTATTACTCAGATATTTCAGGAAATGCCATAATGACCATCAAAAATATTTTATTGTGTAAACATTTCAAGAATGCTATGCTGAGAATTTTCTGAATGATTTGACAAATTTGCAGAGCATGTAGATTTCAATGGGGAGATGCCGATTGGAGTCTGGTTTGTGTCAGTTTCATCCTGATTTTACAAATGTTACAGGATATTTTGAAAGGTCACGGTCAAAGGAACAGAGACCCTTTTTTTAAAGTTTAATTTGGATTGTGAATGAATGATTACAGATCCACTTCCAGCACAGAGTGTCACCTGTCTTAGGTGACCTCCCCCCCCAAAAAAAAGACTTACCTGTCAATAACCTGCATAACTCTGAATAAATAGGGAATCAAAGATCTTGGAAGATTACTGGACATGCTACAAACTAAATTGCAATCAGTGCATGCCTGGCATTGGAACCGACCTATAAAGAAAAATATGGGTACTTTGTCAAAGAGCAAGGGTTTGTTGACCAAGTTAATAAAATAAAAGTAGAGACAGAGAGGTTAGAAAGTGAATTACAGAGCTCATGACCTTGGCACTTGGCACAGAGCTCACTGCCCACCAGCAGTGAGTGGATGCCAATTGGTGAAGTGAAGCATTTTTTCTCCATCCCAAAATAGGGCATTGAAGAGACGTCCGGTAGATGCAGGTAGACTGGTGTGTCATCTGGAACCAGCCTGCTGGTGAAACCAGTTTAGTTTAGTTTAGCGATCCAGCATGGCCCTTCAGCCCACCAAGTCTGTGCTGGCCAACCTGTTCACACGCTAATTCTATGTTATCCCACTCTCACATCCACGCCATACACAACAGGGGCAATTTACAGAGGCCAATTAAACTACAAACCCGTGCGTCTTTGGGATGTGGGAGGAGACCAGAGCATCCGGAGGAAACCCACATTGTCACAGGGAGAACGAGCAAACTCCACACATCGGCAGCACCCGAGGTCAGGATTGAATCCGGTTCTCTGGCGCTGTGAGGCTTGATATTCCTTATATTTCCTTATGACTTAGTCGTGGTGTCATAATGTACAGAAATGGGCCCTTCAGCCCAACATGCCCCATCTACTCTAGCCCCACCTGCATGCATTTGACCCACATCCCCCTCTAAACCTTTCCACTCCATGTGCCTGTCCAAATGCTTTCACAATGTTGGGATAAGGAGAACGTGCAAACTCCACATAGTTTGGGTTTCAGTCCTTGGTTGTTGTACTCCATCTCATTATTTACCTCTGCAATACACACATACCTTTGAGCAAAAGATTGTAACATTATTGCCCACTTTTGGGCTACAGATGATAAAACCTCTTGCCTGATAGGAAATATCTAAAACACACAACTTAAATCCTGTCTCAGCAACGGAACACTACGGACCTCCTCTTGCACTAACGTGGATGGTGTCTAGATAATAACATCACAAGACAAAGAGGAGCAGAATGAGGCTGTTCAACCCATTGAGTATATTCTGCCATTCAATCGTGGCTGATCTATCTTTCCCCCTTAACTCCATTCTCCCCATAACTTTGACAGCCTCACTAATCAAGAGTCTGCCAATGTCCACTTTAAAAATACCCAATGTTCTCCATAGCTGTCTGTGGCAATGAATTCCACAGATTCACCACCCTCTGGCTATATTAATTCCTGCATCTTTCTAAAGGTATGTCCTTTTATTCTGAGGCTGTGCCCTCTGGTTCTAAACTCTCCCACATCCTATCCACACCCACTCTATCCGAGCCCTTGTCTAATAGTGTGTTTGCTCCTACATCTTTCTTTTTGCACAGTATTTTTCTTTTCACTGTCTTGGATCGTTTATATGTTTGTGGGTCATCTCTGTTTGCGCGGGTGTGCAATGCTGCTGCAGGCAGGTTTTTAATTGTACCTGCCCCTCATTAAGGACAGCGCAGTGGCGCAGAGGTATAGTTTCTGCTTTACAGCGCCAGAGGCCAGTGTTCAATCCTCACTGTGGGTGTTGTCTGTACAGAGTTTGTACGTTCTCCCTGTGACCTGCGTGGGTTTTCTCCGGGTGCTCCAGTTTCCTCCCACATTCCAAAGACGTGCGGGTTTGCAGGTTAATTGACCCACTGCAAAATGTCCCTAGTGTGGGATGGGACTGGATGAGAAAGTGGGACAACATAGAATCAGGGTGATCGCTGGTCAACACGGACACGGTGGGACAAAGGGCCTGTTTCCACATTATATCTCCAAACTAAACTACACTACTTGTGTATAGGATGATAAGTACTTGACAAGAAGTACTGTTGTGTCAGTAATAGTTCTTGACAGTTGGCACAGCATTCTCACATTTACTGATGGCCTGATGTTTTCTGAGTGTGTGAAATAGACCATGCACAGAAGTGTTGATTGTATGATTCAAGTATGTATTTTGAATGGTTTCTATTTAGAAGCAAGACGGTCTTGCTGGATTTTCTCTGGGTGCTCCAGTTTCCTCCCATATTCCAAAGACATGTGGGTCTGTAGGTTAATTGGTCCTCTGTAAATTGTCCCGAGTGTGTGGGCTATTGAGAGTGCACGGGTGATTGCTGGCCGGCAAGGACTCGGTGGGCCGAAGGGCCTGTTTCCACGCTGTATCACTAAAACTAAACTAAACCGCAAGCTTTTGTCCACCCGTGTGCAAATTGAACCCTTGCTCACACTTATCTACCGACCACTTGTCCCGCCCCCACCTCTCTTCCAGCTTTGTCCCGTCCCCCCCCCCCCCCGACCACAATCAGTCTGTAGAAAACAAAATCTGCAATCAAAGCCCGGGTTGGCCACGATGACACGGAGCGTTTTGCTTCCTTCCTCTCATTTCCAGTCAGGTTTTTGTTCCACAAATTTGCCCCACATGGTGCGCTGTGATTGCCAGAAATACTCGCCAGGTGACCTTTCTCTCTCGTCTGATGCGGTGCCTTCATTTGGAGAGCTGGCAGCGACTACCGAAGGAACAAGAGAGATGGTTCACTCTCACAACGCTCCCCATTCTGTTCCTAGCTGTCATTTCCTCTCATTAGTAGGATCGGGAAACAAAATCTTGACGATGTGCCCTCACACAGATGGATAGATGTTCGTCTGTGGTCCCGTAGTCTTTAATGGTCCGAAATACAACTAGCAAATTAGCTCTTGCACAAATATGTGGAATACAGCTAACACAGTGTAAAATTAAATTAACATTTTGTGTTTTAAGCTTAATTTTAAAAGCGATTTGAATTTATGTGAAGCTCTTAAAACATAGTAACATTTCCAAACATGTTTTGCAGCAGTTTTATCAAATACGAGCGGCTAGAAGTTGCTGCCTCACAGCACCAGGGATACGGGTGCGATCCTGACCACTGGTGCTGTCTGTGTGTGGAGTTTGCACGTTCTCCCTGTGACCCCGTGGGTTTCCACCGGGTGCTCCGTTTTTTAGTTTATTATTGTGTGCTATCCAGTCAGTGGAAAGACTATGCCATTACAACCAAGTCGTCCACAGTGTACAGATATAGGATAAGGAGAGTAACGTTTAGTGCAATGTAAAGTCTGACTAAAATGGTCCAAGGGTCTCCAGTGAGGTAGATGGTAGGTGAGGGCTGCTCTCCTGCTGGTGATGAAACAGTTCACATGCCTGATAACAGCTGGTTTGTAGGTAATTGATCTCTGTAAAATTGTCCATAGTCTGTGGAGAGTGGATGAGAAAGAGGGATAACATAGCACTAGTGTGAACGGTTGATCGATGGCTGGCATGGACTCAGTGGGTCGAAGGGCCTGTTTCCAAGCTGTATCTCTAAACTAAATTAAGCTAAATGTGTAGAAACCTGTACCACACAAACCTGTAAACCTGAGAGGACACGAGTGCTGGAGTAACTTAGCAGGTCACGCAGCATGTCAGAAGAACATGGATAGGTGATGAAAATGCTGGAGAAACTCAGAGGGTGAGGCAGCATCTACGGAGATAAGGAATAGGCGACGTTTTGGGTTTCAGACTAAAGAAGGGTCTCGACCCGAAACGTCACCCATTCCTTCTCTCCATAGATGCTGCCTCACCCTCTGAGTTTCTCCAGCATTTTTGTCTACCTTTGATTTTTCCAGCATCTGCAGTTCTTTCTTAAACATGGATAGGTGATGTGTCAGGTTGGGATCTTTCTTTAGGCATAAACTCTAACTCTGTCCTTCCTGATCTGCCTTTGAACGGGATGGGTAGATTAATAGTGATCTTATTTGACACTCAAAATCTCAATCTGCTCCAATGCTAAAGGTGTTTATAATATCAAACTTGGAGCTAGTCCCTGGGTTTGCAGCTGAAGGTTGATAAAGGCCGATCAGAATATGTGCCTGGGTTGTTGATGGAAGCAATTCAACAGCATTACATTTTTAAGAGTGTTTAATTGTCATATGTACCGACAATGGAACAATGAAATTATTACTTGTAGCGGCCTAACAAGCCTGTAAACATAATACTCATAGATTAAATATGGTAAACAAAAATCAAAAATAACATCTGAAATACTTGTTCCAAAAAAATCCCCAAAGTTATTGGAGCAAATAAGGTCAGTCCTTATTATATCATAGTTGCTGAGGTTAGTGTTGTGCAGTGTTCAATAGCTTGAGATAGTCCAGATACGACCTTGGTAATGCCATCGAAAAGGCCAAAAGGGACTTCTGCTCTAAGCTGGAGGATGAGGCAACTGTGGCAGGGCTTGAATGCCATCACAAGGCGAAATCAGGAGGCAGCTCAAACGACAGCGAAGCATCACTCCCTGACGAGCTCGATGCATTCTACGCACGGTTCGATAGGGAGAACACTGATGTGCCTGCCCGAGCCCCCATTCACCCTGATGTTGTTACAGTCACAGTCACAGAGGCCGACGTCAGAAGATCCTTCTGGGGGGTGAACCCTTGAAAAGCGCCTGGACCTGATGTTATGCCCGGTCGAGTTCTCAAGACCTGTGCAGACCTGCAAACACTTACGTCAGGCTGTTGTTTACAGACTACAGCTCAGCGTTTAATACCATCATCCCTTCCAAGCTGGTTACAAAGCTCACGGAACTGGGCCTCTGCACATCCCTCTGCAATTGAATCCTTGACTTCCTCATCCACAGACCACTTCATCCTCTATAACAATTAGTACGGGAGCACCTCAAGGCTGCGTGCTCAGCCCCCTGCTGTACTCACTCTATACCCATGACTGCGTAGCCGGTCATAGTGCGAACTCCATCATCAAGTTTGCCGACGACACCACTGTGGTTGGACGAATCACAGATGGGGACGAGTAAGAGTACAGAAGTGAGATTGACCGACTGACCAAATGGTGCCAGCACAACAACCTGGCTCTCAACATCAATAAGACAAAGGAACTGATTGTTGACTTTGGTAGGGGAAGGATGAGGACCCACAATCCTGTTCACATCAATGGGACGATGGTGGAGAGGGTCAATAACTTCAAATTCCTGGGCGTGCATATCTCCGAAGATCTTTCCTGGACCCAGCACACCGATGCAATTATAAAGAAGGCACATCAGCGACTCTACTTCCTGAGAAGATTCTGGAGATTCGGCATGTCGAAGAGGATTCTCCTAAACTTCTACAGGTGCACGGCAGAGGTGCATGCTTACTGGTTGCATCGTGGCCTGGTTCGGCAAATTGAACGGCCAGGAGCGAAAAAGACTACAGAAAGTTGTGACCACTGCCCAGTCCATCACCGGCTTTGACCTCCCTTCCATCAGAGGAATTCATCATAGTCGCTGCCTCAAAAAGGCAGCCAAAATCATCAGGGAACCACAACATCCTGGCCACACACTCATTTCACCATTGCCACCAGGAAGAAGGTACAGGAGCCGGAAAACTGTAACGTCCAGGTTCAGGAACAGCCTCTTCCCTACAGCCATCAGGCTATTAAACACAACAACGAATAAGTGACAATTGATTCGACTAATAACACTTGGAGCCCCCCTCCTTGCATGATACCATCACAATTCTCTTCACCCATATTTACATTCAAATGTTTCTGCTTATCAAGGCAAATATGAATGTTGACAGTGGCCTTGTAAATTATTTTAAGATGTCAGGTTCTTTGCGTTCAAGGTCACAAGGCGTTTTTAGCGATTTCTATCACTTTGGATTGCTGAGTTCCCCACTTAACCAAACATTAAATTCCTCACTAACTTTTACGATTTAAAAAAATGTATGCTATGATTTTTAATCTGCCATAATAATTCAATAGCTTGGAAAAAAACAAACATAAAATGTAACTCAGCAGGTCAGGCAACATCGCTGGAGAACACAGGTCGGTGATGTTTCCCGTCAGGACCCTCCTTCTGACTCCACAAAAGGACATAAAGTGCTGGAGTAACTCAGCAGGTCGGGGCACTTTTACAACCCCAAATATCACGTATCCATGTTCTCTAGAATGGCTGCCTGACCCACTGAGTTACTCCAGCACTTTATTATCTTTTCTTTTAAACCAGCATCTGCAATTCCTTATGTGTAAATTCTGTAGCATGGAACTGCTTTGCAAAAAGATTTAGCACGACTGGTTCCTGAAGATCCATTCCCCTTTGTGATGTATTTTTATTGTGTGAATGTTCTCCCAGGTTATGCACAGTCTGCCCCCCCCCCCCTGTGCCTTGTAATCTAAGCACTTCCTAAATCGAATTATTGTCTCTTGAGAAACAGAGGACATAGGTTTAAGGTGAAGGGGGAAAGATTTAGTAAGAACCTGAGGGGAAACCTTTTTTACATAAAGGGTGGTGGGTGTATGGAACGAGCTGGCAGAGGAGGTGATTAAGGCAGGTACCATAACAGCATTTATAGCAACTAGCAATAGGTACTATCACAACGTTTAAGAAACATTTGGGCAGGTACATGGATAGGGTAGGTTCAGAGGGATATGGGGCAAACGCCGGCAGGTTGGACTAGTGTGGATGTGACATGTTGGCCAGTGTGGGAAAGTTGGGCTGAAGGGCCCTTTTCCACGCTGCATGACTCTATGGCTTTGCTAGCATGACCTTTAAGTTGCTTTGAGTATGTTGGCCTTTGATTCCAGCTCACCCACTATCTAATAATCAAACTAGGAGGCCTGACTATCCAGGAAATACTTGAGATTTGGCTCATAAACTCTCTGCTTGTCTGGCTTTGAGCATAATGAGGAAGCTGAGAGCTTCATTGTGGTCTTGTTGAGGCCAAGTCACAGCTTGAAGTCATTCTGTTGATGCCTATTCAATGGAGGTCCGGATAATGCAGCAAGACCTTTAGTCAATATGGGGCAGGGACATGTGTTGCTCTCAGCACCTGCCCTTTTAAAAGGAAAGGAAAGAACATATTCCACTTACAGTAGTTTAGTTTCCAGTCAGCGGAAATATTATACATGGTTACAATCGGGCAGTCCAGAGTGTACAGATACAGGATATTGGTAATAACATTTAGCGCAAGATAAAGTCCAGTAAAATCTGATTAGAGATAGTTTGAAGGTCTCCAACGAGGTAGATGGGAGGTCAGGACCGCTCTTTAGTTGGTGACAGGATGGTTCAGTTGCCTGATGTCAGCTGGGAAGTAACTATCCCTGAATCTGGTGATGTGTGTTTCCAAACTTCTGTACATCCTGCCTGATTGACGGCTGTGGAGGCCAAGACATTTGGAAGGGTGTCAATGATTATGGGGGGAAAAAGGTGGGAAAAGGAGGTTGATAGGGGAAAATAAATCAGCCATGAGTGAATGGTGGAGTAGACTCAATGGGCCGAATGGCTTAACTCTGCTCAAATATCTTATGATCTTATGGTTATGGTATAAGTGTAGTGGGACCATATTGCAAACCAATTCTGCAAATTATCAGAAAACTGGGCTTGTTGTGATATGTTTAACCCATGTGCTGGGGAAGCAGGTTCATAAAAAAAAATGGCCAACTTTGAGAAGGTGACCCAAAGGTCATGATAAGGGAGGCAATAAATAAATTCAGTAAGTGTTTAGATTACAAGGCAGTGATAGTCAGAGTTAAACTAAAAATAGGAGGTAGTAAACCAGGTTGAGGGCAATAAAATTGATCATGAGATAAAACAAGAGACTTTATTGCAACCATTGTTCAGACAAATGGGAGAATGGTTTTCTAAGTAAAGGGCCTGTCCCACTTTCACGACCTAATTCACGACCTCTGCCGAGTTTGCCCTTGACTCATACTCGCAGCATGGTCGTCACAAGGTCGTAGGAGGTCGTAGGTAGGTCGTAGGTAGGCCGTGATGCTAGTCGTAGGTACTCGAGGCATCAACTAGGTCGGGGCGTTTTTCTAGCATGATGAAAAATGACCACGAGTAAAAAAGGTCGTGAATTAGGGCGTGAAAGTGGGACAGGCCCTTAACAGGGAACATAAAGGTTAAAGGTAACTCCAGCAGAGAAGAACAAGGCTGGAAGACTTTCGATTTTAGGGATACAGTGTGGAAAAGGTGCTTTGGCACAGCAAGTCCACGCCGGCCAATGATCACCCCTTACACTAGTTCGATCCTGCACATTAAAGACAATTTACGGAAGCCATTTACCTACTAACTTGTACATCTATGGAGTGTGGGAGGAAACCAGAGCACCCGGAGAAAAACCTGAAGGGTCTCGACCGAAACGTTGCCTATTTCCTTCGCTCCATAGATGCTGCCTCACCTGCTGCGTTTCTCCAGCATTTTTCACTACCTTCGATTTTCCAGCATCTGCAGTTCCTTCTTATTGATGTTTAAGATGCTGCCTGACTTGCTGAGTTACTCCAGCACTTTGTCTAAAGAAGGATCCCGACCCAAAACGCTACCTATCCCTGCTCTCCAGAGATGCTGCATGACCCATTGAGTTACACCTGCACTTTGTGTCTTTTTATGATAAACCGGCACCTGCAGTTCCTCGTTTGTTCACCAACATGACTGTTCTGTGACCGTGAAAGCACAGATTCGAGGGGCTAAAAGCATCTCAGTTGTCTTTTGAGTAGTTATGATTTTGCAGCAGAAAACATGCTCGTATATTTGTGTTGAATTTTACATTAAAAATAACCCGCGGCTTTGTTTGTGCAAATGAAATGACCATCCAAACTTAATGTGCAAACGATAGTCAGATAGTGATTGATCTGTGCTTTTATTCCGGTTGAGGGCGAGGAGCATAGTTTGTGGAGGAATGTTAAGCTGTGATATGTGGAGTCAGCAACACCAGTGCCTTGTACAGGTGTGGCCCAGGTTAAATGAAGGGCAGCACTCTCTCTGTCACTTAATAATTCTGGTTCGACCAGATGAGACCAAGCATAGACTCGGAGACCCTTTCACCGAATGTTTGCGCCCGGTACGCCAAGGCCAACCGATCTCCATCCATTTTAACTCATCTTCCCATTCCCTCTTCGACCTTCCTGTTCTGGGCCTCCTCCATTGTCAGAGTTTGCCCGTTCTCCCTGTGACCACAGTGGGTTTCCTCTGGCTTCCTCCTGCATCCCAAAGACGTGCAGGTTTGTAGGTTAATTGGCTTCTGTAAATTGTCGCTAGTGTGTTGGATAGAACTAGTGTATGGGTGCAAGCCATGGGCTGAAGGGCCTAGTTCTATGCTGTATCACTAAACTGGAAACTAGCCTGAAGTAAGGCCACACGCAAACTGGAGGAACGGCACTTCGTATTCCGCTAGGGTAGCTTACAATTTTAGGTAACCTCTCACACCCCCGTCCCCCCTATTTTCCCCACCCCTCCTCCCCTTTCTCTTCCACACCTTCTCCCTTTATTCCAACCCCTGTCCCCCTCATCTGTGTTCCACCTGGACTCTCATCTATTTCTCCCCTCCCCCTCCTCCAACGTTCCTTCCTCAGGCTTCACAGTTTGCAACGCTTCAATACATTTGTCCACACCTATTTTAATCTCTGGCCTTTGTTCCAGCTATCTGCGTATGAACCTCCCCCCCCCCCCCCCCCCCCCCCCACACACCTGTATCTACCAATAACCTGCCAGGCTTTGTCCTGCCTCTCCCTCTCTCTCTCTAAATCTCCTCTGCACTCTTTCCAGCTTGACAACATCTTTCCTACAACATGGTGACCAAAATTAAACCCTATATTCTAAATGTGGCTTCGCCAATGTCTTGTCCTCAGACATGGGGATTCCAAATTCCATACCGTGCACTCGGGCTAAAGCATAGAGCAGATGTAGCAGATTAATGGACTGAGTTGCTCCAGCAACATTGCTGAATATTGGACACATTCAGAATAATGTGTTCAGCATTAGGTCATTCTGTTATAGGAAAATGGTGTTAAGCTGGAAAGGGTGCTGAGAATATTTACAAGGATGTTGCCAGGACTCGAGGTGCTGAGATATAAGGACAGATGGAGTAGTCTAGGACTTTATTCATAAGATCATGTGATGGGAGTAGGCCATTCGGCTCATCAGGTCGACTCTGCCATTCAATCATGGCTGATCTGTCTATCAAGAAGCTATCTATCTCTGTCTTAAATACAATATATCCACTGACTTGGCCTCCACAGACTTCTGTGGCAAAGAATTCCATAGATTCACCACCCTCAGACTGAAGGAATTCCTCCTCATCTCCTTCCTAAAAGAACGCCCTTTAATTCTGAGGCTACTATCTCTAGTCCTAGACTCTCCCATTAGTGGAAACATCCGCTCCACATTCACTATCCAAGCCTTCCACTATTCTGTATGTTTCAATGTCCTCCTTCATTCTTCTAAACTCCAGTGAGTACAGGCCCAGTGCTGTTAAACGCTCATCATATCTTAACCTACTAATTCCTGGGATAATTCTTGTAAACCTCCTCTGGACCCTCTCCAGAGCCAGGACATCCTTCCTCAGATACGGTGCCCAAAATTGCTCACAATATTCCAAATGCGGCCTTACCTGCACCCTATAGAGCCTCAACATTACATCCCTGTTTTTGTACACAAGCACTTGGAGCACAGGAGGCTATGGAATAATCTTGAGCGGTGTGAAAGGAATGGGAGGACGAGATCATGAGGGAAAGAGATAAGGTAAATGCACATTTTACCCAGAGAAGGGACATCATGATCCAGAGAGCATAGGTTTAAGGTGAGGGGGGATAGAATTAATAGGTACATGAGGGGCATCATTTTTTTTCCACAAAGTGTGGTGGGTATATGGAATGGGCTGCCAGAGGAGGTAGCTAAGGCAGGTACTATCACAATGTTTAAAAATAAAATGTATGGGCAAATATCTGGATAGGATCAAATATCTGGATAGGATCAGTTTAGGGGGATATAAGTCAAACACAAGCAGGTGGGGCTAGGACAGACGGTTGGTTGGCATGGGAAAGTTGGGCCAAGAAGGGCCTGTTTCCACACTGTATGACTCTGACTCAATGCCAATATCAATTTGTGTTCTACACAAGGTTCCAGCATCTGCAGTTCCTCGTGTTGATGGAAACCATGATATTTTCTGTTGGTGTTCAGAGCCCAGTGAGTTGTGTGCTTAAAGTTGGGTGATTCTGAAACTTTCAGAATCAAAAGGAAGAAATGGGGAGGGAAATGACTTGTTTTGTGCCTTACTTGGTAAAGAAAGCTTCTTGTACTGATTCTGGTAAAGTGAGCAGATTGGACAAGCTAAATTTGTGCGTTTTATGATCGGCCTGTATCACATTTGGAGTTTTCAAAATCACGATCCTCCTTCTGATGTAAGTGTCTCATCCAAACGTTGTGGTTGACTGACTGAGCCAACAAGCCCAGCAAACAGCAACCGAGAATGAATCCAGAAAGGATGGATTATTTTAACATTTTATTAACAGGGGTACAAGATCTTGAAGGGCATCAATAAAGTGAACACTCAATCTTTTCTCAGAGGTAGAGGATTCTAAAAATAGAGGGCATAGGCTTAAGGTGAGAAGGGAGAGAATTAAGAGGGACCCCAAGCAACTTTTTCCGTTCGGAGGGTAGTGCTTGTCTGGAATGAACTGCCAGAGGAAGCTGTAGAGCAGATATAAGGGAAAAAAACCTCCAAGTGCTGGAGGAACTCAACGGATTAGGTAATATCTGTGGAGGGAATGGATAGACAAGGCTTCAGGTCTGGACCCTTCTTCAGGCTGATCGTGGGGTGGGGTGGAAGAAGAAAGCTGGAAAACAAAAAGAGGTGGGGGCAGAAAACTGCGTGGCGAGTGATGGGTGGATGCAGGTTGAGGAGGTGCGGACAAAGGCCGGGTTTGTCTGCTTGGTCGTGATGTTCACTATTCGCCAGTCCTTACCTAAAATTGGAGAACTCAATGTTCATACGGAAGAGAGACACAAAGTGCTAGGGTAACTCGACGGATCAGGCAGCATCTCTGGAGAAAAAGGATGGGTGACGCTTCGGGTCGGACTTCATACAATTGTGACTTTGAAAGGACATTTCGACAGATATACGGATATGAAGGGTTTACTGGGATATGGGGCCAAATGCAGGTGAATAGGACCAGCCCAATTTGCCAACTTGGTCAGCATGGACAAAGTGGGCCGAAGGGCCTGTTTCCGTGCCGTACAGCTCTACCACTCTAAAACTTGCACCTTCCATCAGTCATAGGCCCTCCAATACTGCCTGTATCCTAGCCTGCTCCCATCCTGTTTGTTCATGACGCCTGTACTTGCTGATTTACGATGGTGTCTGGTCTGACCGGTTCACGTGAACGCTTCACCAGAGTTTCCAAATCTCTTTGCACGGTCTTGCCACTCCCTGTTCCTAACCTCTGCAGCCCTGCAACACTGAGGTACGAGGTCATTGCCAAACCTGTTTGTCAGCTTGGCCGTGATGTTCACCATTCGCCAGTCTTTACTTTATTTTACACATCAGAGATACAGTGCAGAAACAGGCCATTCGGCCCACTGGGTCCATACTGACCAGCGATCCCTGTACACAAGCACTATCCTACGCACTAGAGGCAATTTACAATTTACAGAATCCAGTTAACCTACAAACCTGTATGATTCTGAAGTATGGGAGGAAACAGGAGCGCCCGGAGAAAGGCCAGATGGTCACGGGAGAACGATCAAACTCCGTACGGACAGCACCCAGGTCCCTGGCGCTAAAAGGCAACAGCTCTACCACTGCATCACTTGGGGCAATTTTACAGAGACCAATTAACCTACAAACCTGCATGTCTTTGGGATGTTTTGCATGCTGTATCTCTAAAGTCTAGTGGATGAGACAGTGGGAAAACAGAGAACTGGTGTGAACGGGAGGTCGATGGTCTGCATGGACTCAGTGGGCCGAAGGGCCTGTTCTGCGCTGTATCTCTAAGCTAAACCAGGGCTGACAGAGTGTGTGACAGGTAGTGTTCCTCACAGGGCAGCAGCTTGAAGCAATCTCGCACCAACTCCCAGAATGTCAGCAGCAGTTATCCTCACTGAAGCGCCCAGACGTGAAATAATTTAAAAAGAAAATTGCCAATTACTGTGCTCTGACAAAGGTCTGTGGCTGCCACCCAGGTAATACTTCTCTCTTTCATCAATTTGTTTTCCTCCTTCATATTTTTTTTCACTCCCAAGCCCGACTCTCAGCTGTAATTTCCCTCCCACACTAATCCTAAATGTCCACGATGCTTTTAATTTCAAAAATAACCTTTATTCATTGTAAACATATTTCCTGACAAAGACTGCACAAAAACTCTTCAGACATTCTCTATACATTCATTAGTGTTGTACCAATCTTTGAACAACACAAAACACCTTTGCCACCCATGTGGCCTCCTGGGGTGATATCCCTTCCCTTATTTAAGGGGTGTCTCCACCAGATTCAACCCTTCAGTGTCCAGCAGCTGAAGGACCCTACTCTGTAGTCCTCCCCAACGGAACCTTGCCGTTGGCTGCACCGAGCTTCAGTGACTCCCATATCCGTCTAAACCTATCCTATCCATGTACCTGTCCAACTGTTTCTTAATCATTGTGATAGTACCTGCCTTAGCTACCTCCTCTGCCAACTCATTCCATATACCCACCATCCTCTGAGTGAAGACGTTACCCCTTGGGTTGCTATTAAATATTTCTCCTCACTCCTTAAACCTATGTCCTCTGGCTCTTGATTCCTCTACTCAAGGTGGGGGGAGACTCCCTTTCTCTGGGCAAGAGACTGTGCGTTTACTTGATCTATCTCCCTCATGATTTTGTACACAACTATAAGATCACCCCTCAGCCTCCTGCGCGCCAAGGAGTAAAGTCCTAGCTTGCCCAACCTCTCCTTGTAGCTCAAGCCCCTCGAGTCCTGGCAACATCCTCTCTGCACCCTTTCCAGCTTGACAACATTTTTCCTATAACGGCGACATTGGGATTACTAGTTTGTGGAAACCTCTCTTTCTTTATGCTCAACTAAACGTCAACAATTCACAGTGCTGGCTTAACAAGAGGAAAGGACAAAAGGAAAGGGCCACAAGCCTTTATTTTGGAGAGTTTAGTTGAGAGATACAGCGTGGAACAGCGCGGAAACTGGCCCTTCAGCCCACCAAGGATGCGCCGACCAGCGATCCCCGCACAATAACGCTATCCTGCACATGCTACGGACAACTTACATTTACACCGACTATACAAACCCAAGCCAATTAGCCATAAACTTATACGTCTTTGGAGTGCGGGAGGAAACCGAAGATCTCGGAGAAAACCCACGCGGTCATGGGGGGAATGTACAAACTCCATACAGACAGCACCCGTAGTCTGGATCGAACCCCATCTCTGGCACTGCAAGCACTGCAAGGCAGCAAATCTACCACTGCGTTACCATGCCGCCCTTAAAGGTACATGGATAGAGAAAGGTCGGAGAGCATAGAACAGTACAGGACAGGCCCTTTGGCCCACAATGTCCGTGCCTAACACAATGCCAAGATAAACAAATCTCCTCTGCCTACACATGATCCATATTCCTTTATTTCTTTATTCCCCGCGTATCCGCCTGTCTGTCTAAAATACTCTAAAATGCCACTAGCGCTGTTTTTCCCCGATGAACGATATAATACTCTATGTTGCAGGGATGAGCTACGAGGAATTCAATGACCCTTTTTATTTGTGCTGATTGATTAAACAAATTACACATGGAAATAGGCCCTTCGGCTCACTGACCATTGATAACTCATTCACACCAGTTGTATGTTATCCCACTTTCTCATCCATTCTGTAACTGAGCCATTCTATCAACAATGGAGAGTGACCCTGAGCTACTAACTTCATTAGAGACCATCAGACAATCTTTATTGGACTTTACTGGACTTTAGCTTGCACTGTACGTTTTTCCTTTATTGTGTATATGTATATGTACTGTGAATGGCATGATTGTAGTCATGTATTGTCTTTCCGCTGACTGGTTAGCACGCAACAAAAGCTTTTCACTGCACCTCAGTGGCAAATAAACTAAATGACACAATAGGGTGCAATTTTACAGAGAGCCGATTAACCTTCAAACCCTGCACATCTTTGGGATGTGAGAGGAAACCGGAGCACCCGGGGGAAATCCATGTGGTCAACACACACACATGCACGCACGCACATGCGTACACACACACACACACACACACACACACACACACACACACACACACACACACACACACACACACATCAAACTGGGTCTCTGGCGCTGTCACCACACTTCTTCTGCATCAATACAAGGAAACATTCAGATAGCTATGGCAGATACAGCCCTGGGCTATGGATTTCTTCCATTCTGTATTGTAGGTAATGTAATATTAACACTGAGCAATGTTCATCAGAGACTTTGCAGCAGAATGCATCTGTAAAATATTAAATCAGGAGCTGAGACAACTGATCTAATGTGATTAGAATAATGCCCCACAAATGTCTCACAGCACAGCTGTCAGCTGGTTCACTCTTTGATCCAACAACTAATCATTTTTATTTTACACCTTTGATAAACTCTGAGACTCTTCGACAGCAGAGGTGTGGATTTAGACAGACTGATGTGAAATTAAACATTTTAACTTGCATATCAGACCTGTCAAAATGATTTTGTTGGATCGGTGTTGAAGGTTTGCCAGCTGATTCTGAGATTGGCAGCTAGTCTGTTGAAAAGGTGCAAGAATCATGTCCAATCTTTGCCAACAGTGTATGTGGTTTATTCACCTTTGCAGGTGCGTGGAGTATAAAACCATGAGGGGAGAAGACCTTGCTCCCTGGAGGGCAGGAGGCTGAGGGGTGATGTGATGTAGGTGTCTTTCCTCTCTATCAGATCCCCCAATGTTTAAAACAAAACGGTTGTTTTTGCAATACATTTTTAAAAGATTCTTCTGAAAAACAGAAGGTGCTGGGGAAACTCAGCGGGACAGGCAGCATCTCAGGAAAATGTAGATAGGTGACGTTTCTGGTCGGGACCCTTCTTCAGACTGATTGGATTTGGGAGAGAAAGCTAGAAGAGAGGTTGGAGCAGGACAAAGCCTGGCAAGTGATTAGGGAGACCCATTCAGTGGGCCAGGCAGCATCGAGTCACAACCCTTCCTCACACTAAAGGAAGAGCCTGTTATGTACTGAAGTTTAAAGAAGGGTCCTGACCTGAAAGATCATCTATTCATGTTCTCCAGAGGTGCTGCCTGATCTGCTGAGTTACTCCAGCACTTTGTGTCTTTTGTAAACCAGCTTCTGCAGTTCTTTGTCTCTGGTCTTTTTCTTCTCCTGAATCTTGACATTTTAGTTTCGACATACAGCGTGGAAACAGGCCATTCGGCCCACTGAGTCCATGCCGACCATCGTCACCCGTTCACACTAGTTCTATGTTATCCCACTTTCTCATCCCTACATACTAGGGGGCAATTTAAAGAGGGCTAATTAACTTACAAAATCCAAACGCCTTTGAGATGTGGGAGGAAGCCGGATCACCCAGAGGAAACCCATGTGGTCACAGAGTGAAAATGCAAACTTCCCATACAGCACCCAAGGTCAGGATCGAACCCGGGTCTCTGGTGCGTTGAGGCAGCGCTCTACAGGTTCCATCACTGCGCCGCCCTTGAGTCTGAAACCAGGTCTCAACATAAAATGTCACCTATTGTAATCTTTTTATATATACATTGAAAGAACTTTTTTATTTCCTATTTAAACAGTTTTTTAACTAGGAAATAGAAAAAGCTTTCAACTTATTTATTTTTTATTTTTGTGAGGTTGCAGCTACCCTAAACAAATACTTATATATTTTTTAAAGTTGAAAGAACACGACATGATATTAAAGGAACTACTAATTTTGGAATTTTGAGGAAAATACCAAGTACGGGAGAAATTGAGTGGGTCAGGCAGCATCCGTGGAGAGGGTGGACAGGCGACATTTTGGTTCTGGACGTTTCTTCAGATTGGATGAGTGCAGTTGGTTATTCAGGACAAACATTTGAAGAGGGAAACATAACCCGATCTAGAGAGGTTGTTATACATCCACATTAAGGATTGCTGGATGGATCGCAGTGACTGGGGGGGGTTCAGAAGTAGTTGCTTCTAATCCTAACGTCCCGGATGGGACTACCACACTATGGTCCTGAGGCCCATAACAACAGACCATCCCCAATAGAAAGTTCAATGCTGGCCTCTGTGGGACGAGCAGCAAGAATAAGCCTGAAGCTAGTTTGAAAAACAAGTGAGGTGGCGCAGTGGTAGAGTTGTTGTTTTACAGTGCCAGAGACCCGGGTTCGAACCTGACCTCGGGTGCTGTCTGCGCAGAGTTTGTATGTTCTCCCTATGACTGTGTGGGTTTTCTCCTGTCTCCTCCCACACTCCAAAGACGTGCAGGTTTGTAGGTTAATTGGCTTCCCTTTAATTGTCCCTAGTGTGTAATATAATGCTAGTGTACGGGGTGATCGCTGGTCGGCATAGACTCTGTGGGGGGAAGGGCCTGTTTCCGTGCTGTATCGCTGATGTAAAGTCTAAAGTGTCTCTAAATTCTCCTTTTACAGAACCAAAGATAATTGCCGCAGGTAGTCTGTGTGTGAGAAGAACTGGTTATTGTTTCATGTGTCGGCTCCTGGCCAGAAGCAATTTCACATTTTAAAAAAACAGCTCATCTTTTCCATGGCTTCAATATTTCCTGCCCTTTCCAGCTTTCCAGGATTATGCTCTTTTTGTAAACTTAGTTCAGTGGTGTAATGCTGCCATCTATTGATGATGACTAGTCTAGCTACTAAAAATAAAACTAAAAGGAAAAAAGACATAAAATGCTGGAGTAACAACTGGTCAGGCAACATAAGAGCAGAATTAGACCATTTGCCCCATTGAGTCCGCTCAGACATTCGATCACAGCTGATCTTTATCTCCCTCTCAACCCCATTCTCCTGCCTTCTCCCCATAACCCCTGACACCCTTACTAAACAAGAACCTGTCAATCTATAGTATCCATATCTATATCCTTAAAACCAGGGCCGGCCTTAGGAGGTGCGGGGCCCAATTGGGAACAAATTTCATAGAAATATAAATATATAATTATAAATGAGTCATATTCAGGCACGTGTCGTGAGTAATATGACAGTCACTCGGCTTTAAAAAAATCTTAAACCGTGCATGCGCAGATTGTTTTCCTCTCCATAAAAGTAAAAAATAAAAATAAATAAAGTAACAATTCAATTTGCCCAAGACTTCCAAATCTCCTTCTTTCTGAATTATTGAATGGGTGGGCGGTGGAGGGTGTCGGCAGGTGGAAAGATGGTGGGAAAAACGGGAGCACACCGGGACAAGTTGAATCAGTTGTCATCTTATTGAATGACAATACTAGTTCAAGGGACCAATTGGGGGGGAGAGTTCCTTTCACAGCATGTGGAGAGTCTAGCCAGGGGTAAAGTTGCGGGGAGGGCAGGAGCATTAAGAAGGAGGGGGTCAGGGTTCATGCCAGTAACCCACTCACTCACCGCTGCCGGGGCGCTCTGGGGCGTGGAGCCACCGCATTGTGGCCGGGGAGGGAAGCAGCTCGGGTGGCTGCGAGCTGCTGCCGGACCTCAGCACCTTCTGCCGGCCCGCTCTCCGTCTGAACAGTGAGGGGACCAGCTCAAGAGCAAAGATCATAGAGCGGAGTGGGTCAGCGGGTGATGGATAACAGGACAGCGGTCGGTGGAGGTTATTCCTGTGTCAGTGCGAACAAGGGATCAATTGAGGTTACTCGCACTGACATATGGAGTCAGCTCCACCGCCCGCTGTCCTGTTATCCATCGACCGCTGACCCGCTCTTGAGCTGGATGCTGGCATGATCCCCGGCCCCCTCCTTCTCAACGCTCCTGCCCTCCCCGCAACTTTGCCCCTGGCCAGACTCCCCACACGCTGTGAAAGGAACTCTCCCCCCCCCCCCACACTGTCCTTTTACTTTACAACCCCTTCCCATCAGCTGCCAACAATGAGGGATAGACTTGGCTATCCCCTAGTGCAGCAACGGGATGCAAGCAGAAGCCTCCACGTGGCGCATCCCGGGCAATGCTGACGACGGGAACTGCACCACAGTGACTGACTGAAGTAGCCAATTCTGCAACCACCGACCGTCAGCCGTCACTGACCGCCCGGGAAGACATGATATAGAAGATGGCCGGACACGAGGAAAATGAAGTACAGCAACATCGTTCTTGATGTTGCTGTACTGTGGGATAACAAAGTATATCTTTCTTGGCTAACAATCTAACCTTCGGCCTCCAAGATGCAGGTACATTTTCTAGCAATGTTACAATATTCTGAGATTTAAAAAATCAAGTCTGCAATTTATCCCATCAGATAAAGCATAAAAAGAAGTTTAATTAGACACCTAATTCACTTTCATATCTTCAGCATTAAAAACTATATGGCCATTTTCATATTCGGAAATTAGCATGTTGTTCCCTATTGCTTTTCCATTGACTTAACACAAAAGCTGTGATTGAGGACAGTCAAAAGCCCATAACTTTCTTAAAAATTAAGAGAACTGAATGAAATTTTCAGTTATTATAGATTCCGAAGCATTTCGGAAACCAATATAAAACATCTTACTTGGATGACCTGAAATTAAAAGCATTAATTAGTTAGTTACCTATATGTAGCTAATTACAAAATTGACCGTTGTGACGGATCCCCCAAACACCATAGTAATAAACACCCAGACTGCCTAGAAAATTAAAAAAATGTGATATTCTCAAGATCAGACTTTAGTATTATTGTATTATATGCTATGTCCATAACAGATAGGTAAATAAATTACAATTCTAGCAAATATACCGTCTTTATGGAGAAGATCAGTAGCTGGCGTACATTTGATAAGGCTGAATTATGTTAAATATATAAGAAAAGCTTATATTTAGTCTCAAATCAGGCTATTTTCTTCAGTAGATTCATATAGAAGGCAAGTCTAGGCTTGCCTCAGGTTGCTGTGTATTGAGATATGAATGACTAACATTTGTCTACCATATGACGAGAGAGGAAGTTAGATTAGGCAGAGAAGGGGAAGCACTCAGACCCAACATGTAGGGGGAAAAGAAGAAAAAAATAATAAACAGAGAATAAGAGGTGGTGGGTTTCCAGGGCAAAAATCAAAAGGGACCACTTGTCAATCATAAATTGTATATAAGGGGTTAAGAGTGTTGTAAAAACAAGCCTGAAGGCTTTGTGTCTCTATGCAAGGAGCATTCGTAATAAGGGTGAATGTGCAGATAAGGGTAAAAACAGTTATAATGGGTGACTTCAATCTACATATAGATTGGGTGAATCAAATGGGCAGGGGTGGCCTGAGGAGAGAGGATTTCTTGGAATGTCTGCGGGATAGTTTTCTAAACCAACATGTATTAGAGGAACCAACGAGAGAGCAGGCTATTCTTCTAGACTGGGTATTGAGTAATGAGGAAGGGTTAGTTAACAGTCTTGTTGTGCGGGGCCCCTTGGGCAAGAGTGACCATAAATATGGTTGAGTTCTTTCATTAGGATGGAGAGTGACATAATTAAGTCAGAAACAAAGGGTTCTGAACTTAAATAAAGGTAACTTTGAAGGTATGAGAATTGAATTGGCCAAGATAGACTGGCAAGTGATTCTTAAAAAGGGTTGACAGTGGATGTGCAATGGAAGGTATTTAAAGACTGCATGGATGAACTACAACAATTGTTCATCCCAATTTGGCAAAATAATAAATCGGGGCAGGTACTGCATCCCATGGATAACAAGGGAAATCAGGGATAGTATAAAAACAAAAGATGAAGCATACAAATTAGCCAGAAAAAGCAGCCTACCAGAGGACTGGGAGAAATTCAGAGTTCAGCAGAGGAGGACAAAGGGCTTAATTAGGAAAAGGAAAATGGTTATGAAAGAAAACTGGCAGGGAACATAAAAAACTGACTGCAAAAAGTTTTATAGATAATGTGAAGAGAGAAAGAGATTAGTTAAAACAAATGTAGGTCCCCTTGCAGTCAGAAACAGATGTGAATTGATCATGGGGAACAAGGACATGGCAGACCAATTGAATAACTACTTTGGTTCTGTCTTCAATAAGGAAGACATAAATACTCTGCCAGAAATAGCAGGGGACCGGGGTCAAATAAGGTGGAGGAAATGAGTGAAATCCAGATTAGCGAGAAGTGGTGTTGGGTAAATTGAATGGATTAAAGGTCGATAAAAATTGCCCCAGGGCCAGATAGTAGATAATATTAAGAGGGGATTTATAGGGGGAGATTAGATAATAGTAAAAGGTAGTTGTTTCTGCCTCTTTTTTTATCCTCTTCTTTTTTTTTTTTCTTTGTTCCTTTTTCTTCATCTTTTTTTTTTCTGTTCCTTTTTTTCTTTTCTTTTCTGCAGTAACTCAAGGAAGTAGCCACAGAAATAGTGGATGCATTAGTGATAATTTTTCAAAGCTCGTAGAGTCTGGAGTAGTTCCTGAGGATTGGAGGGTAGCTAATGTAACCCCACTTTTTAAAAAGGAGGGAGAGAGAAAAACGGGGAATTACAGACCAGTTAGTCTAACATCGGTAGTGGGGAAACTGCTAGAGTCAGTTATTAAAGATGGGATAGCAGTACATTTGGAAAGTGGTGAAATCATTAGACAAGTCAGCATGTATTTACGAAAAGGTAAATCATGTCTGACGAATCTTATAGAATTTTGTCGAGGATGTAACTAGCAGAGTGGATAAGGGGAAAACCAGTGGATGTGTTTTATATCTAGACTTTCAGAAGGCTTTCGACAAGATCCCACATAAGAGATTAGTATACAAACTTAAAGCACATGGTATTGGGGGTTCAGTATTGATGTGGATAGAGAACTGGTGGCAGACAGGAAGCAATAGGGTAGGAGTAAACGGGTCCTTTTCAGAATGCAGGCAGTGACTAGTGGGGTACCGCAAGGCTCAGTGCTGGGACCCCGGCTATTTACAATTATATTAATGATTTGGACGAGGGTTGATCGAATGCAAATCTCCCAAGTTTGCGGATGACACCAAGCTGGGGGGTAGTGTGTTAGGTGTGAGGAGGATGCTAGGAGGCTGCAAGATGACTTGGGATAGGCTGGGTGAGTGGGCAAATGCTTGGCAGATGAAGTATAATGTGGATAAATGTGAGGTTATCCACTTTGGTGGCAAAATCAGGAGAGTAGACTATTATCTTAATGGTGGCAAATTAGGAAAAGGGGAGATGCAACGAGACTGGGTGTCATGGTACACCAATTATTGAAAGTAGGCATGCAGGTGCAGCAGGCAGTGAAAAAAGCAAATGGTATGTTAGCATTCATAGTGAAAGGATTTGAGTATAGGGAGCAGGGAGGTTCTACTGCAGTTGTACAGGTGTTTTGGTGAGAACACACTGGAGTATTGCGATACAGTTTTGGTCTCCAAATCTGAGAAAATACATTCTTGCCATAGAGGGGGATACAGAGAAGGTTACCAGACTGATTCCTGGGATGTCGGGACTTTCATATGAGGAAAGACTGGATAGACTTGGCTTGTACTCGCTAATAGAATTTAGAAGACTGAGGGGGGATCTTATAGAAACTTACAAAATTCTTAAGCGGTTGGATAGGCTAGGATGCCAGGAAGATTGTTCCCGGTGTTGGGGAGGTCCAGACAAGGGGTCACAGTCTAAGGATAAGGGAGGAAATTCCTTTAGGACCCGAGATAGTGAGGAAAATATTTTTCACACAGAGAGTGGTGAGTCTCTGGAATTATCTGCCACAGAAGGTAGTTGAGGCCAGTCATTGGCTATATTTAATGAGGGAGTTAGGTGTGGTCCCTGTGGCTAAAGGGATCTGGGGGTATGGAGAGAAGGCAGGTACAGGATACTGAGTTGGAATGATCAGCCATGATCGTATTTAATAGCGGTGCAGGCTCGAAGGGCCGAATGGCCTACACCTACCTATTTCTATGTTTCTATGTTTCTAGATTGATCCCAGTAAGGGGCAATAAACAAATGGGCTGATGTCTTTGATATGTAAAATGCTTGCACCAAATGTTCGTGGTCTGTGAGGGGGGAGGAAAGGTGATGAGGCGAGGAAACTCGATTGATCTAAGGGGTAATTACAAATGGCCAAGGTCTTTAATATGTGAGATATCTTGTACATATGTCAAAATGCCTTTGATGTGATTTGCATTCTGTATAAACCTTTATTTCACTGTACCTCTGACATGACTAATGTTTGTGGAATGTGACCTTTGGTGACAAAAATACACTATATAATACCATGTAATTCTGTTGTTCGGTGAAGTGGATTGGATGAGGACAGTGAAGTGTCTGTATTTCTCTCGTGACTAGATGTTCTCCCTCGCTGTCCATCGGCCGATAATAAGTAAAAGTTTTGAAACTGGTCTCCCAAACGTTTGTGGGTTGTCTGTGTATGAGAAGCGAAACCTGTTTAGTTGTTTATAATAAGGTAACTTTTTCACATTGGCATTCCATAATCAGTAACTTCATCATACTCCTCAGATTGTACCAATAAACAACTCTGTACACATTGTTTTTCGTCAACTTTTAATTTTGGCATTGTAACCTACAAGTTTTTGCTCTTCAATACACGGATGACAGCCTTTCTGGCCACTACTTTCCCAATTCCAAGGACTGTCTGTAGATTCCATTTCTTAAGGAAATGGTTTAATTTTAAAAAATAGCCTAAGTATCCAACTAACGAACTGATTCCCCTTCACACAAGAATTCACAAATATGGACTGTTTTTAAATTCACTGTCATGAATTTATATGGCAGAAGATGGATTATTCCCATAAATTAATCTAGAAAACATCCATGTCTGTGGAATTCTCTGCCTCAGAAGGCGATGGTGGCAGGAGGTTCTCTGGATGCTTTCAAGACAGCCAGAGCTAGATAGGGCTCTTAAAAAATGCGGAGTCAGGGGATATGGGGAAGGAAGGCAGGAAATGGGGGTATTAATTGGAATAATCACCCATGTTCTCATGAACTGGGAGTGGTGCTGGCTCGTTAGGCCAAATGGCCTACTCCTGCACCTATTGTTTTGGTCTATTGTCACTTCCATTATAATCAAATTATTATTTTTTGCACAATCATGTTGCTAAAATGTTGTGTATATTTAGTATAAAAATATTGACTATGGTATACAATAACACAAAATATAGACGATTTAGATGCTCAAAACATGTTTGTCCAAATAAAAAGAGCATTTTAAATCATCTTGCGAGTGGTTGTTTCTGGAACGCGATCAATTGGAACGGTGCCGCTTGCAGGAGTTTTAACCCATATCTGCAGAAAAAGACACTGTCGGTTCGTATTAAGGGGCCCAAATAAACAATTTTCGCAATGAATTAAAATTTGATTAAAACCATCCCAGAAGCAAGTTAATATGTAAAATAGACGACTTACCCTTTGTTTTTTTTGTGTCCTGTTATTATGATCCGTCACGTTTTGTAGGCGTTGAGGGATGTTCGGAGACGCTTTTTATTTTATCCCATTGTTAAAATGTCTAGCGATTTAAAAAAAACAGGAACTGGAAGTTCGATCGATTTTTCTTCATTCAGCTAGAACCCGAGGTAAACCCTTTCCGACACAGCGACACAAACCTACTTTTTAATCCGCCCCCTCCCTCAAAGGCGCCAAAGGTCTCGCACTCGGCCTGTGGCAGAACATGCAAGGCGCTGAGGTAGGTTTTTGTAACATCGCTACAGGAATAGTCTTGTCCGTGTCTTATTTTTGGGTTAAGAAATAGCGTCTTCATTGCTCGGTAAATATGGTTATTTTAAAAACATTAGGCAAAGAATCTACTTTACCCACTTATTTGTACACAAACTCCATTCTTCCTCTTTGTTTTCCTAAGATACCTCATAAGTTAATGACAAACCCCCCATGTTTGAAAAACCCGCATGAAACGGTCCACGCTAGAGATCATAAATGCTGAAAATTTCAGTAATAAGGAATCCAAGGAATTTATCAGATCATTAAAAAATGGTTTTTAAAACACCGGGAACCAGATGAGTATTGGTTCGTTAATTTTATAAAACATTTTTTGATCTGATAGTGCACCACGCTTGAAGGACACTATATGGATTTATTTTACCAAGCAGAAACGCCAGGAATCGTTAAATAAATCTAATTTTAAACCACTTATACTTAAAATAGACAAAGATCTGGAGGACCTGGATCATTTAGAGCTATAGCTCTTTTAATACTGATAAAGATATTAATTAAAATATTAGCAAAAGGCTAAGTAAGTTATTAATGAATTAATTCATTCCCGATCAAACAGGATTTATACCAAAAAGATATTCTCATATAACCTGAGACATTTATCAATATTATATACTCAAAATGAGGGTATTAATGAGATTAGTATTTATTTCGTTAGTAGATGCGGAGAAAGCCTTCGACCGGTGGAATGGTCCTTACTTGTTTTCGGTTATGGAAACTTTTTAAATTGGGAGAGAAGTTTATTACTTGGGTCAAATTATTATACCCTTATTCCAACATCCAGAAATAATAACAAATCAATCGCTAGGCAACTAAATTCAGTCTATCTCGAGGCCTTGTAGGACAAGGTTGCCCTTTATCCCCACTAATATTTGCTTTGCAATAGAAATTAGCTCAACGTGTGTGAGATCACAGCTGAAATATATGGTAAGATACCAGAGATACTGAAAGTAAAAATTCCTTCTATGCGGATGATGTATTTTAATTACACAAACCGGAAATTAGTATCCAAAGTTTATTAAAATTAATAACGGAATTTGGTCTTTTTCAGGATTTAGTATTGATGGGATAAAAGTGAACTCATGCCTTTAATGGTAAATCACTCTACATATATTACATCAATTTCCTTTAGATAACAAACGATAAGAATCAAATACTTGGAATTATGTAACAAAAAGATTTGATTCTTTATTTAAATCAACTTCCCATCTTATTGAATAAATTAAAATAAGAAACATTTTTTATTGAAAAAACATACCCATCTCATGCTCAGTAAAATTAATGTAATAAAAATGATTTTTCTTCCGCAAGTGATATATCTTTTCCAATTAATTCCGATATATCTTCCTAACAAACATTTAGGAAGGTGGGCTTGTAGTTACCAAACTTCTTTCTGGGATTATAGAGCCAAAGAATAAATAAAAAACATTTTTGTAAAATCAAATTAAATGGAAGGTTTAAGACACTACTAAACTTTATGTTTTATTCATGGGAGTTAATATTTAAAAATATGTATTTTTGATTAGTAGAGGAAGATAAAAACCCAATCTGGTTAAAAATGGAAAAAAAGAAGATTGTTTCTTTTGAAATTAGTTTGATAATATTTGCCAATATTAATTTAGGTAAGAAATCTATAGTGAAAAACCCTATAAATAGAAAGTGGAATACGTATTGGAAAACAAATAAAGAATGATTTAAATTGGAATCTTACCACTAGCCTTACATTGTAAATAATGTTACATTTAACCTTCAATGGTGGATAAAGGCTTTTTACAATGGAAAAATAAGAGGAATTAATAAGGTCGGGAGATCTCTACAGGAAAAATCTTTCTTTCATTTCAGAATTACAACAATTTCTGGATTACATTCAAAAAAGATTATTTTAGAGTACTTACAAAATATCGTATTTTAGACTACTTAGAGACTATGTAAAAGCCCTAACACACAGGGAAATTAGAAATAGAAAGACAGAAATTTAGATTGAATGTCTAAATATAAACATCCGAATTCAGAAAATTGTATCATACATTCATAATATCATATTGGAAAATGATGTCCCATTAACAGAAAAATTATCTAGTCAAATTATGGGAAAACGAATTAGGTCAAATTATTAGACCAGAAGTATGGGATATGAAAGTTAAAAACACATACACACTGTCACGTTAAAATGCACTCTCTTATACAATTTAAACATATTACACAGACTACATTACTCAAAAATCCAAAAATACATAACATTTTTTCAAAGGTATCTGCCATATGTGATAAAATTTCAGCACTTAGAAGCTAACTTGACACACGCATTTACAAATTTGTGTAAAATTACAACATTTTGGATAGAATATTTAGGATAATTTCGCCATGTTGTTAATATGAATCTGGACTCCTGACTCAAAGTTAATTATACGGGAATACTGGAAAACAGACAATTTAATAACATCGAATCAATGATTTTTTTGATTATAGTTTAATAATTGGGGAAATATTAATATTAAAAATTCTGGAAAGGTTCCTACATCCCCACAATCAAAATGTGGATTACAGGAATGTCGGAGGACACTCCATTGGAAAAGGATTAAGGTCGTCCTAATGGACAGGTTGGATACTTGTCAGAGGAATATGGTCTCCATACATAGAAATCTAAAGGGTCAAATTAGCTCAGTGCGAGGATGCCTGACTGGAACCTGAATAATGGAATTGGATGAAGAGAAATACGTATAACAAATCATGATATATCTCCACGTGGATAACTTTTTAAATTCACTTCCTTATTTTCGATGTTTATCTCTATATTATTTTTCTCTATCTTTTCTTACTTATTAAAAAAAATGTATAAAAATAGAATAAATAAGTTTTCAAATGTTAATATTACTATATTTAGTGTATATCGCACAAGAAGCTATTTTCATTTAATATGTATTTACAATAATAAAAAATATTCATCAAAAAGAACGGTCCCACGATGCGAAGGCAGAGTTCAGCTGCCGTTTAGCTCCCCGTCATTGTCGGCGTGAAGCAGACAGCGCCGACAGCACATCAGCTGCACACACTTTTCCCGTATTACCATGTACTGCGCATGAAAAACAAAAAGGGGGGGGAGGGCACGGAGAATTTATGCCTACCTAAGAAAATCGATCTCTTAGGGTAGCCGGCATAATTCTCCGTGCCTTATATTTATATTTAATAAATTATCAGTTTTTAAATTTTTAGTCAGGTGTAGCAGTGCCTTCCTTGCCTACCTAGGACGGCACGAGCCATGTCATTATTATTGGCCTTATATGAGAAAGTTCTCTTTCTTGCTTTTTCTCTGCAAAGTCTTTTGAATTTTGTCAAAGTTCGAAAACTCCTGCTACTTTCAGATCAATGGACGTAATTGCCAAAAACTGTTCAAAACGTCTTACTGAATTGATTATCCAAGTAAGTTTTGATCAGTTTCAGCGTGGAAAAAACTCCTTTCTCCTGATGCCAGTCACTGGGATTATTCAAGAAATCCGAAGAGCAGATAATTTGGAAATATAGTAGACCTGTTGTTGCAAGCATTTCATGGGGTTTTGAATCTCTGGTGGCAGAATTGGCTTTAGTGCTCATTTCTCTCAAAGCATGTATTTCATCTATATCAAGCCGGTTTTTTTGTGGTCTTTTTAACTTCCTGTCCTAGCTAGACTTGTCAATGCCTTTTTCCAAATCTGCTGCACATTTTATTATGGTGATCCATGGAAGGTCGTGAAAAATTGCACAAGAATCCAAATATTGTTGATATTTTTTTAAGTGGTTCAAGCCGTGGCTCAGGTGTTTGCAGTGCTGTAATCTACCACTGATTAAAACATTGCACTCTGAAGGCTGTGTTTGGTTCTGGCCAAAGGTTCATCTGCAGATTCATAATCAGATTAATTTTTTTTTTTTTGCGTTAAACGCGTATTCACGAGTCTAGAATGCAGGCTCTGCATCTAGGTCTTTGGCAAGTTCACTAGTGTCAATCAAGGCTTCACAAAACCTTTTTCCTGTATGTCTCTTAACAGTTACAAAGCTTTTTGAAATGAAGAGAGCCCTTGCAAACAACATCCATGGTATCACTTCTGAATTTCCTTACACAAAATTTACTTGAAAGAGTAAGGAGTGCCAGAAAACTTGTGAGACCAGAAACTTGTAATCTCTATATTACTTCGGAGTCACGTGAGTGACTACGGAAGGAGCCCGCCTCACGTGGTACGGACTGCATACCATGACGTCAACGCTGAGAGCGGATGGGAGGAGCTCGGTAAGGAGCGGCTCCTCGCAGCGGTCGGAACGGCCGCAGGTAAGTGAACTTAATCGGGGCGGTTTTGAAAGTTAAGCTGGGTGGCTCCAGCATCAAAAAGGTAAAAGTAAAAAATTTGACGTAGGTAGCGTGCTGATTGAGCACGATAATTTAACAAATATGAGTAATCGGGAGAGGAAAGAAGGGTTTCGCGGTGGTGAAGAGAGCCTCACGGGGTGAAAGTAAATATAGGGACGCGAACCTAGAGTGGACCCGGTTCCAGATACAGCTGGCCCACTGATTTAACCGATATAGAATTTCCAGATTCTCCAGAAATTTATAACCACGGAGGAAAAGTGAGGTCTTCCAAATTCAATAAAGCTTTTTTTGGGCACTAAGAATTGGAAAAGCCATTTCTATAGATGATTCATCACCGTTAATGGTGTATTAGAACCCCAAGTTTTATAAATTTGTAAATTCTGATTTTTATCTCTTTGGAAAGACCTAGACAATAAAACTATGTGGCTAAAAAGGGAGCATATGGAGAAAGTTCTCCAAAATATTATGAGACAAGGGATCAAAGTACCCACATGTATCCCAAAAAAAATCCTGAGGGGTTTTAAATAGATGATTTGGCTGTTGGGCACTGGGAATATGATACTCCAGACCCACGATTTGGGCTGGAGAAGTCTCATGGGTGATTATTCCCCGATGGATATGGAATTAGGGCTGCAGAAGGGCCAGGACCCTGTAGATGTGAAAATGGCTTTTGAAGCACGCCACAAAGTAAAAAAGAAAAGGCGTTTGAACCCTTTCACCTGTTGCCTGGGATAGCACAAGCAAATCGATTATGCTATACCCGAAGGAAGCGGTGAGGCTATGGTAGAAAACCTCTAGTGCCAATATAAAATATATGGTATCTCACAGCTTCACTATACTGTGTATGATTGAATTATCAGAATTGCATATAAAAGCACCAGGCAATTGTGCCTGCAGTGGAAGTGCCTAAGGGGGAATCCGATGGTTACTTGGGCGTCTATGACTCCAAGTATGAGAGCCCAAGAAAGTGAAATTTCAAAGGTGCTAAAATTATTTTCTGCTGCCATTACGGCATTTGGCAGGCAAAATACAAAAAAAAAATGGAGATCTGGAAATGGGAAATGGAAAGGGAAATGGAAAAGTTCAAAAAAGATACTTTGGGTTATTGTGCAATTCATTTTATGAGATCAATTGCATGGAGGACGAAAAAAATGGGAATTCGGCCATTATTTCACCCCTAGATTTGCAAGCTGTGTCAAGAAAAGAAAGTGGAGTTTCAAGCTCCTGGGTATTTGTTTGGAGAAAAATCTGCCGAAATCAGCTTGAACAGTTGGATGAAGTAAGCTAAATTATTAGAACTATATAAGCCTTTTGTCTTTGGCCAAAAGAAGGAGCGTTTTCGGCCCGAAGGGGTTTTGATTTTTGTTTCAGAGGCAGAAAATTTGTACGATATTTATCGTGATGCGCAGGCCAAAGTACTTCCTGCATTCGGGGAAAGAGGAGACCATCACGCTCTTATGAGAGAGGTATTAAAGACTTCTATCCTTAAAGAAACGTGGATGAAATCTCCAGTTGGGGGAGGATTGCAAAGTTTTATAATGCCTGGGCTTAATATTACTTCTGTTCGATTTATATTACAAGCAGTTTTCGGGAGCTATTATTATTTTCTAATAGAAGGGGTAATCTCAGGTACAGAATATAAACTGCTTATGCTTATGTGTATTTCTGCTGGAAGAAAGAATGGAGATTAATGTGGAAATTGACAAAATTATCCGGTAAAGGGGTAATTGAAAAAACTTGTGAAACATAAGCATCTATTTGTCTCTAATAATTTCGTTAGTAGATAAGGGAAAGATGGTGTTGTAGAATTATTCTTCAGAACCTTACAGATTAAATAAGTTTGTAGGCATTACAAACCATTTTAAGATGGATGACATTCTGTACTGCAAAAATAATCTGATTTCTGCAGGTTGTTTATGGCCTAAGATGATTTGAAAGAACGGCCTTTATTCATCTCTTCTGTAAGGCCATTTCAGCAAATCTTATCTTTTTCAGAGATTACTTAAAGTTTTTATTGGCAGGTCCGACGATAGTTAAATTACGCGAGCTCTAGGGTACAGTACTCAAAGCTTTACCAAATGAAATTGAGTTCGGCTACTAGACTCTTTATAAACGGTTTGTGGAAACAGTTGTTAGCCCTTTTAAGAGCAAGATAACATTGTAATGGTTATTGGATGATATTGATTATAAGATAGTAAGAAAGTGAGATCAATTTTGTTATAATTAATAATTTCATATTATTAATTTAAAAATCATACATA